>QNUK01001035.1:0-130000 GCA_013621035.1 Clarias magur
GGTCCCCAGCTACATCCTCGGTCAGAGATGGGGATTCAGACAGCGACACTGACAGTGCCTCTGATTTCCCTTCCACCCAAAAAGAACAACACATGCCTCTCACACACTCCAACCAAAGTGTTAGAGAGGAGCAAAACACCAATTGGGTAGAGGAGGAAGAACAGGTCCTACATAAGAAAAGGCCACATACACATATCAATGTGAATACCAACAGAAAAATGACTAATCGGCTACTTACCTTTCCAAAAACATATAAATCCGTGTCACACAGACGGATAGGAAGACATAAAGCCTACACGGCACCTTAAATAGAATAACAAACCCATACTCACCTGGTCAGACCTCTCCGGGAAACACGTCATACCTGGAACCTGCAGGAGAAAACAAAGAAAAATTTATCAAGAAATTAATTACTATAAAATCCCCCCCTAAACCTTAAGTAAAGTCAAAATCTGACAGTCAGCAGCATAGATGGCCTGTGCATCTTTTGTTAGCGTGTTACTTCTATCTTCTACCTTTATCCCCTATCTTCCTTCCTAACCCTAACCATAACCCTTTATCTTGTCACCCCTAAAATTTTAACCCCTCTTTTTCTTCAACCCTAAAAACTTAACCCCTCTTCTTCTTCAACCCTAAGACTTAACCACTCTTCTCCTTACCCTAACTTCTAACCGCTAACCCAAACCCCAAAACCTAACTGGCCCGTGCCTCATGCTGCATTCTGACTGAAATACTATCCATAACCCTTATCGTATACACTAATTTGGGGGTGCATCACTATCTTTCATACAATTTCATAACTATAACACTAATTTTCTGACTGGAAACTTCCTAAGAAATATACATGATTATCATACATGGATTCACATGGATTAAAACACCACATAATCTCTGGAGAAACCCTCTAAAAAATTACTAATTATTATTTTTCATACACGTTGGATAAAAACATCATATATATTCCTAAACAATTTTCTGAAAATTTAAAAATATCTTCATAACCCACAGAATTTATTATAAAAGAAGAAAACTCTAGAAAATTGAAAGAAGAGGCCACAATTTATAATTCAAATTCTTTATTTTATTGTTTAACACAAAATCCACAAAGCAGAACAGTGGTACAGAGAGCTATTTTTCTGATTGGCCAGCTCAAACTTAGCCCCGCCCCTAAGATTTGAAAAGGGACAGCTGAAAGTGCAGCCATTCAGACAGCATTCACACACACACAGAGAGACACACAGAGACAAAACCTTAAACCCTGTTGCTTTCTAAGCTCTTTTCAGACAATTTCATATAAATACTTTAGAACAAGCCAGCCTGAAGAAGATTCTAAAAGAATCGAAACGTTGCAACGGCTTGTTCAAAGTGCATTTTTCAAAAAATTTCAAACAATAACAATTTCTTCATTCAATTAATACCTGACTATCTGACATCCAAAATCAAACAAACATGGTTCTGCTTGACAAGGATGGTTGGACAGTGGTGACACACAGACGCAGGCGTCCCACTCAGGCCCCTAACAGACCTAGGGCCCATCCAGAACACAGCAGAGCATATCATACACAGCAAGAGACATTCTGCTCATAAGCAGATGCTGTGAAATATGGCCGCCACATGAGGGCAGCACCTACCCACTATGAAGACACTTACCAGAACACCTACCAACGGTCTAATAGACCACAATTTTTTGAACCGCAGACCCGTACGGGGCCTGCTTCATTCAGATCTGGCCAAAATGCCTCCACACCATGGCACAAAGCACGATACCAGACACGAGCTTGCCATCCAAACCTGCAAAAAAAGACAAACACAAATACAACTCAGGAGGAGAACACAAAACCCAAACTCTCAGAGGAACCCTATTTCATTATTAAAACAGGCATCATGTTCAACATCATCAAAGTGATACATCATGCCAACAATATAAATCAGGGACAGCCTCCTACAATAAACCGAATTGAACAATATCTGTCGGAGGTTATCAGACCGTCCATGTCACATTCTGTAGTACGGGCCCTTATAGATGGTAATGCCCGAAACTGGGCCTACACTACCATGCTCATCCTCAAACAACACTATCACGAGGCACTGATTGAGCAATTGGGCAGCCTGGAGGATTACTCTTACACTGACTGGGAGCAATGTTTCGACACTGCCATCCTATGGGCCAAACGCAGATTTGGCAAAAGATTCACAGAACAAACAATACAAGAGCGTCACAAACAAATAAAAGAAGTGTGCTTGTCCTGTCTATCCTCTGCTGAAGAGGAAGAAGTAGCAACCATACACAGTGAAGTGGAGGAAGTAACAAACACACACAGTGTCCTCCCCTCTTCTCCTCCACCCCCAGAAAACACGGAGGCTACACACACAACAGGACAGGCCTACATACACCCTGAGATCAGTACACCACCCATTCCAAAAAATCTCCCCAGTCAAAAACACAAACACACAAAAAAACTACATCCACTATGACGGATCCATTCACTGTGGGGTCCCCAGCTACATCCTCGGTCAGAGATGGGGATTCAGACAGCGACACTGACAGTGCCTCTGATTTCCCTTCCGCCCAAAAAGAACAACACATGCCTCTCACACACTCCAACCAAAGTGTTAGAGAGGAGCAAAACACCAATTGGGTAGAGGAGGAAGAACAGGGCCTACATAAGAAAAGGCCACATACACATATCAATGTGAATACCAACAGAAAAATGACTAATCGGCTACTTACCTTTCCAAAAACATATAAATCAGTGTCACACAGACGGATAGGAAGACATAAAGCCTACACGGCACCTTAAATAGAATAACAAACCCATACTCACCTGGTCAGACCTCTCCGGGAAACACGTCACACCTGGAACCTGCAGGAGAAAACAAAGAAAAATTTATCAAGAAATTAATTACTATAAAATCCCCCCCTAAACCTTAAGTAAAGTCAAAATCTGACAGTCAGCAGCATAGATGGCCTGTGCATCTTTGGTTAGCGTGTTACTTCTATCTTCTACCTTTATCCCCTATCTTCCTTCCTAACCCTAACCATAACCCTTTATCTTGTCACCCTTAAAATTTTAACCCCTCTTTTTCTTCAACCCTAAAAACTTAACCCCTCTTCTTCTTCAACCCTAAGACTTAACCACTCTTCTCCTTACCCTAACTTCTAACCGCTAACCCAAACCCCAAAACCTAACTGGCCCGTGCCTCATGCTGCATTCTGACTGAAATACTATCCATAACCCTTATCGTATACACTAATTTGGGGGTGCATCACTATCTTTCATACAATTTCATAACTATAACACTAATTTTCTGACTGGAAACTTCCTAAGAAATATACATGATTATCATACATGGATTCACATGGATTAAAACACCACATAATCTCTGGAGAAACCCTCTAAAAAATTACTAATTATTATTTTTCATACACGTTGGATAAAAACATCATATATATTCCTAAACAATTTTCTGAAAATTTAAAAATATCTTCATAACCCACAGAATTTATTATAAAAGAAGAAAACTCTAGAAAATTGAAAGAAGAGTCCACAATTTATAATTCAAATTCTTTATTTTATTGTTTAACACAAAATCCACAAAGCAGAACAGTGGTACAGAGAGCTATTTTTCTGATTGGCCAGCTCAAACTTAGTCCCGCCCCTAAGATTTGAAAAGGGACAGCTGAAAGTGCAGCCATTCAGACAGCATTCACACACACACAGAGAGACACACAGAGACAAACCCTTAAACCCTGTTGCTTTCTAAGCTCTTTTCAGACAATTTCATATAAATATTTTAGAACAAGCCAGCCTGAAGAAGATTCTAAAAGAATCGAAACGTTGCAACGGCTTGTTCAAAGTGCATTTTTCAAAAAATTTCAAACAATAACAATTTCTTCACTCAATTAATACTTGACTATTTGACATCCAAAATCAAACAAACATGGTTCTGCTTAACAATGATGGTTGGACAGTGGTGACACACAGACGCAGACGTCCCACTCAGGCCCCTAACAGACCTAGGGCCCATCCAGAACACAGCAGAGCATATCATACACAGCAAGAGACATTCTGCTCATATGCAGATGCTGTGAAATATGGCCGCCACATGAGGGCAGCACCTACCCACTATGAAGACACTTACCAGAATACTTACCAACGGTCTAATAGACCACAATTTTTTGAACCGCAGACCCGTACAGGGCCTGCTTCATTCAGATCTGGCCAAAATGCCTCCACACCATGGCACAAAGCACGATACCAGACACGAGCTTGCCATCCAAACCTGCAAAAAAAGACAAACACAAATACAACTCAGGAGGAGAACACAAAACCCAAACACTCAGAGGAACCCTATTTCATTATTAAAACAGGCATCATGTTCAACATCATCAAAGTGATACATCATGCCAACAATATAAATCAGGGACAGCCTCCTACAATAAACCGAATTGAACAATATCTGTCAGAGGTTATCAGACCGTCCATGTCACATTCTGTAGTACGGGCCCTTATAGATGGTAATGCCCGAAACTGGGCCTACACTACCATGCTCATCCTCAAACAACACTATCACGAGGCACTGATTGAGCAATTGGGCAACCTGGAGGATTACTCTTACACTGACTGGGAGCAATGTTTCGACACTGCCATCCTATGGGCCAAACGCAGATTTGGCAAAAGATTCACAGAACAAACAATACAAGAGTGTCACAAACAAATAAAAGAAGTGTGCTTGTCCTGTCTATCCTCTGCTGAAGAGGAAGAAGTAGCAACCATACACAGTGAAGTGGAGGAAGTAACAAACACACACAGTGTCCTCCCCACTTCTCCTCCACCCCCAGAAAACACGGAGGCTACACACACAACAGGACAGGCCTACATACACCCTGAGATCAGTACACCACCCATTCCAAAAAATCTCCCCCAGTCAAAAACACAAACACACAAAAAAACTACATCCACTATGACGGATCCATTCACTGTGGGGTCCCCAGCTACATCCTCGGTCAGAGATGGGGATTCAGACAGCGACACTGACAGTGCCTCTGATTTCCCTTCCACCCAAAAAGAACAACACATGCCTCTCACACACTCCAACCAAAGTGTTAGAGAGGAGCAAAACACCAATTGGGTAGAGGAGGAAGAACAGGGCCTACATAAGAAAAGGCCACATACACATATCAATGTGAATACCAACAGAAAAATGACTAATCGGCTACTTACCTTTCCAAAAACATATAAATCCGTGTCACACAGACGGATAGGAAGACATAAAGCCTACACGGCACCTTAAATAGAATAACAAACCCATACTCACCTGGTCAGACCTCTCCGGGAAACACGTCACACCTGGAACCTGCAGGAGAAAACAAAGAAAAATTTATCAAGAAATTAATTACTATAAAATCCCCCCCTAAACCTTAAGTAAAGTCAAAATCTGACAGTCAGCAGCATAGATGGCCTGTGCATCTTTGGTTAGCGTGTTACTTCTATCTTCTACCTTTATCCCCTATCTTCCTTCCTAACCCTAACCATAACCCTTTATCTTGTCACCCCTAAAATTTTAACCCCTCTTTTTCTTCAACCCTAAAAACTTAACCCCTCTTCTTCTTCAACCCTAAGACTTAACCACTCTTCTCCTTACCCTAACTTCTAACCGCTAACCCAAACCCCAAAACCTAACTGGCCCGTGCCTCATGCTGCATTCTGACTGAAATACTATCCATAACCCTTATCGTATACACTAATTTGGGGGTGCCTCACTATCTTTCATACAATTTCATAACTATAACTCTAAATTTCTGACTGGAAACTTCCTAAGAAATATACATGATTATCATACATGGATTCACATGGATTAAAACACCACATAATCTCTGGAGAAACCCTCTAAAAAATTACTAATTATTATTTTTCATACACGTTGGATAAAAACATCATATATATTCCTAAACAATTTTCTGAAAATTTAAAAATATCTTCATAACCCACAGAATTTATTATAAAAGAAGAAAACTCTAGAAAATTGAAAGAAGAGTCCACAATTTATAATTCAAATTCTTTATTTTATTGTTTAACACAAAATCCACAAAGCAGAACAGTGGTACAGAGAGCTATTTTTCTGATTGGCCAGCTCAAACTTAGTCCCGCCCCTAAGATTTGAAAAGGGACAGCTGAAAGTGCAGCCATTCAGACAGCATTCACACACACACAGAGAGACACACAGAGACAAAACCTTAAACCCTGTTGCTTTCTAAGCTCTTTTCAGACAATTTCATATAAATATTTTAGAACAAGCCAGCCTGAAGAAGATTCTAAAAGAATCGAAACGTTGCAACGGCTTGTTCAAAGTGCATTTTTCAAAAAAATTTCAAACAATAACAATTTCTTCACTCAATTAATACTTGACTATTTGACATCCAAAATCAAACAAACATGGTTCTGCTTAACAATGATGGTTGGACAGTGGTGACACACAGACGCAGACGTCCCACTCAGGCCCCTAACAGACCTAGGGCCCATCCAGAACACAGCAGAGCATATCATACACAGCAAGAGACATTCTGCTCATATGCAGATGCTGTGAAATATGGCCGCCACATGAGGGCAGCACCTACCCACTATAAAGACACTTACCTGAATACTTACCAACGGTCTAATAGACCACAATTTTTTGAACCGCAGACCCGTACGGGGCCTGCTTCATTCAGATCTGGCCAAAATGCCTCCACACCATGGCACAAAGCACGATACCAGACACGAGCTTGCCATCCAAACCTGCAAAAAAAGACAAACACAAATACAACTCAGGAGGAGAACACAAATCCCAAACACTCAGAGGAACCCTATTTCATTATTAAAACAGGCATCATGTTCAACATCATCAAAGTGATACATCATGCCAACAATATAAATCAGGGACAGCCTCCTACAATAACCCGAATTGAACAATATCTGTCAGAGGTTATCAGACCGTCCATGTCACATTCTGTAGTACGGGCCCTTATAGATGGTAATGCCCGAAACTGGGCCTACACTACCATGCTCATCCTCAAACAACACTATCACGAGGCACTGATTGATCAATTGGGCAACCTGGAGGATTACTCTTACACTGACTGGGAGCAATGTTTCGACACTGCCATCCTATGGGCCAAACGCAGATTTGGCAAAAGATTCACAGAACAAACAATACAAGAGTGTCACAAACAAATAAAAGAAGTGTGCTTGTCCTGTCTATCCTCTGCTGAAGAGGAAGAAGTAGCAACCATACACAGCGAAGTGGAGGAAGTAACAAACACACACAGTGTCCTCCCCACTTCTCCTCCACCCCCAGAAAACACGGAGGCTACACACACAACAGGACAGGCCTACATACACCCTGAGATCAGTACACCACCCATTCCAAAAATCTCCCCCAGTCAAAAACACAAACACACAAAAAAACTACATCCACTATGACGGATCCATTCACTGTGGGGTCCCCAGCTACATCCTCGGTCAGAGATGGGGATTCAGACAGCGACACTGACAGTGCCTCTGATTTCCCTTCCACCCAAAAAGAACAACACATGCCTCTCACACACTCCAACCAAAGTGTTAGAGAGGAGCAAAACACCAATTGGGTAGAGGAGGAAGAACAGGGCCTACATAAGAAAAGGCCACATACACATATCAATGTGAATACCAACAGAAAAATGACTAATCGGCTACTTACCTTTCCAAAAACATATAAATCCGTGTCACACAGACGGATAGGAAGACATAAAGCCTACACGGCACCTTAAATAGAATAACAAACCCATACTCACCTGGTCAGACCTCTCCGGGAAACACGTCATACCTGGAACCTGCAGGAGAAAACAAAGAAAAATTTATCAAGAAATTAATTACTATAAAATCCCCCCCTGAACCTTAAGTAAAGTCAAAATCTGACAGCCAGCAGCATAGATGGCCTGTGCATCTTTGGTTAGCGTGTTACTTCTATCTTCTACCTTTATCTACCTTTATCCCCTATCTTCCTTCCTAACCCTAACCATAACCCTTTATCTTGTCACCCCTAAAATTTTAACCCCTCTTTTTCTTCAACCCTAAAAACTTAACCCCTCTTCTTCTTCAACCCTAAGACTTAACCACTCTTCTCCTTACCCTAACTTCTAACCGCTAACCCAAACCCCAAAACCTAACCCTAACCCTAACCCTAACCCAAAGATTAAACGAAACACACTAGCTTGGATGAACAACAACATGTACATCTTGTCAGAGCACTATACACAAGTGATCATTGACCTCATGGAACACATTAGTGAGTTCATTGAGCCGGAGTGGACGGTGGCGGTGAAGTGGGCCAGGGGCAGATTTAAACATAGATTAAAGGAGAGTACACTGGCTACTTGTAAGGATACCATCCTTGAAAAGCAGGCTACTCTCCTGAGGGATCCTGGCCCACAGTCATACGCCTCCGTTCTTAAACGGACTAATTCAGCACCGACATTAAGGTATAACCATAACACTAGAATTACTACATTAAGGACTGAAACACCGCCTTCCTGTTTACGTGAGTTGGTTCCTTTGATTACAGAACCCATTAGTACCAACAAAAAGGAAATCACAATCCAGGCGCAGGTACATCACAGAGAGGTGAGCCCTGTAACGTTTAAAGATTCTACTGATAAAATAATGAAAAACAAGAGTGTAATGGATGGGTTTTCTTTAAATACAGGTCTCGGGTCTGAGGAGGGGGAGACTTGCTCGGATGAGGCGACCAGTGGTCGGAGAGGGATCAGGATGATTGGGAATATTAAAGGGAAATCTCTTTCAAACACCCGCTCTGAATCTGACTCTCTAGAATCATATATGGCGCTGAAACCCGAGTGGTCGTCTCCTGACTCCTCAGGCGGAGACATCATAGACAGGGTGAGTTTACCAAATAAACCATATAGACACATTAACACCGATAGAAAAGGAGTTGATTGGTCCATTAAAATACACAAACCGATTTTTCATAGGGGACTCAAATCTTTCCAGAATCCCCAAGATTAAAGACAGTAATATACAAGTAGATAGTTTTCCGGGGGCCAATTACCTACACATTTCCAAAATTTTCCGTAAATTACAACCCCATCCACAGACACAAAAAGTTGTTTTAGCAGTAGGATTAAACAATAGAGCACAACATCCACGAAAAACGGGAATTAAGCAATTACAGGGTCTCTGGAGGGCGGCGCAAGAGGCCTTTCCAAATGCAACCATATATACACCGTTCATTCAATTTTCTGATGTTTTGCCTTTACAGGAGCAGCAGAATCTAAACGCACTTAATGACTACATCGATGAGTGCGGGTACCCTCTGCTCGAATTGAACAAACTTTTATTTCAGGTCGAAAAAGACGGAATTCACTGGACATCAGGTACTGCACAGCAATTGTTTGATCTGTGGTGCGACCAAATAAAGTTCTGAGAGCAAAAACGGGAACCGGGGACTCGTATCTCAATGGTTTTAATTTATTGTTTTTATCAGTATTATATCTTTTATATTTCATATGGTAGGTCAATTAGGTTGGTTAGAGAAGGACTAATTTTGATTTTAGTCAGTCTATAAAATAAAGGTACCTTGTTTTGGTCAGAAGGTACTTAATAAGGAATTAAGGGCATAATTTAAGTTTTTTTTTTTGTTTGTTTTGTTTTTTTTTGCATGAGCGTGGTGATGTGTGATTTATTGGTTTAAGCACTTAATTTAATTTACTTTGCACTTAAATAATATAGCACTTTTTTAATGTAGCACTTCCCCTTAACTTCAAAGTTCTTGGATTAAAACCGCGACTTTATTTTATGGACAGGAACCACCTAATTTTCTTAAAACAATCTTCTTTATTTTTAACTTCCTTTTCTTTTTTGCCACCCCACCTCTCCCCTTTTACCCACCAATATCGTTCCCTCCCCTAACCTTAACGATTATCTTAATTTTGTACAGTCCCATCCCCTCCTACCCTAACCATAACCGTCATTTGCAAACAACTATAACCCTACCCCCTCGGGCCCCTAATCATAACCAGTACCCTAAACAGCAATAACCCTATCTGTTTCTAACCCTCACCCCAAATCATAATCTTAATTTTTACCCACATTACTACCCCACCTACCCTCTTTTCCTTTCCCCCCCCCTTTTTTTTTTTTTTTCATTAATTTATTTTGTTTGTCTATTTCTTCTTTTTCTTCTCTTTGTTTATTTATGTATGTATATAGATTCATTTTTAACTATTTTATATTTCTTATTAAATTTATGGTTTAATTTTATCTTCTATTTTAGTTTTGATCCTGAGCTGGGAACCTTATCAGTGGGGAACCAGGAAATGCACAACTGTTGCCAGTGCACATCAACCACAAGGTGGACCCATTTTAAATATACATTTTCAAAAACCTAACCCTAACCCTAACCCTAACCCTAACCCCCCCCTTTATTGGTTTAAGCACTTAATTTAATTTACTTTGCACTTAAATAATATAGCACTTTTTTAATGTAGCACTTCCCCTTAACTTCAAAGTTCTTGGATTAAAACCGCGACTTTATTTTATGGACAGGAACCACCTAATTTTCTTAAAACAATCTTCTTTATTTTTAACTTCCTTTTCTTTTTTGCCACCCCACCTCTCCCCTTTTACCCACCAATATCGTTCCCTCCCCTAACCTTAACGATTATCTTAATTTTGTACAGTCCCATCCCCTCCTCCCCTAACCATAACCGTCATTTGCAAACAACTATAACCCTACCCCCTCGGGCCCCTAATCATAACCAGTACCCTAAACAGCAATAACCCTATCTGTTTCTAACCCTCACCCCAAATCATAATCTTAATTTTTACCCACATTACTACCCCACCTACCCTCTTTTCCTTTCCCCCCCCCTTTTTTTTTTCATTAATTTATTTTGTTTGTCTATTTCTTCTTTTTCTTCTCTTTGTTTATTTATGTATGTATATAGATACATTTTTAACTATTTTATATTTCTTATTAAATTTATGGTTTAATTTTATCTTCTATTTTAGTTTTGATCCTGAGCTGGGAACCTTATCAGTGGGGAACCAGGAAATGCACAACTGTTGCCAGTGCACATCAACCACAAGGTGGACCCATTTTAAATATACATTTTTAAAAACCTAACCTTGCCAGTGCCTTTGTGCATTTTCCTGATTCCTACACACTAACACCATATATAATATGAAATTTATGGGGACTCCTTTTTTTGAAAATAATTTTAATGGAGTTTTGGAGGACCCTTATTTTGATAAAGGCAAATTCCAATATGGATGCCTCAAATTAAGGTCACCAATCAGGTTCTTTCATTATAGTACCGCCCCTTTTGGAGGGAATTTTGAACCATAGATGAAGCTGCTCCTGTTTAAGCAACCAATCACAATTTAATTTCCTGGTTTTACAACACAAAGTTTGTCTGTGCTCACATACAAGCACACATTTTTAGATAAATAGAGGCCTTGTTCTTCATTTCTACCTTATAAACCTCTGAGGAAGCATCATTTAGATGCGAAACGTCAGGTTTTTTTAGGTTTTTATCTCTGACTGGAACCTTTTTTTTTAAAAAAATGCTTTTCTTTAGTTGATTTGTTTTTCACCATTTTTAGTCTTTGAATAAAAATAAAGATTGACTTTTTAATCCACATAAGAAGATACAGATTCAGGATGGACTTTTACCAACATTACAAACATTGAGGATAACCAAAGAAAGGATAACCTTTTTTAATTTTTCCAGAGCTCTGGTTTTTTATTTTATTTTCTTTCTTGATTTCTTTGAGTTTTTCTCTCCCTTGTTTTCTTGCTTTGCTCTTTTTTATCTCTCGATCCTTCCCCTCTCCCAAGCCGGCCTGGAGCTGTTGGAGGATTCTCAAACCAGGGTATCTGAGAACTTTAACCCAGAGCATGGAATGAAGTCAACACAAGCTTGAAGACAGAATTCTTCTGGAGCCTGAAAGGACCAAGACGATCTTGAAAATCCTCACAAAGTTTGGTTAGTGGTCTTATTCTGTTTTGAAGACTTGAGATGGTGGAATTACGGAACAGATTTGCAGTTTTGGGTGATCAGTCAGGGATGGGGAATGGGGAACATATGCAGCCTCTGGTATCATCACACACAAATTATGGGCTGGACAAACTTTTAATTAAACGTTATTTTAAACTCATACAAGCAACACATCATTCTGAAGTAGTGGAGAATTCGATACAGACAGGAAGATTTCCAGGAGGAATGCACAAACAAGCTAACAAACTTACACAGTTCATAAAACCAGCTTCACCACAAGACAGTACTTTAGAAAAGATTAAACGAAACACACTAGCTTGGATGAACAACAACATGTACATCTTGTCAGAGCACTATACACAAGTGATCATTGACCTCATGGAACACATTAGTGAGTTCATTGAGCCGGAGTGGACGGTGGCGGTGAAGTGGGCCAGGGGCAGATTTAAACATAGATTAAAGGAGAGTACACTGGCTACTTGTAAGGATACCATCCTTGAAAAGCAGGCTACTCTCCTGAGGGATCCTGGCCCACAGTCATACGCCTCCGTTCTTAAACGGACTAATTCAGCACCGACATTAAGGTATAACCATAACACTAGAATTACTACATTAAGGACTGAAACACCGCCTTCCTGTTTACGTGAGTTGGTTCCTTTGATTACAGAACCCATTAGTACCAACAAAAAGGAAATCACAATCCAGGCGCAGGTACATCACAGAGAGGTGAGCCCTGTAACGTTTAAAGATTCTACTGATAAAATAATGAAAAACAAGAGTGTAATGGATGGTTTTTCTTTAAATACAGGTCTCGGGTCTGAGGAGGGGGAGACTTGCTCGGATGAGGCGACCAGTGGTCGGAGAGGGATCAGGATGATTGGGAATATTAAAGAGAAATCTCTTTCAAACACCCGCTCTGAATCTGACTCTCTAGAATCATATATGGCGCTGAAACCCGAGTGGTCGTCTCCTGACTCCTCAGGCGGAGACATCATAGACAGGGTGAGTTTACCAAATAAACCATATAGACACATTAATACCGATAGAAAAGGAGTTGATTGGTCCATTAAAATACACAAACCGATAGTTTTCATAGGGGACTCAAATCTTTCCAGAATCCCCAAGATTAAAGACAGTAATATACAAGTAGATAGTTTTCCGGGGGCCAATTACCTACACATTTCCAAAATTTTCCGTAAATTACAACCCCATCCACAGACACAAAAAGTTGTTTTAGCAGTAGGATTAAACAATAGAGCACAACATCCACGAAAAACGGGAATTAAGCAATTACAGGGTCTCTGGAGGGCGGCGCAAGAGGCCTTTCCAAATGCAACCATATATACACCGTTCATTCAATTTTCTGATGTTTTGCCTTTACAGGAGCAGCAGAATCTAAACGCACTTAATGACTACATCGATGAGTGCGGGTACCCTCTGCTCGAATTGAACAAACTTTTATTTCAGGTCGAAAAAGACGGAATTCACTGGACATCAGGTACTGCACAGCAATTGTTTGATCTGTGGTGCGACCAAATAAAGTTCTGAGAGCAAAAACGGGAACCGGGGACTCGTATCTCAATGGTTTTAATTTATTGTTTTTATCAGTATTATATCTTTTATATTTCATATGGTAGGTCAATTAGGTTGGTTAGAGAAGGACAAATTTTGATTTTAGTCAGTCTATAAAATAAAGGTACCTTGTTTTGGTCAGAAGGTACTTAATAAGGAATTAAGGGCATAATTTAAGTTTTTTTTTTTTTTTTGCATGAGCGTGGTGATGTGTGATTTATTGGTTTAAGCACTTAATTTAATTTACTTTGCACTTAAATAATATAGCACTTTTTTAATGTAGCACTTCCCCTTAACTTCAAAGTTCTTGGATTAAAACCGCGACTTTATTTTATGGACAGGAACCACCTAATTTTCTTAAAACAATCTTCTTTATTTTTAACTTCCTTTTCTTTTTTGCCACCCCACCTCTCCCCTTTTACCCACCAATATCGTTCCCTCCCCTAACCTTAACGATTATCTTAATTTTGTACAGTCCCATCCCCTCCTACCCTAACCATAACCGTCATTTGCAAACAACTATAACCCTACCCCCTCGGGCCCCTAATCATAACCAGTACCCTAAACAGCAATAACCCTATCTGTTTCTAACCCTCACCCCAAATCATAATCTTAATTTTTACCCACATTACTACCCCACCTACCCTCTTTTCCTTTCCCCCCCCTTTTTTTTTTTCATTAATTTATTTTGTTTGTCTATTTCTTCTTTTTCTTCTCTTTGTTTATTTATGTATGTATATAGATACATTTTTAACTATTTTATATTTCTTATTAAATTTATGGTTTAATTTTATCTTCTATTTTAGTTTTGATCCTGAGCTGGGAACCTTATCAGTGGGGAACCAGGAAATGCACAACTGTTGCCAGTGCACATCAACCACAAGGTGGACCCATTTTAAATATACATTTTTAAAAACCTAACCTTGCCAGTGCCTTTGTGCATTTTCCTGATTCCTACACACTAACACCATATATAATATGAAATTTATGGGGACTCCTTTTTTTGAAAATAATTTTAATGGAGTTTTGGAGGACCCTTATTTTGATAAAGGCAAATTCCAATATGGATGCCTCAAATTAAGGTCACCAATCAGGTTCTTTCATTATAGTACCGCCCCTTTTGGAGGGAATTTTGAACCATAGATGAAGCTGCTCCTGTTTAAGCAACCAATCACAATTTAATTTCCTGGTTTTACAACACAAAGTTTGTCTGTGCTCACATACAAGCACACATTTTTAGATAAATAGAGGCCTTGTTCTTCATTTCTACCTTATAAACCTCTGAGGAAGCATCATTTAGATGCGAAACGTCAGGTTTTTTTTAGGTTTTTATCTCTGACTGGAACCTTTTTTTTAAAAAAAATGCTTTTCTTTAGTTGATTTGTTTTTCACCATTTTTAGTCTTTGAATAAAAATAAAGATTGACTTTTTAATCCACATAAGAAGATACAGATTCAGGATGGACTTTTACCAACATTACAAACATTGAGGATAACCAAAGAAAGGATAACCTTTTTTAATTTTTCCAGAGCTCTGGTTTTTTATTTTATTTTCTTTCTTGATTTCTTTGAGTTTTTCTCTCCCTTGTTTTCTTGCTTTGCTCTTTTTTATCTCTCGATCCTTCCCCTCTCCCAAGCCGGCCTGGAGCTGTTGGAGGATTCTCAAACCAGGGTATCTGAGAACTTTAACCCAGAGCATGGAATGAAGTCAACACAAGCTTGAAGACAGAATTCTTCTGGAGCCTGAAAGGACCAAGACGATCTTGAAAATCCTCACAAAGTTTGGTTAGTGGTCTTATTCTGTTTTGAAGACTTGAGATGGTGGAATTACGGAACAGATTTGCAGTTTTGGGTGATCAGTCAGGGATGGGGAATGGGGAACATATGCAGCCTCTGGTATCATCACACACAAATTATGGGCTGGACAAACTTTTAATTAAACGTTATTTTAAACTCATACAAGCAACACATCATTCTGAAGTAGTGGAGAATTCGATACAGACAGGAAGATTTCCAGGAGGAATGCACAAACAAGCTAACAAACTTACACAGTTCATAAAACCAGCTTCACCACAAGACAGTACTTTAGAAAAGATTAAACGAAACACATTAGCTTGGATGAACAACAACATGTACATCTTGTCAGAGCACTATACACAAGTGATCATTGACCTCATGGAACACATTAGTGAGTTCATTGAGCCGGAGTGGACGGTGGCGGTGAAGTGGGCCAGGGGCAGATTTAAACATAGATTAAAGGAGAGTACACTGGCTACTTGTAAGGATACCATCCTTGAAAAGCAGGCTACTCTCCTGAGGGATCCTGGCCCACAGTCATACGCCTCCGTTCTTAAACGGACTAATTCAGCACCGACATTAAGGTATAACCATAACACTAGAATTACTACATTAAGGACTGAAACACCGCCTTCCTGTTTACGTGAGTTGGTTCCTTTGATTACAGAACCCATTAGTACCAACAAAAAGGAAATCACAATCCAGGCGCAGGTACATCACAGAGAGGTGAGCCCTGTAACGTTTAAAGATTCTACTGATAAAATAATGAAAAACAAGAGTGTAATGGATGGTTTTTCTTTAAATACAGGTCTCGGGTCTGAGGAGGGGGAGACTTGCTCGGATGAGGCGACCAGTGGTCGGAGAGGGATCAGGATGATTGGGAATATTAAAGAGAAATCTCTTTCAAACACCCGCTCTGAATCTGACTCTCTAGAATCATATATGGCGCTGAAACCCGAGTGGTCGTCTCCTGACTCCTCAGGCGGAGACATCATAGACAGGGTGAGTTTACCAAATAAACCATAGAGACACATTAACACCGATAGAAAAGGAGTTGATTGGTCCATTAAAATACACAAACCGATAGTTTTCATAGGGGACTCAAATCTTTCCAGAATCCCCAAGATTAAAGACAGTAATATACAAGTAGATAGTTTTCCGGGGGCCAATTACCTACACATTTCCAAAATTTTCCGTAAATTACAACCCCATCCACAGACACAAAAAGTTGTTTTAGCAGTAGGATTAAACAATAGAGCACAACATCCACGAAAAACGGGAATTAAGCAATTACAGGGTCTCTGGAGGGCGGCGCAAGAGGCCTTTCCAAATGCAACCATATATACACCGTTCATTCAATTTTCTGATGTTTTGCCTTTACAGGAGCAGCAGAATCTAAACGCACTTAATGACTACATCGATGAGTGCGGGTACCCTCTGCTCGAATTGAACAAACTTTTATTTCAGGTCGAAAAAGACGGAATTCACTGGACATCAGGTACTGCACAGCAATTGTTTGATCTGTGGTGCGACCAAATAAAGTTCTGAGAGCAAAAACGGGAACCGGGGACTCGTATCTCAATGGTTTTAATTTATTGTTTTTATCAGTATTATATCTTTTATATTTCATATGGTAGGTCAATTAGGTTGGTTAGAGAAGGACTAATTTTGATTTTAGTCAGTCTATAAAATAAAGGTACCTTGTTTTGGTCAGAAGGTACTTAATAAGGAATTAAGGGCATAATTTAAGTTTTTTTTTTTGTTTGTTTTGTTTTTTTTTGCATGAGCGTGGTGATGTGTGATTTATTGGTTTAAGCACTTAATTTAATTTACTTTGCACTTAAATAATATAGCACTTTTTTAATGTAGCACTTCCCCTTAACTTCAAAGTTCTTGGATTAAAACCGCGACTTTATTTTATGGACAGGAACCACCTAATTTTCTTAAAACAATCTTCTTTATTTTTAACTTCCTTTTCTTTTTTGCCACCCCACCTCTCCCCTTTTACCCACCAATATCGTTCCCTCCCCTAACCTTAACGATTATCTTAATTTTGTACAGTCCCATCCCCTCCTACCCTAACCATAACCGTCATTTGCAAACAACTATAACCCTACCCCCTCGGGCCCCTAATCATAACCAGTACCCTAAACAGCAATAACCCTATCTGTTTCTAACCCTCACCCCAAATCATAATCTTAATTTTTACCCACATTACTACCCCACCTACCCTCTTTTCCTTTCCCCCCCCCTTTTTTTTTTTTTTTCATTAATTTATTTTGTTTGTCTATTTCTTCTTTTTCTTCTCTTTGTTTATTTATGTATGTATATAGATTCATTTTTAACTATTTTATATTTCTTATTAAATTTATGGTTTAATTTTATCTTCTATTTTAGTTTTGATCCTGAGCTGGGAACCTTATCAGTGGGGAACCAGGAAATGCACAACTGTTGCCAGTGCACATCAACCACAAGGTGGACCCATTTTAAATATACATTTTCAAAAACCTAACCTTGCCAGTGCCTTTGTGCATTTTCCTGATTCCTACACACTAACACCATATATAATATGAAATTTATGGGGACTCCTTTTTTTGAAAATAATTTTAATGGAGTTTTGGAGGACCCTTATTTTGATAAAGGCAAATTCCAATATGGATGCCTCAAATTAAGGTCACCAATCAGGTTCTTTCATTATAGTACCGCCCCTTTTGGAGGGAATTTTGAACCATAGATGAAGCTGCTCCTGTTTAAGCAACCAATCACAATTTCATTTCCTGGTTTTACAACACAAAGTTTGTCTGTGCTCACATACAAGCACACATTTTTAGATAAATAGAGGCCTTGTTCTTCATTTCTACCTTATAAACCTCTGAGGAAGCATCATTTAGATGCGAAACGTCAGGTTTTTTTAGGTTTTTATCTCTGACTGGAACCTTTTTTTAAAAAAAATGCTTTTCTTTAGTTGATTTGTTTTTCACCATTTTTAGTCTTTGAATAAAAATAAAGATTGACTTTTTAATCCACATAAGAAGATACAGATTCAGGATGGACTTTTACCAACATTACAAACATTGAGGATAACCAAAGAAAGGATAACCTTTTTTAATTTTTCCAGAGCTCTGGTTTTTTATTTTATTTTCTTTCTTGATTTCTTTGAGTTTTTCTCTCCCTTGTTTTCTTGCTTTGCTCTTTTTTATCTCTCGATCCTTCCCCTCTCCCAAGCCGGCCTGGAGCTGTTGGAGGATTCTCAAACCAGGGTATCTGAGAACTTTAACCCAGAGCATGGAATGAAGTCAACACAAGCTTGAAGACAGAATTCTTCTGGAGCCTGAAAGGACCAAGACGATCTTGAAAATCCTCACAAAGTTTGGTTAGTGGTCTTATTCTGTTTTGAAGACTTGAGATGGTGGAATTACGGAACAGATTTGCAGTTTTGGGTGATCAGTCAGGGATGGGGAATGGGGAACATATGCAGCCTCTGGTATCATCACACACAAATTATGGGCTGGACAAACTTTTAATTAAACGTTATTTTAAACTCATACAAGCAACACATCATTCTGAAGTAGTGGAGAATTCGATACAGACAGGAAGATTTCCAGGAGGAATGCACAAACAAGCTAACAAACTTACACAGTTCATAAAACCAGCTTCACCACAAGACAGTACTTTAGAAAAGATTAAACGAAACACACTAGCTTGGATGAACAACAACATGTACATCTTGTCAGAGCACTATACACAAGTGATCATTGACCTCATGGAACACATTAGTGAGTTCATTGAGCCGGAGTGGACGGTGGCGGTGAAGTGGGCCAGGGGCAGATTTAAACATAGATTAAAGGAGAGTACACTGGCTACTTGTAAGGATACCATCCTTGAAAAGCAGGCTACTCTCCTGAGGGATCCTGGCCCACAGTCATACGCCTCCGTTCTTAAACGGACTAATTCAGCACCGACATTAAGGGATAACCATAACACTAGAATTACTACATTAAGGACTGAAACACCGCCTTCCTGTTTACGTGAGTTGGTTCCTTTGATTACAGAACCCATTAGTACCAACAAAAAGGAAATCACAATCCAGGCGCAGGTACATCACAGAGAGGTGAGCCCTGTAACGTTTAAAGATTCTACTGATAAAATAATGAAAAACAAGAGTGTAATGGATGGTTTTTCTTTAAATACAGGTCTCGGGTCTGAGGAGGGGGAGACTTGCTCGGATGAGGCGACCAGTGGTCGGAGAGGGATCAGGATGATTGGGAATATTAAAGAGAAATCTCTTTCAAACACCCGCTCTGAATCTGACTCTCTAGAATCATATATGGCGCTGAAACCCGAGTGGTCGTCTCCTGACTCCTCAGGCGGAGACATCATAGACAGGGTGAGTTTACCAAATAAACCATATAGACACATTAACACCGATAGAAAAGGAGTTGATTGGTCCATTAAAATACACAAACCGATAGTTTTCATAGGGGACTCAAATCTTTCCAGAATCCCCAAGATTAAAGACAGTAATATACAAGTAGATAGTTTTCCGGGGGCCAATTACCTACACATTTCCAAAATTTTCCGTAAATTACAACCCCATCCACAGACACAAAAAGTTGTTTTAGCAGTAGGATTAAACAATAGAGCACAACATCCACGAAAAACGGGAATTAAGCAATTACAGGGTCTCTGGAGGGCGGCGCAAGAGGCCTTTCCAAATGCAACCATATATACACCGTTCATTCAATTCTCTGATGTTTTGCCTTTACAGGAGCAGCAGAATCTAAACGCACTTAATGACTACATCGATGAGTGCGGGTACCCTCTGCTCGAATTGAACAAACTTTTATTTCAGGTCGAAAAAGACGGAATTCACTGGACATCAGGTACTGCACAGCAATTGTTTGATCTGTGGTGCGACCAGATAAAGTTCTGAGAGCAAAAACGGGAACCGGGGACTCGTATCTCAATGGTTTTAATTTATTGTTTTTATCAGTATTATATCTTTTATATTTCATATGGTAGGTCAATTAGGTTGGTTAGAGAAGGACTAATTTTGATTTTAGTCAGTCTATAAAATAAAGGTACCTTGTTTTGGTCAGAAGATACTTAATAAGGAATTAAGGGCATAATTTAAGTTTTTTTTTTTGTTTGTTTTGTTTTTTTTTGCATGAGCGTGGTGATGTGTGATTTATTGGTTTAAGCACTTAATTTAATTTACTTTGCACTTAAATAATATAGCACTTTTTTAATGTAGCACTTCCCCTTAACTTCAAATTTCTTGGATTAAAACCGCGACTTCTTTTATGGACAGGAACCACCTAATTTTCTTAAAACAATCTTCTTTATTTTTAACTTCCTTTTCTTTCTTTTTTGCCACCCCACCTCTCCCCTTTTACCCACCAATATCGTTCCCTCCCCTAACCTTAACGATTATCTTAATTTTGTACAGTCCCATCCCCTCCTACCCTAACCATAACCGTCATTTGCAAGCAACTATAACCCTACCCCCTCGGGCCCCTAATCATAACCAGTACCCTAAACAGCAATAACCCTATCTGTTTCTAACCCTCACCCCAAATCATAATCTTAATTTTTACCCACATTACTACCCCACCTACCCTCTTTTCCTTTCCCCCCCCTTTTTTTTTTTCATTAATTTATTTTGTTTGTCTATTTCTTCTTTTTCTTCTCTTTGTTTATTTATGTATGTATATAGATACATTTTTAACTATTTTATATTTCCTATTAAATTTATGGCTTAATTTTATCTTCTATTTTAGTTTTGATCCTGAGCTGGGAACCTTATCAGTGGGGAACCAGAAAATGCACAACTGTTGCCAGTGCACATCAACCACAAGGTGGACCCATTTTAAATATACATTTTCAAAAACCTAACCCTAACCCTAACCCTAACCCGGTTCCCTGCCCTAACCCTAACCATAACCCCTAGTGCTTTACCCTAATCATAACCCTAACCATAACCTGAACCCTAACCATAGCCCTAATTATAAATTTAACCCTCTTACTCTTAAATTTAACCTACCCTGACCGTGACCAATTCCTAACCCTAACCTTTCTTAACCCTAATCCTTATCCCTACTTGCTGTCTCAAGTCCATCCTTTTATATTGCACTCCCTTACTTTACAAAGGGAAAATAAAAATTCTTTTTAAATAAAATATTATATTTTATCTACTTTAACCTTCTCCTCCAGGCCTCTTCAGAAAGTCTCTTTGGAAACACTATGATTCTTCAAATAAAACAGGATTCCAACACGGGGAGGCTTGAGATTGGCGTCCCTTCTTTTAATATTAATTAATGGGGTGTAGATCTTTTTTTAACTTCTTTTGTAAATTTCTACAGGGGACAGATTTTCTTTTTTTCCTTTTTCATTACTTTCTTTTTTTTGAGAGGAGTCTTTCATTACTCTTCTTTTTTTAATTATCTAGTTATTTGATTTTATTTTGTCCTTTTTTTACATTCTTTGAGAATTTTACATTTTAAAGTATATTTTATATGGTTGTTTTAAAATAACTCGTTTTATTTTAAAGGATCTCCTATTTTGTTTTTTCATTTGTTCTAATACAGAAACATGGTGTGCCAGTGCTTTAAGGAGCAAACGCTCTATTTTACATGATATTTCCCCTAACCCTAACCCTAGATGGTGACCATTCCTCATGTTCTCAAGTGGAGTTTGGTGTTCCACAGGGCTCAGTTTTAGGCCCACTGCTTTTTTCCCTTTACATGCTTCCTCTGGGCAACATAATTTCGTAAACATGGTATTAGTTTTCATTGTTATGCTGATGACACACAATTATATGTCTCAGCAAAACCAGATGAGAAAAACCAGTTTGCTAAAATTGAGCAGTGTGTGCAGGTCATACGAGATTGGATGTTAATTAATTTTCTTCTGCTTAATCCTGATAAGACAGAAGTTCTAGTCATAGGACCACAAGTAGCTAGAAGTAAGCTTTCTGATCACACTAACTTTAGATGGCCTTTCTGTTCCATCAAGTGCAACAGTAAAAGACCTCGGTGTGATTATAGATTCCAGCCTTTCGTTTGAAGCTCATGTAGATAATATTACCAGGATAGCTTTCTTTTCACCTTAGAAATATTCAAGATAAGAAACATATCGTCACTAAATGATGCAGAAAAACTAGTTGATGCTTTTATCACCTCTAGGTTGGACTATTGTAACGCCTTACTGTCTGGTTGTTCAACTAGGTGTATAAACAAGCTTCAGTTAGTACAGAATGCAGCAGCGAGAGTCCTCACTAGAACCAGAAGATACGAGCGCATCACCCCTATCTTATCTACACTGCATTGGCTCCCTGTGAAATTTCGCATCGATTTCAAGATACTACTTTTGATATTTAAAGCACTAAATGGTCTCGCGCCACAGTATTTGAGTGAACTGTTAGTGTCTTACGATCCGCCACGCCTACTTCCATCAAAGAATGCAGGCTGCCTGTCAGTACCACGTATTATTAAAACTACAGCAGGGGGCAGAGCTTTTTCTTACAAAGCCCCAAAGTTATGGAATAGTCTTCCTATTAATGTTCGGGACTCAGACGCAGTCTCAGTGTTTAAGTCTAGGCTAAAAACCTATTTATTTAGCCAAGCATTTTTGTAAATAGATTAACCTTAGGTAAAGGAGCAGATCCGGGGGACTTATGGACGTAGAGGATTCTGGTGAACTGGTATGTTTAGATGCTGTCCTCCCCACTCTGATTGTTCACTCAGGTTTGTTGACGGTGAGGTGATTGGTTGCTTTACATCTCAGGGAGCCCTCATGTTTGTGTTTCCTTCTGGCTCTCCCTTTTAGTTATGCTGTCATAGTTAGTCCTGCCGGAGTCCCTGCTTGCACTTTGCACTAATATACATTCACCTTATACATGTTGACTGTGACCAAACCTAACTGCCATCTCTCCTTATTTTCTGTTCTCTCCTTTTCTGCTCTCTCCTCTCTCCCTCTCTCTGGCAACTCAGGAGCGAACATGTATAGCTCGACAGAGAGACAGTGATCCAGACCCCTCTGCCCTCTGGAGCCGTCTAACCTGTCCTGGAGTCCTGCTTGTGGTTGGAGATCTCGTCGCATGGATGCCCCGTGTGGTCTGCCTGGATTCATATGGTGGCTGGGGATGGTTTCCATTAAGACTGTCCTATCATCGATTGATGCTCTGGGGACCTGCGACATCAGTTGTTCGATAGCTCAGGATTGGAATCTCCTACAGTCTACCTGAGCCTCCGGGAACAAACTGGACTCCTTTTAATTAAAATTTTAACACATCTGTTACACTGAACTGCCAGTACACATTATTATGCTGATCATTCTCTGCTATCCGTTATCACCCAGATGAGGATGGGTTCCCTGTTGAGTCTGGTTCCTCTCAAGGTTTCTTCCTATTACCATCTCAGGGAGTTTTTCCTTGCCACCGTCACCCTAGGCTTGCTCATCAGGGACAATCTTATCATTTTGATTCATACACATTGCATACAAACTTACTTCCTTTCATTGTGTAAAGCTGCTTTGCGACAATGTCAATTGTTAAAAGCGCTATATAAATAAAATTGAATTGAATTGTGATATAAACAATAAGGGTCTAATAGAGGTTTCTCATCTTAAAGCAGGTGATGCATCTGGGGAGTCGGAGGAGGACTCGCATCCAACCGCCAATGACCAGGAGAGGATAAGGATGACTGGGGGCAATAAGGAGTCTCATGTGAAGGCCGTTTCTGAATACTCCTCTTTTAAAGTCGATCAGGCATTGGGGCCCATGGTGCCTTCCTCCCACTCTCCAGCTGGGGACCTGGTTGATGAGGTAACTTTACCTCACAAACCATATAGACATATCAATACAGACAGAAAAGGAGTTGATTGATTGGTCAATAAAAATACAGAAACCATTCATAGGGGACTCAAGCCTCAGCCGACTGTTTACATATAGCAAAAATCCTGCAAAAACTACAACCTCAACTACATGTTCAAAAAGTTGTTTTAGCAGCGGCCTTAAATAACAGGACACAACACCCAAAGAAAACAGTGATTAAACAGTTACAAGGTATGTGGAGAGCGGCCCATGAGGTATTTCCAAATGCCATAGTTTACACACCGGTGATTCAGTATTCTGACATGTTGGGCCTTCGGGAGCAGCAAAATCTTCAAGCACTCAACAAATACATTGTATCCCATGGTCACCCATTGTGGGAACTGAATAAACTTTTTAAGGTGGAAAAAGATTTTATTCATTGGACATCTAGACAGCACAAGATGTCTTTGATTTTTGGTGTGACCAAATAAATGTTTAATAAAGTAGAACATGTACGGTAATTTTATTTTATTTTTTTAATTATTAGAGGTCGGGCTTTGATTTAATTTTATTGAAAATTTAAATAAATTTTAATGGGGTGGTTTCCTCCTATTTTCTTCTTTTCTTTCAGTCTTGTAAGTTTTGAAGAATGAACAGAAACTAAATCTAATCTTGTATTATTGGTGTTTGTAAATAAAACAGTCAAGGACCCAAAAGGACGGCTTCTTTTTCTTATTTGATTTGGTTTGTCTTGGGTTTTTTTGATTGTGTGGTTTTAGAGCACTTATTTATTTTTGTCTTGCACTTAAATGGAAGAACTCTTCAAACAGATCAGGAATCCTAAATAAACACACAGATTGTCTTCAAACTTAACTTAACTTATTAGAACAATGCTTTGTTTTCCTCTCCTCTCCCCCCCCCCCCGCCCCCCTCCATTTTTTTGGCCCGTACCTCCAGTAAAATACATACCTTAACCTATTTTTAACTTGTTTTCTACCTCTACTCCATTTCATAAACCTAACCATAACCTCAATTTTCTCTTAACTTATTTCCTATGCCTACTCCATTCCATAAACCTAACCATAACCTCAATATTTCCCGTATTAATTTTATAACCCCAATGTCTGTCAACCCCAACCTCCCTTACCGGAATCCTTTAGTTTAATAGACATTATTTTTAAATTCTTTTATTTTAAGATAGTTGGGTTAAGGTTTTAAATTTAAGTAAGTTTATTCTTTTTACATAAAATCCACCAATAAATTCTATTTTTTTATTTTATTCAGTGGCAAAATATTAAACAGATGATTTATTTTAATTTTAATAGGAGTGTGGGACCGGAGATGGGAATGTTGCCCGTGCACTTAGAACCAAATACTTTGGTAAATTAAATTTAATCTCTTAACCCTAACCCCTAAGATTGCCGGAATCCCGTCTCAGGTCCTGACCTTCGTTCCAAATTCTAATCACATCCCCAAGCGAAACTACGTGCTTTTGTCCATTCCACTATACTCTCATGAATCCTCCTACTTTCATTATCTGAGTATGATATACATAGGGGGTTCCTGCATAGATGGGTTCAAAAACCAAATCAGATCCTGAGATCCGATGTTGAAAGCCTGCAAACTTCCACATAAGATGACAATGGGGTATAGATTCGGTTAAAGAGTTCTTTTTTAATTTTAATCCAATTATATAATTGCATTTTTAATTAAAAAACTTGTGCCTCTGAAACCAAAACACGAACTGTGTGTGTATATGAAGTTAGGAGTGTGGTTGACAGAATATGCCTGGATACCTAATTGTTTGCCTCTACTCACATCTACAGGACTGATAGGGATACTTTTATGGACTATTAAACTAGTCAACTAAGCTCACATTTTTTACAAGGATTTTTATCTTTACTTTTTTTAGATTGTCTTACATTTATTCAAGTTGCTGGTTGTTATATTTGCTCTTATTTCTTCATTTTAAGGTCTTTCAATTCTCCTCTTCCTTTTTTGTTCTTATAAAGTTCTGTTACTGGATTTCTTTTCATATATACACACATATATATATATATATATATATATATATATATATATATATATATATATATACACACATATATATATATATATATATATATATATATATATATAATACACACACACACACACACACACACACATACATATATATATATATAATATATATATATATATATATATATATATATATATATATATATATATATACACACACACATATATACATATATACTTTTTTTCAAAATAAAATTTATTTTAATTATTAATTGGATTTTGATTTATATATCTTTTTATAGTTAGCCTTGATTAAAAATATTATTCTCTTAAAATTACATTCTTACTTCACTTATCTTCACTTCACCTATCCACAGCCGAAATAATCTTAAACAGAAATAGATAGATGGCCCGTGCACAGAGGAGTATATACTCAAATATTTAAATTTTCCCTAAACCTAACTCCTTTAACCCCTAAAAATTTAACCTCGCTTACCTTTAACCCTAGACTCCTTAAAACCCCTAAACGTAACCTCTGACCCCTAACCTATAATCCTATCCTCTTTCAACCCTAAAACTTTACTTCTCTTCCTTTAACCCTATCCTCTCTTAACCCTAAAACTAACATCAAAATCTCTATATAAAACTCACCTTTTTCCTCTAACCCTAACCGCTAACTCTAACTCCAACCCTAACTGGCCCGTGCCTCATGTCTGCAATGGACTCAACTATCCATATACTTGTTTCTAGGACCTAACTATCTATATTATACAATATATTTTGAGGTGCAATACTATTTTGATCATTATTATCATTTACAGCATGATCCTCATAAAGGGACACTGGGGAAAATAATATATTGACAAACAGATATCAGTCACCTAACATGGGTACATTAATATTTTCAATCCTATATACATCATATAAGTACTAAAATAAATACTATCATTTATTCATTGATGTGTCTGTCCCCCCTTTTATTGTACTCATTTTACATATATTTTTTGGGATTAAAACTTTATAATTTTTTTTTACAAAAATCCAATATAAAAAAAAAACACAATTACTCTTCTTAGTTTATTTTGGAATTTTAAATAAACTAAAAATTCACAAAAGAAAAACTTCAGAACAGTGATTGGGAGAGCTAATTTTCTTATTGGATGGGAGCTGTTTCTTTTCAAATCTAAGCAGTACTAAGCGCCTATGGGCCAATTCGAATTAGGTCCCGCCCCCAAGAGTACAAATGGGACAGCTCAAACTGCAGGCATTCAGATTGCCTTCTACACACACACAGAGAGAAAACCTTTGATTCCTACCATATCCTGGGCTTTTTTCCTATTGAGACACATTTCCTTATTTCATTTCATTACCACCTTTTTATTCTATTTTTTTAATACACATTTTTCTTTCAAAAAAATACAGAACAAGCCAGCCTGAAGAAGGTTCTGAATGAGCCAAAACGTTGCGCAAACGGCTTGTTCAGTTTTAATTTTAAAATTTTTCCATTGAAAAACTCATTAAAACTCACTAAACTCATTTCATTTATTTGTAACAAACCTGCTACTATTCTTGCAATAGTAACTAGCTGTTAACAGAAATAATGGGTAAGGGCCACCAGAGATATCGATTATATATTTAAAGTGAATGTACATTTAATATTATGCTGTATATTTATACCACCCATACACCCGCCACGCATATCACACTCATACTGTCCGCAATGATGCCAAAGGTTTAGAGTCCTTTCTCTCCTTTGCACACAAGTCCATTAACAAAAACAAAAACCAGAGAACGTCCCGCTCCACACCCGATGGCCTCCGCGAGCGATGTCTCCTTTAAGGGTGACACGGTGATCACAGACACAGTTGAAAGACAACTAGCAGAAGTCATTAAACCTGCTTTATCAAATTCCACAACACAGGCCCTGATTCAGGGCAATGCCAAAAACTGGCGCTATACTACCATGCTAATTCTTAGGAACCACTATGAAGATGCACTGGTAGAAGAAATAGCCAAACTACGGAATTTTTCTCCTGAAAACTGGGATGAGTGTTTCGACACGGCCACCTTGTGGGCAAGACGATATATATTGGTAAAAGGCTGAAAGACAAAATAAATGAGGCTCACACACTAGTGCTGGAGAAATGGCAGGCCCGTCGACCTGTTGTCAGCCCAGGTGAGGCAGAAGGGGAAGAGGAGGCCCAGGGTGTCCCTCCCACTCCTCCTGTCCCAAAAAATGCAGTGGCTACAGGCTTTTGTACACGCTGAGGTGGATATACCATCTTTCCTCGAAATCTCCTCCCAGCCAATAACAAAAACTAAAACGACCTGTTGTTCCACCATCAGATCGGTTCTTGGATTGGTCCCCTGACATATCTCCAATCAGAAAGGAAGAAATGGATAGCCACCCTATCAGTGCCCTGTATTCTCCTGCCTCACCAAAAGAACGGCGCATGCCCCGCTTACGTCCAAACCCCTGTGTTAGACAGGAACCAGACCTCATTTTTTTGGAGGAACAGGAAGAGGGCATTCAGAATATTTTTAGCAGCTCACAAAAGGGTCACCCTAAGCCCCAACAAAGTTACTAGCCTTAGGACAGCCACACAGGCCCATCTGAGCGTCGCATTTGGCACATCTTCCAAAATACAGTGTAGCTCCGGGGAGAGTGTCCCAAACAGACAGACACTTAAACACATACAATAAAATGGAGGATTGGAGGCTCACTGTCCGGAAGAAATGGCTTGTTATCGGGGATTCTAATTTATCCAGGATTCCGCCCTTTAAGATTCCTGACCTCCAGGTCGAGAGCTATTTGGGTGCCACGTTCAGACACATGGAGGCCATGATCAATAGGATCCCCCTTTCTACTGACATGTAACATGTAATTTTATCGTTGGGCATCAACGACCGGGCACAGAATGCCGAAGACACGCCCATAAAACAGATGCAGGCGGCCTTAAGAGCAGCTAAAGGGAGGTTCCCTCTAGCACAGGTTTGGGTTCCGGAGGTGAACTTCTCAGGTAGGCTCCCAATCAGGGAGCAGACACAATTAAACATCCTCAATGCTCACATCTCTGCCAACGTGAAACACATCCCGGCCCTGTCCAGATCACAGTTCCACACAGAAAGCGACAACATACATTGGACAGATAACACTGCCAGAAATATGCTTCAGCACTGGCTTGAATATTTAAATTAACTCTCCCCACAAGCCTGCATGTACAGGAGGGGAACCGTAATGTTATAATCCTTTCTAAAAAATTTCATACAACTCCCGCGCCACTTAGCCTGCTCAACAGAGGTCTGACATTCATTCCATCAGACAACATTACCACCAAACACCATATGATGCAAACCAGATACGATCTACAACAATACCGTAGGAGACTCAAATTAGCAGCCTATTTTCAAAGAGAGACAGAATCAGATCCCCCACCATTTACACCCAAATCAGATTGGATTCCACCGATGGACAAATTACCCACAGAACTTCACACATTAATTGAAAAGAGCCTAATCTCACTCCTGAGGAAATTAAGGCTCTGGAGGAGTTAAGGAACAATAAACAGATTGTCATCAAACCGGCAGACAAAGGCAGTGCAATAATAATATTCAATCGGGAACAATACCTATGGGAGGGATAAAGACAACTTTGACAAAAATTATTACACTAAACTAAATAAACCCATCTACCCAGACATGGTGCCTATGGTCAAGCTAGTAATCCAATCATTATATGCCAAAAAAATAAATCAACTCAAAACAAAAGTCCTATTTATTAGGGAATACGAAGCCTAGGAGCAGGAGGTTCTACATGCTCCCCAAAATACACAAAGATCCGACCAAATGGAGCAAACCACATGAAATTCCCCCGGGAAGACCTATAGTGTCGGATTGCGGCAGCGAAACGTTATATACGGCCAAATTCCTGGACCATTATTTGAATCCCCTTTCAATTGGCCATCCTAGCTACGTAAAAGACACCTATGATTTTGTCCAAAAAAATCAAAGCCCTTGAAATTCCCCTAAGAGCCATCTTATTCACCATGGATATAGATAGCCTATATACGAATAGACATTAAAGAGGGAATACAGGCCATCAAAAACATTTTCCAGAAAAATCTTGACACCTCTAGGCCTGACAAAGAACTAATCAAACTATTAGATGTTAATTTAAAGAGAAATTATTTTGAATTTAATGGGGGTTTTTTTTCTGCAGACCAAGGGCACGGCGATGGGCAAGAAGTTTTTCCCGGCCTATGCCAACATATTCATGGCGGAATGGGAAACCTCTACTGTATCCCAATGCCACAAACAGCCGCTTCACTATTTTAGATATCTAGGGTATCTGGACACACACAGAGGAGGAATTAGGAGAATTTGTGAACACACTCAATAACCACAATTCATCTATAAAATTTAAATCTACCATCAGTAAGCTATCTGTACACTTCTTGGACACCATGACTTACAAAGGCCCGGATTTCAACTCCACGCATAAATTGGACATAAAAGTCTTTTTCAAAGAAACAGACACACACGCCTTATTACATAAAACAAGTTTCCATCCCAAACACATATAACTCAGGCCTGGTCGAATCACAACTCCTGAGGTTTCAGCGTATATGCACCCAAGAACGAGACTTTATAAAAGCAACACAAATCCTCTTCACAGCATTCAGGCCGAGGGGATATAAGAGGTCCTTTCTGCAGAGGTGTTTTAAGTCATACCTTACCAGAAGGGCCCAAGGGGAGGGTACCAGCTTACCTCTCGGCCTTACCTACTCCTCAGCCACTGTGAAACTCACCAGGGAGGTGAATTCTAATTTTCTACACATACTGGGACAAAAACAAACATTTAATGATAAGGCTATCGCAGCTTTCAGGAAAAACAAAAATATACAGGATCATTTAACAAAGTGTTAACAAAAAGGTCCACTGGCAGAGAGGTGAGTCTTGGTTATCTACCAGTCTTCACTTTATTTAAATATAGTTTCACTTTCTACCTTTGTATATGTACAGTGCTTCTCGTATTATGGTTCAGGTGATATTATAATGATTATATTATAATTAGGAACTTCACATTTAGAAACTCCTAGTTAAACATAACTGCTAATTTCAAAAAGCCTAGGTCAGCAGAACCCTTATTTTCTATAACCCTAACGTTTTCTGACCTCTGGCTTTTAACTTTAGCTTTCAGGTCTGCAGGGTACTGAGTCTTCCTCACCTATCTCCCAACCTTCCCTACCCCCCTCTTTCCTTGCCTTGGACCCTGTCCCGGGACCATTTCCCTCTTTGTCTTTAATCCTACCCCCTTTCCACAACCCTTACCTTACTCAGTGCTCATGTATGACCTTAAAGCCAGGGGCGTTCACCTTAAAGAATCCTAAGTCTTATTTTAACCATAGGTGTCGTGTAATGTCAGTAAACATAACCAGTACCCCAGCCTAGCCCAAAACACGATCGTCAGCCTTCTTTAATCTATCAGGCATCACATCTGTCGATCGTTAGTATGGAGAGTGCTGGAGATGAGGCCTGAGTTGCAGGCCCGTGCACCACGTAGTCTCTGGGTTCATCCTGGAGCTGGAATTCCAGAAGTTTGCTGATCTTAATTCATTTCATCTATTAAAATTAAAATACACCCTACATGAAACAGAGGTCAATTTCCTGGACACCATAACCTACAAAAAGGACCAAATTTCATAGACTCTCAACAATTGGATATAAAAGTTCTTTAAAAGTACAGAAACGCACGCACTGTTGTTTAAATTCAGCCATCACCCCATACATTCAGGGGCATCGTCAAATCTCAGTTGCAGAGATTCTACAGAATCTGCACTCAGAGAGAAGAATTCTGGAATGCAACCAAGATTCTCTTCCAGGCACTCAGGAAAAGGGGATATTCCCGTTCCTTCCTCAGGAATTGTTTAAAGACATTACGCACTAAAAGGGAGGAAACCAATAAGGAAATTATTCCGCTAATAAGTATAGCGCAAAACAAAAAGATCAAAGATAACTTCAACCCCCATTTGACCAATTCCCAAATACTAGATAATTACAAAATCATCTCGGCATACCGGAAGAATAAAAATTTGAAAGACATTAGTGCACAGCAAATTACCCACATTACTCTTAAATAAAAGAACGCTCACCCAGTTCAGCGAATTCAAACCCAAATGTTGGATTACAAACCCGCAAACCAAAGCCATTTTCAGCATCTGGCCCATGCTAAAACACAATATCTCCAGCTGTATACATTTAATTTACTGTACAAAATGTGATTTACAATACATTGGGGAAACCAGGAACACCTTATCAATCAGAATTGCACAACACAAAATATTAAAAATAAAAAAGAAACATACATTAATAGTTCAGCACTTTACCCGACATGGGATTGCTTCTCTGAAAGTCATGGGACTTCAATACAATAAATCATGGACACACACAATAAGGAAAAAATTGGAGAGGGAATGGATCACCAAATTAAGTTCGGGACATCCATGGGGACTTAATGAACAAATGAAGATAATAACATAACATGGTCATCTCACCACTGTATGGGAATGAGGGGAAGGGATTGTGAGTGGGAACCTGGGTAGGCCAGCGCATAACGCAGGTTCCGGACTGGTCCTGGTCTGGGCAGGGAACTTAACCATAAACACCTATCCCTAACCCCTAAACATAACCTCTATAACCCTATGCCTAAATCTAACCTCAAAACCTAATCTCTCTACTCCACCCCAACCCCTAAACTTAACCTCTAACCCTAATTCTTAAACCCAACCTCTACTTCTTACCCAAAAACCAAATTTTTGAACTCAACCCTAAAAACACTACCCCTTGACCCGGTCTTGGACATGTTCGGGGCCTCTGCCAATTTCCCCTAACCCTAACTTAAGCTGACTTTGTTTAGTTTCTAACCCTAACACTATATATATATTATATATATATATATAATTTTTTTTATTCAACCATATAAAACATACTATTTTACCCATGAAAAATTTATAATAATTATAATAATACATTTTAATAAATGACCAAAATAAAAAAAAATTGTGAAATTAGTTAAAATAGCTTAAAAGATAAAATAAATGGTGAAATACTTAAAATAAATATAGGGGACAAAGTTTTTCACATTTAAAACTGATTTGAATTGGTCTAGGTAATAGTCAAGTCAATTCAATTTTATACAGCCTCCTATTTTTTAACCATTGACATTGTCGCAAAGCAGCTTTACACAATAAAAAGAAGTAAGTTTGTATGCAATGTGTATGAATCAAAATGATAAGATTGTCCCTGATGAGCAAGCCGAGGGCGACGGTGGCAAGGAAAAACTCCCTGAGATGGTAATAGGAAGAAACCTTGAGAGGAACCAGACTCAACAGGGAACCCATCCTCATCTGGGTGGTAACATAACAGGGATTGATCAGCATACTAATGTGTACTGGAAGTTCAGTGCAACAGGAGATGTGTTTAAATTTAAATTAAAAGAAGTCCAGTTTGTTCCTGGAGACTCAGGTAGACTGTAGGAGATTCCAGTCCTGAGCTATCGAACAACTGAAGTCACAGGTCCCCAGAGCATCAATCGATGATAGGACGGTCTTAATGGAAACCATCCCCAGTCACTATACGAATCCAGGCAGACCACACGGGGCATCCATGCGACACAATCTCCAACCAGAAGCAGGACTCCAGGATGGGTTAGACGGCTCCAGAGGGCAGAGGGGTCTGGATCACTGGCAACATGTATAGCTCGACAGAGAGAGGGAAAGGAGAGGGGGGGGCGTGGGGGGGAGAGAGAGGAGAGAGCAGAAAAGGAGAGAACAGAAAATAAGGAGATGGCAGTTATACATGTTGACTGTGACCATACCTAAGGTGAATGTATTAGTGCAAAGTGCAAGCAGGGACTCCGGCAGGACTAACTATAACAGCATAACTAAAAGGTAGAGCCAGAAGGAAACACAAACATGAGGGCTCCCTGAGATGTAAAGCAACCAATCACCTCACCGTCAACAAACCTGAGTGAACAATGGGGAGGACAGCATCTAAACATACCAGTTCACCAGAATACTTTACGGCCATGAGTCCCCCAGATCTGCTCCTTTACCGAAGGTTAATCTATTTACAAAAATGCTGCGCTAAATAAATAGGTTTTTAGCCTAGACTTAAACACTGAGACTGTGTCTGAGTCCCGAACATTAATAGGAAGACTATTCCATAACTTTGGGGCTTTGTAAGAAAAAGATCTGCCCCTTGCTATACTTTTAATAATACGTGGTACTGACAGGCAGCCTGCATTTTTTGATCAAAGTAGGTGTGGCGGATCGTAAGAACAGTTCACTCAAATACTGTGGCGCGAGACCATTTAGTGCTTTAAATGTCAAAAGTAGTATCTTAAAATCGATGCGAAATTTCACAGGGAGCCAATGCAGTGTAGATAAGATAGGGGTGATGTGCTCGTATCTTCTGGTTCTAGTGAGGACTCTCGCTGCTGCATTCTGTACTAACTGAAGCTTGTTTATACACCAAGTTGAACAACCAGACAGTAAGGCGTTACAATAATCCAACCTAGAGGTGATAAAAGCATGAACTAGTTTTTCTGCATCATTTAGTGACAATATGTTTCTTATCTTGGCAATATTTTTAAAGTGAAAAAAGCTATCCTGGTAATATTATCTACATGAGCTTCAAACGAAAGGCTGGAATCTATAATCACACCAAGGTCTTTAACTGTTGCATTTGAAGGAACAGAAAGGCCATCTCAAGTTAGTGTGATCAGAAAGCATACTTCTAGCTACTTGTGGTCCTATGACTAGAACTTCTGTCTTATCAGGATTAAGCAGAAGAAAATTAATTAGCATCCAATCTCTTATGTCCTGCACACACTGCTCAATTTTAGCAAACTGGTTTTTCTCATCTGGTTTTGCTGAGACATATAATTGTGCGTCATCAGCATAACAATGAAGACTAATACCATATTTACGAATTATGTTGCCCAGAGGAAGCATGTAAAGGGAAAAAAGCAGTGGGCCTAAAACTGAGCCCTGTGGAACACCAAACTCCACTTGAGAACATGAGGAATGGTCACCATCTAAATCTACAAACTGATAACGCTGAGTCAAATATGATCTGAGCCACAAGAGGGCAGTTCCCTTAATTCCTACTACCTTTTTTAATCTGTGAAGGAGAATACTATGATCAATGGTGTCAAAAGCTGCACTGAGGTCCAGTAACACAAGTATAGTGACGCAACCCTGATCAGAGGCCCATAGGAGGTCGTTTACTACTTTAACAAGTGCTGTCTCTGTGCTGTGATGAGGCCTAAATCCTGACTGATACAGTTCATTTATGCTATTTCTGTGTAGATGTGAACATAGCTGCTGTGATACTACCTTTTACAAAATCTTGGAGATAAAGGGAAGGTTTGATATCGGCCTGTAATTAGAAAACAGACAGGGGTCGAGGTCCGGTTTCTTGATTAGCGGTTTAATAAGGGCTAATTTAAAGGATTTGGAGACGTACCCACTACTGAGTGAACAGTTAATTACTTTCAACAGGGGTTCTATTATTGCTGGTACTATCTGTTTGAGAAAATGTGTCGGTATAGGATCTAATATACAGGTTGACGATTTTGAAGAAGAGAGGAGTGAAATTAGTTCCCTCGCTTCAAGGGGAGTAAAGTGTTCTAAGTTCTGATGTGATGTGGTTAGATCATCTGAATTATTTAAATTGTCTGGTTTCAAAGCCTGAATCTTTTGCCTAATATTTATGATTTTGTTATTGAAAAAGTTCATGAAATCCTCACTACTGCATGATGTTGTTGTGGAGATTTCTGCAGTGGTCTTGTTTTTAGTTAATTTAGCTACGGTATTAAATAAAAATCTCGGGTTGTTTTTGTTATTTTCTATAAGAGTGGAGAGATACGTTGATCTAGCATCACTGAGAGCTTTTTTATAGTTCAGGATGCTCTCCTTCCAAGCTATTTTGAATGATAATTTAGTTTGGCGCCATTTACATTTGAATTTTTGAACGCTTTGTTTTAAAGCATGTGTGTGGTCATATAACAAGGAGAGAGTTTCTCATCTCTAATCATTTATCTTTTAACTAGAGTTACATTAGCTAAGTTATAACGAAGTGCTGACTCTAGATATTCATTCGCCTGTTTGAGTTCTGTGAAGTCAGATGGCAATCCAATCAAAGTAGATAATTCTGGAAGATTATTGATAAAGCTCTGTGCGGTATTTGATGTAAATGTACGTTTAAGGTGGAAGCGCGGTGCTGTGCGTACATTATTACTATAACACGCTTTAATCGAGACAAGGTAGTGATCTGAGATAACTTCAGACTGTGGAATTGTGGTTATATTTCCTATACTTAATCCGAAGGATAATATTGAATCTAAAGTGTGACCTGCTTTATGAGTGGGTCCTACTACACACTGATTTACTCCTACTGAGTCCAGTATGGACAAGAATGCTGTTCTCAGAGGGTCTTCTGGATTCTCAAAATGAATATTAAAGTCTCCAGCAATTAACGCTTTATCTACAGAAACAACAAGGTTTGAAAGGAAATCTGCAAATTCACAGAGAAACTCCGAGTACGGCCCAGGGGGTCTGTAAATGATGATTAGCGGGATTGACTGAGCTGACTTTATGTTACTATAGAGAACTTCAAATGCATTAGATTTAAAACTGTGTTTTTGTACGAGAGACAGATTACGGTTATAAATAACTGCGACTCCTCCTCCTCTACCAGTTAGCCGAGGCTGGTGTATGTAGCTGTATCCAGGAGGACTCGCTTCATTTAGAGCCACATACTCGTCCTGTTTAATCCAGGTTTCTGTTAAACATAATATATCAAGCTCCTGATCTGTGATAGTTTCATTAACAATAACTGCTTTAGATGCGAGAGATCTAATATTTAACAGTCCTAGCTTCAGATCAGAGGTGCCGGCTGATCTGTGTGATCTGAGTTTGTGGTATTTATGTTAATTAAATTACTAAAACAGACTTTGAGTCTTTCTAAATTTGTGTTTATGTTTAGCTCGGGGAACAGACACAGTCTCAATATGATGAACCCTGAGTGACGACTGTTGGGTTAGCCTGTCTGTCTGCTCCCTGGCCTTGGCTCTGGATTGTCACCGATTAACTAGGCCTCTTTTGAGACTATGTGCCATATTGCAAGAAATGAGAGCAGCACCTTCCCGAGTGGGATGGACACCGTCCCGCCCAGCTTTCCCCGCAAATGGTCTTCCAATTGTCCATGAAGCCAATTCATACGTTGTTTTCGGAGCACCACCTGGACATCCAGCGGTTCAGCAACCATAACCTGCTGTAAGCTATGTCGCCACGTCTCATTGGGATGGGACCAGAGCAAACTACTTCTTCGGACATCGCCTTTGCTATTTTAAACACCTTTGTAAAGTTACTCTTGCTAACCTCTGACTGACAAAGGCGTATATCATTAGCTCCAGCATGTACCACTATCTTGGAGAACCTATGCTGACCTAGAACCCTAAGATTACCTGCTATGTCCGGTGCTCTGGCTCCCGGGATACACCTGACCACTGCCGCTGGCGCCCCTAAAGGCCTAGCTAATTTCACATGTCCCAGTATAGAGTCTCCTATAACCAGAGCTCTTTCAGGTTTCTCAGCGGGTGCATCACTGAGGAGAGCGAACCTGTTGGACACGTGAAGCGCAGAAGAGGTGTGCTCCGGTGGGCTAGCCTTAGCTTTGGCTGAACGAGTATGCCGCCGAGTCGTCACCCACTCGCCCCGCTGTGAGGCTCTACTGCCGGAGTCGGGGGATGATTATCTCCACCTGTGGCGCCCGGACTTTCCGCTACAGGAATAACGCTGCTCTCGCGCTCTCTAACCCTCTCTAAAGTCTGCACACGCTCCTCTAATGCTAATATCTTCTCAGTCAGGGTGCTAACTAACACACATCCATCACAAATAAAATTATCACTAATGACAGAGGAAGGATGTCTAAACATCCTGCACTCCACACACTGAGCAAGCTGAATGGTAGACATGATAACGGACCTTTGTGCCGGAGTTGTGATTATTTGCTGATGGATTTGCTCCTTTTGTCTGTCAGATGATACGCGCGTTCTCCCAAAAAGCGCAAAAAAAAATGGCCTCCGAGTGGCGCAGTGGTTAAAGCGCTCGCCCTATCATCCGGAGATCGCTAGTTCGAATCCCGGGTGGTGCTGTAACCTCTCGCAGCCGGAGGTCTAGAGAGAGCTGATTGGCCGAGCTCTCTCAGAGGGGAGGGATGAGAGGTACATAGTGCTCCCACATTAATCACGGCTCTACAGCCAGTCAGGGGCGTCTGTGAGCTCGCGCAGCGGAGGGAGCGGATAGCGCTGTCCTCCGAGTGTGTTACGCCGCCCCCAACGGTGCGCGAGCGAGCAGTTTGAAAAGATGCGGTCGGCTGGCGTCACGTGGTTCGGAGGAAACACGTGATAGTCTTCGGCCCTCTCCGCTGAGTGGTAGTAGTAGCCTTAATGTGGGAGCCCCCTAGTGACGGGGAGGAATTGGACACAACTAAATTAGGGAGAAAATCGGGGAAAAATCTAAAAAAAAAAATTTTTAAATGGATAAAGTCCAGTAGTATTAAAGCGTAAAAACTAGTTTGTTATTTAGTAAAAATGGGAAAAAAATATAATAAAAAACTAAACAAAATATAATCTAAAACTCTGTTACAAACAGATGAGGAACTTTCGCGGGAACAATACGAAAAACAGGAATACAAAATATTTTTTAGAAAATAAATACAAATGTGCTTAAATTTGGATCAGGAGCAAAAAAAAACAGGATAGTTTAAAGTGGGAGGAGGTATATAGGGGTGAGGAAAATGGGGCCTTATAATTTTTGCTTTGACTGTGAGAGGAGAAACATTGACTTACCTGCTAAAAGCCTGTAGTCATTTTTTTGTTTTAGTGCCCTTGCCTGAAGACCTTTTTTTTTGACATATAAATATATTTTTCATTATAGTATAAAAATAAACCAAGTTTATCTAAGAAATCTTGAATTTATTTTATTTGGTTTGAACGCAGAGATTTGTAGGTATGAGCTATAGAGCTCAAGAACAGTATATAAAAAAAAAAATAGTACTATAAAAAATAGGGACGACGTCCCGTTCAACAAACACGATCCGGGGATCGAATGTGAGCGGGGGCCTGGGGGATGGCCAGTGCATTTCCGGTCCCTTATGAGAGGGTACTGGTTAAACACTATGTTCCTAACCCTAACCTTTATTACTTTGAAATCCTCCCCCATACACTTGGATACCTAACTATAACCATCTTTCATTCATGATTTTTGTTTTTATTTCTAGCCTCAACCTCTTTATACCCAACCATAACCTTTTTAATTTTGAAACCAGCCCTTAATTATAATTTAGATTTAGTTTTTAGCCCTAAATTCTTTTTTTTTTTTTAAAAACACTTCTTTTTGACCCTTGACCCCTAACTTTGTTGACTCATATCTTGGTCGACCCCTACTTTTTTTAAGCCCTAAATTATATATTTCTTTATATAATCTTTTTGGAGGTGGGGGGGGATTTTTCTCCTTTTTCTTTTCTTCTTTGGTTCTCTCCATAATAAAAGTGCTATGTGACATTTGTGGATGAGAGGGCTGGTTTCTTACCCGAGTTGGGAAATGAAGAAATTACCGGAAGGGAAAGATGTTGCAAGAGCAATTGACATTTCTGCATCATCCATGGAACCTGTAAAAAAGACAAAAAAAAGAGAAAAATATATATGTCATGTCGTTTCATCTATTGACTGTGAAATATGGATGGAGAATAATCAAAATTACTTCATTTGGCAATTACATTGCCAAACCACTAGTTGGCAGCGGGGTTGAGTATCCTGTTTTTCGTATTGTTCCCGCGAAAGTTCCTCGTCTGTTTGAAAGAGCGTTTTATATTATATTTTGTTTAGTTTTTATAATTATATAATTTTTCCCGTTTTTACGCTTTAATACTACTGGACTTTATCCGATTTTTTGCGCTTTTTGGGAGAACGCGAGGATCATCTGACCAACAACAAGCGAATCCATCACCAAATAATCACAACTCCGGCACAAAGGTACGTTATCATGTCTACCATTCAGCTCGCTCAGTGTGTGGAGTGCAGGATGCTTAGACATTCTTCCTCCGTCATTAGTGATAATTTTATTTGTGATAGGTGTGTGTTAGTTAGCACCCTGACGGAGAAGATAGTAGCATTAGAGGAGCGCATCCAGACTTTAGAGAGGGTTAGAGAGCGCAAGAGCAGCGTTAATCCTGTAGTGGAAAGTCTGGGTGCCACAGGTGGAGATAACCAGCCCCCGACTCCGGCAGTAGAGCCTCACAGCGGGGCGAGTGGGTGACGACTCGGATGGGTTCCCTGTTGAGTCTGGTTCCTCTCAAGGTTTCTTCCTATTACCATCTCAGGGAGTTTTTCCTTGCCACCGTCGCCCTCGGCTTGCTCATCAGGGACAATCTTATCATTTTGATTCATACACATTGCATAAAAACTTACTTCTTTTTATTGTGTAAAGCTGCTTTGCGACAATGTCAATTGTTAAAAGCGCTATATAAATAAAATGGAATTGAATTCATTATTAAATTGCTATTTAAATAAATGCTTCCATCCATAATTACCTCTTGACACAAATTATGGATGGAAAATATTCATACTTTTTCTTGGATACTTAAAGGCTTAATTATAAAATTGCTATTTAATAATACTTACCTGGGCCTACTTACCGGTTTATTTAAAATCTACTTTAATTATTTATAAATTGGATAAAGAGTGAAAAAAGGAACAAAAATTATTATTTTAATATTAATTTTTGAATACAAGAAGACCACATTAGAATTCATCAAGGAGAGTAAAAAAACAAGTTGAGGAAAATAAAAATAAGCTCCACACTGAAAAGTCTGTTATTTTCTTTTTTCCTTTTTTACAAGGGGGCGGAGCCTAGCCTCTGCAGGTCTGACACACAGGCAGGCAGCCTCTCAGTTGGAGACAGAGAGCTGTAGGAGCAACACGGTTGAGCTATTGTTGAGTTTAGAGCCTATCTTTGGAAAAAAATTGTTCAGTACTGGTTAAGGATTGTTAAAAAGACTTTAGTCTTTCTTCTCTTAACAGCCAGGTTGAACTTTTTGTCCAGAAGGACTAAATATTTCCCTCATTTATGTGTATATTTCCTCATTCCTTTTGAGTTTGTTTTGCTAACTACCTTCTTTAGCATAACAATCTTTCCTCCCTGTTTAGTTTATTACACTTTTCTTCTGTATTCATTATTTTTGTTCCCTTCCTCCTATTTTTGATTTACAGAGATTTTGCAACAGACTTGCCTTTTGATTTAAATATGTCATCATACTGCGGTCCATTCTATCCAGAGCGGGGACGAAGATACTCCCATCCTGATGATCAGAGATGGAGGGAGAGAGAGAGAGAGAGAGAGAGAGAGAGAGAGAGATATCCCCGCCCTGATGAATGGTATCAATACAATGCCAGATATTGGGAAAACAGAGTTCCCCAATACACTAGGGAGTTCAGAAACCGTGAACTTTACCCTAGATTTATGCAGGATTACCAGAGTTATATTCCTGAATGGAGCAATTATGACCCCTACTGGAGAAAGAGGGGACGTGCTCCAAGATACAAAAGCCCTCAATACAAGCCACGATCCACCAGTGGCAAAAGACAGGGTTCTAATAAAGAAAAAAAAATCCCAAACAAAAACAGGGTAAAAAACAGAAAAAACTGCCCAAACAAACAAAAAAAAACTGGATACCCAAGTTGAGAAATTTAGAGCCCTAGTAAAGAAGTTGCTTGAATTATTGAGATCCTTCCATCATCTAGAGAAGATCTCTATATATGCGGAGTAGGAACTTTCCACTTTTAGCAGGCTCACACATTTTCTGGGTAATGTTATAAAACCAGCTAATTTGACACCGGAAACAAAAACCCTCCTGGAAGAGAATGCCAAAAATTGCCCATACACCACACGCCTCATCCTGCAAGATCACTATATAAATTTCATTGAGAAAGAGAGTGAAACCTTGCAGGAGGCACTAATTGGAGATTGGGACACAGCCTTGAAGGTTGCAGTAAAATGGTACAGGAGAAGATACCCTAAAAGACACATGCAGGAGCCACGCGAGAAGGTTCTCCCGCACGTAGACACGTGTGAGGAGTACTTCTCGCCAGTGGTACAAATATAGACTATCCAGAACAGTAGCAGTTCATCCGATGAGAGCGATACTGAACTAGAGCCTCTCATTAACTTTCAGGATGACCGTGGGGAGTTGGACACCCTCCCAGTCATGGATTCTCCTGGTCCACCCACGGAGATCCAGGTGGGAGGTTGGCTTTCACACGAACCCCCTTTAGATCAGTCCAATGTGCTTACTAGCACACCGTCTGAGTCACCGAAAGCGTACAAACCTATCAGACACCTACGCACAGTTAGGAAGCTAGTTGATTGGGGTCTCAGTGTACATAAAAATATTGCATTCTGAGGGACTCCAATGTGAGTAGATTTCCTCATCACTTCTTTGCAGATGTCCAAATTGACAGCTACCCAGGTGCTACGTTTAGACATGCAGAGAACCTAATTAAAAAAGCATGAAAAAGTGGCTTTATCCCTTGGGATAAATCACTGGGGTCAAAAAATGAAGCTGACGGCTATTAAAGAAATGCAGCGGGCACTGAGGGCGGCGAGGGAGAAATTTCCCAATGCCGACATCATGATCCCGCTCATTAATTTCTCCAGGTCATTAAGACGAGAAGAACAAATGATCCTGGATAACCTTAATAGCCACATCCAGAGAAACATGCCTCACCTACCACTATTGCCAATAACGCAATTCAGAGTAGGTTATCAAATACACTGGACACTAAATTGTGCTCGAGCAATATTTGAACACTGGGTCGAGCACTTAAACTTAGCCGCACTATAAACCCAAAACCAAGATTATTGGATAGGAAGAGTGAAGTTTTAAATCTGTCCAAAAACTTCACACCTACAATAGGGCAAATTCAATTATTAAGCAGGGGCCTTACATTCATTCCTACACCCAAAATAAACATAAATACAAAAAAACAACTGATCGCAGATAAACAACAATATCATAGGAGACTGCTTTTGGCAGCCTTCTATAGATATGAGAAGGAGGGACCAGCTGGACTCCCAAATTATCTCAAGTCCCAAACACCATCAGACAGATGATCAGATCGGACAAATATGCGATCAGAAACATACACTGGAATTACAGGGTAGTTTCAAACCCGAGCTGGGATGAAAAACAGGCCTTGCTAAAATAAATAATAGGTTCATTGTGTTCATTGTCAAGCCAGCCAATAAAGGCAGTGCTGTGGTCATAATGGATCGATATGCATACATAATGGAGGCGGAACGGCAGTTGAACCAGGAAGAATATTATGAAAAACTTTCAGAACCCATCTTCCTTAAAACGGTTCCTGTCGTACGGGACATACTCACCAAATTAAGGGAAGAGGGTTTCATAAACAAAAAACAAGAAACTTACCTGATGGGTCCTGATGATCCACGCCCCAGGTATTTCTATATTTCTACCTCCTCCCTAAAATCCATAAGGAGCCACACACTTGGACCATTCCTTTTGAGATGCCACCAGGCTGCCCCATTGTCTCCGACTGTGGCAGTGAAACACAGGCCACAGCAGAGTATGTCGAATATTTCCTCAATCCGATAAGTACCAGACACCCCAGTTACATTAGAGACACATGATTTTATTGAAAAGATTAAAAATCTTTCCCTCCCTCATGACTGACCACTTCCATACCAGCTGGTGTTTCGATATTAGTATATAAACTATCTACATCGATAGTAAATAAGAAACAGAGAGTGGTTTATTAGATTCCCAGACAAAAAGACCTGAGGATGCGATTCTAAAATTGCTGGAGATTAATCTTAATAAAAATTATTTTGAATTTAACTCCAAGCATTACCTTCAGGTCAAAGGCACAGCCATGGGTAAAAAGTTTGCCCCTTCCTATGCCAATATATTTATGCAAGATGGGAGGAAAGGGCACCGGCTGCTTGGGAATTTAAACCCTTTAGTTATTATTACAGGTATATAAATATTATATATTTTAAACAGTTTGCGGACCACTTAAACAATTTTCACCGTTCCGTAAAAATCAAATATATGTTGGACAGAGCGGGAGTTAACTTTTTGGATACAGTTACATAAGGGCAAAGGGTTTGTGGAGACAGGCAAATTGGATGTCAGAGTCTATTTTAAAGACACTGACACACATGCACTTCGCCACAAAATCAAGCTATCACCCTAAACATACTTTTAGGGGTATTGTGAAATCTCAGGTACAGAGATTTCACAGAATATGTACCCAGCCCGAGGATTTCCTGGAGGCGAAGAGCACTCTCTTTTCGGCACTCCGGAAACGAGGTTATTCCCGCTCCTTCCTGAGAAGTTGCGAGGATCGATTTCTCGAAAAGAGAAAAAACAATAGCAAGGAGATGATCCGATTAATCACAACCTTCTCGAAAGGAAGTGTCCACTTTAATAGGTTGATGAAATCCAATTTTCAGCAATTCCTTGTGCGAAGTAATGTGTTGGACAACCACAAAATCATTTCGGCCTACCGCAAAAATCTAAATCTCAGATATTCTGGTCCGAAGCATGTTACCACCCTCGGGAGAGGAAGAGGAAACCTGCCCCACTCAAAGAATTCAGGCCAAAAAGATGGATTCAAAATCCACAAACCAACTATCTAAGACTATCCGAGATTTCCCTGGCCTTGAAACAGAACACAAGCAATTGTGTCTATTTAATATATTGCACCAAGTGCAATAAACAGTATGTGGACCAGAAACACTTTGGCGGTGAGGCTGACATAAGGCATTAAGCAAAGATTCACACACTGTGGTTGTCCAGCACTTTATAAAACACAGTATTGAATCCCTAACGGCTATGGGATTACAACATAATAGATGGTGGTCCCACCAAAACAGAAAACAGGCTGAAAGAAAATGGATTAATAATTTGAGTTCCATGCATCCATGGGGTTTAAATGAACAATCCAGAGTCATTTAGGCTCATGTTCAGGAGAACCAGTGGTGGTGGAGGTGTTAGTGCTTGGTGACTGTGGGGTAGGGCAGTGCACAACGTGGACGCTGGGGATTGCTCACTCTACGCTTTCTACCCCCAACCCTGGCTGGCCCATGCACAACGCATGTTCTGTGTCTTTCCTGGGTCTGCGGATTCTTTTACCCTAACCTAACTCTAGACCTAAACCTTAACCCTAAAACCTTTATCTAAAAAAAAAAAAAAAGAAAAGAAAAACCCTGGATTTGGGAGGAGAACATCATAACAGAGGGATCAACAAGTTTTTGTCTAGGCCCCATTTGCAGAAAGGCTGGGGCCTCCCAAAGCACTTTGAGGCTTCTTCATCCAGGCCTACAGACTCGTGGAGTCATTGGAGGTTGGATACTAAACTCAAGGAACCAACAAAAATCAGTATCTTCTCTCAGAGGATTGAATACTGGGGCTTTCCGGCCTTGCTAACAAACCACGCTGGGACTTCCTCATCTAGGCCTATAGATAGTCATTGGGTAAGGTTTTTCTTTTTCTCTTTATATAAAATATACATGTTATCAAATTAATTTTGCTCTTTTATGGTTTTTTAAACATATTTTATCATTGAGTGTTTAACAGATAGAAGCTTTTTTTTTTTTTTTTAATATAGAACTACTTTTTGGCTTTGGTGTATACAAATTCTTTGTGAGAAGTTGGTCTTTTTAGAATGCAATGATTCTGTTATCAAATACGTTTGCTGTGTTAGAGACTTTTGAAACAGAAGGGGTGGAACAGAGACAAAATGCACAACAACACTTACAGAACACATTGGTTTCTAAACAACCATTATGGAAAGTTTATTTTAAATGGATACAAACCACACATCATGAGATTATTATCACGACACACATACATTTCCAAAGGGCATGACGAGGCACACACAAACTTACACAATTTATCAAGCCGGCATGCCCCAATCCACACACTCTTAATGAAAATTCCAAGAATACACATAGGTGGTTGGAGACAAACATGCAGATACTCCAAGACCATTATGTTTCGGTAAAAAAGGAGCTTTTACAAAAAAAAAAAAAATCAAATCAGATAGACAAAACGGAGTGGGATATAGCGGTAAAATGGGCTAAAGCCAGATTGGGCCATAAATTGCGATTGGAAACCTTAGATAGGGCAAAAGAACAAATACAACAAAACCTAGCGACTGCAAGTTTCTCCCCCCACAAAGATGGGATACATTCCTTTGAACAAAATCCGGTTCAAGAACCCATTAAAAATGCAGTGTGCTCTCCACAGGCCCAACCAGTTAAACCCGTAGCGACACCTCGGATTTTGAATAACAACCCGAGGAGGACTGAGATGGTTATAGCCCAAATGCATGAACCCTCTACTAAGGTCGGTAAAATACAAATGGATAAAAGTAATATGCCATCTCCTAAAAAACGAACAACAATTAAGAGTAAATGTTAGCGTGCTGATGGAAGCAGGTTTTTCTTCTTCACAGGGGGAGGCAATTCAGGAGCCGTTGAAATGGAGACGGAAGGAGGTGATGAGTGGCCATGTAGAAGACGATTTCTCCTTGATGAGGGCCAGATCTGAGCCTTCCCTTTCTACCCTTACCATCTTTTCTTTGATTCCACTGACTAAACAAAATAAGGAAAAGAAAACATCTTCCAATTTTAATAAAGAACCGGTTTATCGGGTACCCACCAGACACACTGCTCACAAAACACTCGATTGGACACTAAAAGCAGTAAAACCAATTTTGTTTATCGGGGACTCGAATGAACACATTCAAATAGACAGCTTCCCAGGTGCAAATTTCTTGCACATAGCCAAAATCTTACAAAAATTGGACCCGAACCCTGACACACAAAAGGTGGTTCTTTCATTAGGGATAAAACAATAAAAAGGACCAAAACTTTGAGAGCACGATTAAAAAAAACAATTGCAGGAACTGTGGAGTAGCTGCAACGGCGTTCCCCAATGCAACGATCTACACCCCGTTGATAAACTTTTCAGATTTGCTACAAAAAAAGATCACCTTAAAAAAAACTCAATACAGTCATACTTGCACACGCAAATATACTACAGGAGCTTCACCCGCTCAGATTTAGGGTGGATCCAAGGGACCCAGTTCATTGGACGACAGAGACAGCAACACAATTGTTCGAGTATTGGTGTGATCAGTTAAACTTTTAAAATCGATGACGTGCAACACAAAAATGGACGAGCACACCAATATTATCAATCTCTCTAGAACATTTCGACTCACTGGTCCACAAATACAACTATTGAATAAGGGTCTCACTTTCGTTCCGACACCGAGGGCCATTAACCAAGGGGAACTGAGGCAGGATGTCCATGCCTACAATAGACAACTTCTGGATTTTTTTTCAACACAATAACAATAATAAACAAACAATGGATACAATTCATCAATAAATCAACTTGGGAACCTGATATAGACCCATCAATTGCACAGCTCATCGACCATAACAACAAAACGGTTAAAATCAACTCACATTTTGACGACAGCCAAATAGACAATCTAACCATCGCAGAACGTAAAGCTCTTACAGAATTACAAAAGAATTCGGACATAGTTATTAAACCAACAGATAAGGGCTCGGCTATTGTAATACTAGATAAACAACATCTTACAGAAGCGCACAGACAATTAAACAATACCAATCATTATGTTTTATTGTCACCTTCTCTACAGCAAGATACACAGGCCAGGCCTAAAATAATTTTACATAACTTAAAACAATCAGGTTTCATCAATAGTAAACAGTTTCAATTTTTGATGGGCCCTAATCCACCTAGACCTCCAAAATTCCATCTCTTGCCTAAAATCCACAAGGATTCAGAAACATGGACAGTCCCCTCTCAGGTCCCTCAGGGACGCCCAATAGTTTCGGATTGCGGAAGTGAGACCTACAATATTGCACAGTATATTGACCATTTTCTCAATCCCATTTCAACTCAACACACCAGTTATTTAAAGAATACATATGATTTTATCATCACCAAAATTCTAAATAAAAAACATTCCCAGACACCGCATTCCTATTTACAATTGATATAGTCAGCTTATATACAAACATACATACTACAACAGGCCTGCAAGCAGTGGCTAATTGCTTTAACAAATACCCAGACATCAACAGACCTGACACAGAACTCCTTCAATTACTAGAAATAAATCTCACTAGGAATGATTTTACATTTAATTCACAGATTTATTTGCAGGTACAAGGAACGGCAATGGGCAAAAAATTTGCTCCCGCCTATGCAAACATTTATATGGCAGAATGGGAAGAAACTATTTCAAAAGTGCCCTTGCTGGCCAGTTATCTATTTTCGCTATCTAGATGACATTTTTGGGGTCTGGCAACACGATAAACAACAATTTGACACCTTTATCCACTTGGCTAACTCGCACCATGAGCATATTAAAGGTTCAAGCTACGATTCATCCTTCCAGCATTAATTTTCTTGACACTACAGTTTTCACTAGACCAACAAGAAACAATTCAAAAAGATTATATACAAAAGTTTTCTTTAAACCCACAGACTCATACACTCCTCCATAAAACTAGCTTTCATCCAAAAACACCTTTAAAGGAATCGTCACATCACAAATCATCAGGTTCCATAGGATTTGTTCATTTGAACAACACATTCATGAGGCTGTTCATGTTTGGTTTAGATCTCTTAGACAGCGAGGTTACTCTCAGAGATCACTTAGGTCAATTAAATCCGACACACTTGGGGAGCTACGGGATAATACAAAATCCAGTGTGCCAGACCATAAAGAGGTCATACCGATTGTTACCACATACTCACACACTTCAAAAGATCTTAAACAACACAGTTTAAAGAAATTATTTCTCAAATCGCAAAAAAAAAAAAAAACTGCACAACCTTGCAACCTTTTAAAATTCTCTCAGCATATAGGAGAAACAAGAATATTCGGGATCTCTTGGTCAGGGCAGACTTAACGACCAAGCAACATAACACTATGTTGCAGATACATTTTTGTCAACCGTTGAACAGGTCGCAAATATTACCCCATTTCAGACAAGATCAATAGCCGAACATTGAATGTGGTGTATATCATTACATGCACACATTGTGGTAAACAATATGTTGGTGAAACCAAACAACATTGAAAGTAGGCTAAAACAACACCTATACATTTTTCAAAAGACTACAGTCAACACACCTTGCTTTACATTTTAGACTAGTAGGGGTGCACAGTCTCAGGATCTCGGGGTTGGAAGCCAATTTAGGTTGGGAGACGCACCAAAGGGAGGCATTTTGGATTAGAGAGTTTAAAACCGAACATCCGACGGGTTTCAATATGAGACGGCATGTTTTTACTATTGGACAGCAAACATTCTATGTGTCATCGCCCTGTCTGGGTGGAAATGGAACTAAGCTCTGTCAAAGACCCCTCTGTCTCTGCACTCCTTGGATCTGCGCTCCCCGTCCCCTCAATTAAAATCAAATCAATAAATCAGTTATTAGGCATACAGTACCTTGAGAGTATGGGCTCAGTTCAGGAAGCACAGTGGTCTTCTGGACTTTTCTCTCTCTCTCTCTCTCTCTCTCTCCAGTCCTATTGTCCCTAACCATCTCTTCCAACCTTCTTTACATGATTCAGTGTTTCAGGAATGGTTCAGTAAGGGCATTAAGTTTTGCAAAGATTTGTTTGTTGATCACAGGTTTGCATCATTTGAACAGCTTTCTGAAAGCTTACCCAATTCTCATTTTTTCAGATATCTGCAAGTAAGACACTTCATTAGCTCATCAATATAAAATTTCCCTGAGGCTCCTGATGCAAATATTATAGACAATCTCCTCTGTTTGTCCCCACTGCATAAAGGCCTAATATCCACTATTTATGGTGGACTGATGGGTTTGAGTCACACCTCTTTGTCAGATTTAGGTCTTTCTCCCAAGCAGTTTTGATCTTACTCACTGTCAGATGATACTTGGAATTCAATTCTCAAGCTTGTCAACTCAACCTCTTTATGCGCCCGGCACTCTATTACAGTTTAAGGTTGTACACAGGGCTCATTTCTCCAAACTCAAACTTTCCTGTTTCTACCGAGACGTCGATCCTTGTTGTGATAAATGTAAAAGTGGAGAGGCGTCTCTTATTCATATGTACTGGACATGCCCGAATTAGGAAAAAATGTCTTTAAAACCTTGTCGTACATATTGAAATGCAATCTTGAACCAGACCCTCTGATTGCTCTTTTTGGTATCACTGGAGAGGAACCTGTTTAAATCCGACTAAACAGCGTTTGTTGTCTTTTGCGACACTCCTGGCCAGGCGTTCTCTTTTATTCAAGTGGAAAGATGCCACCTCACCCACTCATGCTCAGTGGCTCAGAGATATTATGTCCTGTTTATCCCTGGAGAAGATTCACTATTCAGTCCGCCATTCGGACTTGAAATTTCAACAGGTGTGTTCCTTCGCTTTTTTCATACACATTTATAGTTTGATTCCTTTCCTATTTAATACTTATTTTATATTTTTTGCATGCAGAACCAAAAACTTCCAGCTCACTTATTATTTTTTAAATATGCCTGGTGTCTAAATACTGAATATATATATATAATGTTTGGTTGTGTAAAGCCCGCCGAGGCCTTTATGACACCCTTTGGTTACTGTGCACTTACAGTATCTCTCCTGCTGTGATTATGTAGGAGGGTTTTTTTTCTTTGCTTGTATTTTGTCTGGTGTTCCCCGTGAGTTGACGTGTGTGACAGCTGTTCCTCCGTGGATAACGACACCAGCGGCAGTGTGCACGCGGGACCGGTTCGTCGGTGACCACCGCGTCACCATTTAAGGAGACGTCGCTCGCAGAGGACATCGGGCGTGGAGCGGGACGCTCTCCGGTTTTGTTTATTTATTTTTGTTTATGGACTTGTGAGGACTCTAGGTCTTAATAGTTTATAGGTTGGGTGAATGTTGTGTGCATGACCGGCGTGTGAATGAGAAAATGGCACAATAATTAAATGTACATACACTTGAATGAATACATGTTGTCTCTGGTGGTCCTTACCTTACCCTGATTTCTGATAACAGCAGGTTATTGTTTTAAGTAATAGTAGCGTGTTTGTTACAATCTTAATAACGTGTTCTATAACGAGTCACCTGCGGAGATTGTTTCATTGCTGCATAATAATCTAGGATCATTGAATAGGTATGCCATTAGTATTGTAGAATTGTTAAGGAGATTTCATATTAGTTATGGCAGAGAAACGTTCTAACAACATTTCGGACGCAGAAAGCAACAATAAAAAAATCAGAACCGATAATGAGTACACAGCCCTGAACCCTTTCCTAACCGCTGTAATCAGTCGGTTAAATCAAAATTTAACACCACCCCACCATGCTGCTGGCCAAAGTGACATTTCCAGTCAAAATACGTCCGATACACCAACAACGCAACAGGACAATTTTTGAATTAAATAGTAGTTTCTTAAATGTTACAAAATAGTCTAAATGATCAACATCTACACAGTTAAATCCTTATTTAAATCGGCGCGGTCAACCGGCTAAATGAAAGTTTGAGACCGTCAGACCTGAGCAATACTCGGTCTGAAGATTTCAGCCAAAACTCATGAAAATACGTTGTACTTGTTTTTGCATGACAACCACTATTACGGGGTTAAAAACATCACGGGGCTTTTGGGGTCTAGTTACGTTTGTCGTTTCTGTCACTCAAGCTTTGAAGATTCACGGAAACATGGATGCAAATTTACCTGTAAAATTTGTCGTAATTCGGATTGTTCAAAAGCATGTTCAGAAGCATGTTCAAAAGGTAATTAAATGCCCAGACTGTTCGAGGTTGTGTAGGTCTGAATTTTGTTTTGACATACATAAAGCAAAGCTTCAGTCGAGCGACGGTGAATATTCATTGTAGGAAACGGCTTTCTACTGTCGTAACTGCAATAAACGTAACACACCAGAACCCTTTTAACCGTAAAAAACACGTATGTCATGAGAGGACGTGTAAACTCTGCGGCGAAAAACTTGATCGTGATACTGACCACAGCTGTTTCATACAACCGGTAAAGAAAGAAATGCCGAATAGCAAATACGTGTTTTACGATTTCGAGACGAGACAGGAAACAGGAACTCGTATAGCTAATTTCTTATGCTGTATTAATTTTCACAAACAGGAGTGGACGTTCGAGGGAGACGGGTGTGTTGCTGAGTTTAAGACGTTCCGGCGTAACAAATACAAGGGCTATACCTTTAGCACATAATGCTAGAGGGTTCGATTCGTACCTTTTGTTAAACCATTTGGTGAAAGAAGGGATAACACCCGACATCATTGCGCAAGGTGGTAAAATTCTATATGTTTTACAGATTCCGAGTTTCGTCAGTCCTACATCGATAGCCTGTCTTTCCTACCCATGAAGCTTAGTAGTCTCCCTAAAGCTATGGGGTTTTCAGAAAAAAAGAAAAGGTTATTTTCCACATTTCTGGAACACCTTAGATCACCAAAACTACGTAGGTCCTTATCCTGAGCCTAAGTTTTACGGTGTGAATAACATGATGCCTAAAAAGACAGAAGAGTTTTTCAAGTGGTATGCAACGGTATCTGAAAGTCTTTGATTTTAAGAAAGAGATGATGGATTACTGTGTAAACGACGTCAATATTTTGAGAAAAGGTTGTTTAGCTTTCAGAAATGAAATATTCCAAAGTACAAAGGTCGACCCTTTTAAATGCATAACAATTGCTTCCGTCTGTATGAAAATCTTTAGGACTGTGTTTCTTCCTAAAAACACTCTAGCTATTCCACCGCTTGACAATTACATCAATAGGCAGAAATCTCTCAACACCATCAATTCAGTGGCTCAACTACATTTCAGTCATGCAAAATCTACCCATTCGTCATGCTTTGAACGAGGGTGAAGTAAGGTTCAGTAACTTTTTGTAGACGGTTACTGTGAAGTGGGTCAGACGCGAAAGGCTTTTGAGTTTCTTGGCTGTTTTTATCACGGTTGTGAAAAAAGTGTTTTCCCCTCCATGACCCCGCATCCTCTTAGCTCATCTCACGCTAGCTTCGGAGATGTCCGTCAAAAATCGATGGAAAAAATAAAAAACTTGCAAGAAGTTCATAATTTACAGGTCACGGTGATGTGGGAACACGAGTGGAATGAACTGAAAAAATCTGATAACCGTGTCAAACTTTCTAAAGGACTTTGATTTTCCGGAGCGTTTAAACCCTCGTGATGCCCTTTATGGCGGTCGAACTAACGCACTTCATTTACATTATGATGCACAGCCGGGTGAGAGAATCGATTATTACGATGTCACATCTCTTTATCCGTACGTAAATAAGACAAAGACGTACCCGATCGGTCACCCGACCATAATTTTCCGTAACTTTCAACCTCTAGAAAACTACTTTGGTATCATTAGAGCAAAAGTTTTACCGCCTCGGGGTCTGTGGGCACCTGTTCTCCCCTTCCGGGTAAAAAGCAAACTGCTCTTTCCTTTACGCAGAATGTGTACTGAGCTTCAGCAAAAGCAGTGCAACCACTCAGATCGGGATAGAGCCCTTATTGGGACATGAGCTTCTATCGAAATGGCAAAAGCTGTTGAAAAGGAAGCCCATGTATGGCGGGCATCACAGGCAACAAAGTTGATGGACTATGGAGATCCAGAGCCAAGCCATCTACCCAATTTGGCCACCCTGCGAAAAGCAAAGCAACAGAGAAAGGACTTGGAATTAGCTGACACAAATGCAATTTTGTCACTGCAGCTATTAAAACATAGTGTACCTCACAGTGGTAGCATTAGAGACATTGGCCTGGACAAGTTTTTCTGTCACTACTGGAGTCAAACCCAAATGCATGTCTATAAAACATTATCAAAGAAACCTCACCAGACAATGTGTTTTGATGCAACAGGCTCTGTAGTCAGGAAACTGGTGAGACCAAATGGCTCATCTGGGCACATCTTCCTGTATCAGGGAGTTCTGACAGGGCATAACAGCTCAAGTGTCCCTGTGGTACAAATGTTGTCAGAGAGACATGATACTAATGCAATCACACAGTGGCTGACAGAATGGATTCGTGCAGGAGCACCAATTCCAAAAGAAGCAGTCAGTGACTTTTCTCTGGCCTTGCTTGGGGCTTTGGTCAAGGCTTTTACTCCTCACCCTGACCTGAAATCCTATATAAATGAGTGCTTTGGTGTTTTACTTGGGAAACAGTCTGCAAAACTGCCCTCTTGCTTTGTCAGGGTTGATGTCGCACACTGCATCAAGATGATCTGCCAGTGGGACAGCCTGAAGAACAAAACACATCGCATTAAAGACTTCTTTGTGAGGTCAATAGTACAACTCCTTAAGTCACAGTCTCTGAACCATGCTAAAGAGCTAATACGTGCCATCACTATTGTGGCACTGACAGTTCCGGTGCACCTCTCACATCAGAAATGTGCAAGAACTACCTGAAGGCCCAAATTCCAGAAGAGGTAGAGAAACTGGAAGAAGCGAATCTCTAATGAAATACTCACTGACCTACGGCAGTGGGTGACAGAAATTTGTGATGAGAGCAAGTCACTTGCCATGGCTGATGGGGATAGAGATAATATGCACCATCTCCCTGGTATTATTCCCCATATAATAAGACTTGTAAGTTACTTACCACTCTGGACAGGAATAATGGCCCCTCTCTTCCAAAGCACCAATATTACTGCAAGTTCAGCTGCAGTTGAAGCCGAGTTCAAAAACATAAAACATGGACTTTTCAAGCATGAAAACGTACCTATTCGGGTGGATCGATTCATTGCTCATCTGTCCTTTGTTGAAGGAAACATGCGGATCTGTTATGCAAAACAACAAAGTGAAGAGGACGCAGCTATTGGAACAGTGACTGTGACATCAGCCAATCCAGTACCCACTATTAGTACAGAAGGAAACAAAAAAATGGAAGCTGTACATGGTGAGGTATCAGATACTACCACAGGTATCCATCCAACAGATGAAGAACCTGTTGAAAACTGGAGAGGCCTAGGTGTTCCACCCCAAAAAAGGAAGAGGGATTCCTACCTGTTTCCTTGCCCTGAATGGCTCCATGCAGATCCATCTGTTAGGGGGAAAAGAGTGAAAGTAGAGTTGTTGAAAAATGGAAACAATCAACAGCCTGTTAAACTCAAGACATCATCAAGAGTCTCTCTGCTGAACACATGTGCATTTGATGCTTTTTGTCAGTGCTTATGTTGCACTTTCTGTGACAGTCTTTCATTTCAGAATGTTATTAGGAATGAAGAGTCTGACAATCGAGTCCTCCAACTGGTGAAAGCCATCGCCACTAAAGGTGTGAGCCAGCAGGCTTATTTACAGAGAGCAGAACTGCTGAGTGAAATGTTCACAGGTGTCCAGTTGAAGTCTGGTGACCTTCAAGTTGATGCACAGTGCCACATCTCAGCTGTAATTCAAAAGCCAATGAGGAACATTGCAAGTGTTTATTTTTCAAAGCAGTGTTCCTCACAGTATTGCAGTCTAACAAGGGAAGTTCCATTTCTTTCAACTTACATTGCTGCTCTGCAGGATTTTGGCATTTCTCAGCTGGAGACTATAGTGGAACAATCACTTAATCTTCCAGAGTCAGTCTGTCTCAGGCCAATCCAGAATCCGTCTCAGTGTCCATCTGCACTCAAAAATGAAGACCACACCCCAGGAAAAGCACTCTGTGCAGGGATAGTTTCTCATAGCTACAGTGTTGGAGAACTTGTGTGGATTGACACTGACCCTGGAATCTATTCCACAGCAGCTCCAGCAAATTCCCAGAAAGGCTTCCCCTTGGGTGAATTTCCTGCCAATCTGGTGCTGCAAGGACAGACATATATTTTGAGGGCAATCATTGCTTTCCAGGAAGGATTGACCCAGGATGCACTTGGACATTACGTGTCTTACTGCAAGAGAGCTCCATGTGTCTGGGAGATGTATGATGATCTGCGAAGTGTTGTGACTGCAGCATCAGAAAAAACAATAATCTGCCCACATGCTGTGCTGTACACAAAAGAGTGATCACAGCAGGATCAACAGTTATTCATCCAACAGGGAAATTTCCATACAATGTTACTGTTTATTGCTTTTTTGTTACTGTTTATTGTTTTGTTGTTACTGTTTATTAGTAATAATCAATTGTTACACTATTCCTGTGCTAGTGTTATACTTTCAAAATAATGCACATTAAATGTCAGGCGACTGCGAAGTGTTTGAACACCTTATTATTCATATTGTGGAAGCGGTCAGGACTTTCTAAATATTTGCACTAAACCTGAACAGTAACCCTTTATGTTATTTTATTGAATTATTATTTTACATTTTCGATTGATTTTATTATTTTGCTCATAAGGAATACATCTAAATCTACATGTATTTCTGTTAAATTACTTTGTGATAATGCTCAATTCTGGACATGGAAAATCTCCCGTTTAAAATATAAACATCAAAAACCTGTTTCCACCCAATTTTGAACCGGGGACCTTTCACGTGTGAGGCGAACATGATAACCACTACACTACGGAAACTGGCACAAACAAAGACTCATTAGTGTTGGTTAATATGATGTTATTAAGAAAGTCCTGACAGCTTCCACAATATTAATAATAAGAAGATGTTCAAACTATACAAAACAGTGTAATATAATATAAAAACAGAACACAAAGCTCAAAGTCAGTCCCACTGACAGCAAATATTTTTTACTTTTTTTGGTCAACATAGTTTTTGTGTAGGGGGGGTCGTCGGGGTGGGGGGGCGGCTAGGGCCGGCCCTGGTCATGGTAAACGTGAGCGTGAACGGGAGGGCATGAGCATGACAGGACGCGAGCAGATGTGAACGTGAAAGAATAAAATTAAACTTGAAACGGAGCGCGCGCAGCGCGGATCATGATATTAAATTGATTATGAAATCGTAATTTTTTTTAAAAATCAGGCAAACACCACTATGGATGCAACAATTGCACCATGATGCACTCAAAAGATTTGTTTAAGCTACCATATATTACAAAATATGATATTATAGCATGGACAGTGAATTCATGACCTACCTTATCTGACACTTTAGCATGGTTGTGTAGAGTTGCTGCGTGATATAATTAATTCTAAAACAATGGTAGCAAAAAAGAAAAATGTTTACCGTATGAAACAGCACAAAACATTGTCACATGAGTTAGAGGAAATTGGTTACTAATGCTAAATTATCAAAGACTTACTTGTAATGGATGTAGCCAGACCACAGAGGTTGAAACCAGACATCTAAAAATGTTTGCGATGCAAGGAGGTGAGGGGGAGGAGGCGCCAGCGCGTGCTCGCGGCTGAGTGACGTCACCAGAAATAAAAACTATAATATCTCAAAAACCATAAATGGCACAAACGTAAGTTTATTCAGCAAAAACGAGCACAAACAAAGCACAAACGGACGACACCACTTTTGTTGAATTTGGAGCTATCTGGGGGGCTGAGTGACGTCATCGCAATAATACAAGCTGTAATATCTGGAAAACCATAGCAGCACAAACGAAACTTTTTGCAGCACAAACCAGCACAAACGAATGACACGACTTTTGTTGAATTTGGAGCTATCTGGGGGGCTGAGTGACCTGCGGGTGACCTTTACATTATTGTTTAATATCTCATAAACCATAGCAGCACGAACGAAAATTTTTGCTGCACAAACCAGCACAAACGAATGACACCATTTTCTCCTTAGTTTGCGTTGGGTGGGGGGCCAAGTTCACGCAGGTTCCTTAAATCTATCTTCTCCCGGCCATGAGACCTCGACACCCGAATCCTAAGGACCAAATTACAAGTAAACCTAATTCCACTCTGCCGCATGTCATTTTAATACACCGGCTTCCTACAGAAATTAATTTAGAAAAATGTTCCTAGTTCTTGTGGACCAGTAAATTGCGAGGAAGCCGAATGCATTTGGTATAAGAACGGGAAAGTGCACATTGTCATAGAGAGGAGAGTTCAAAAGGTACCCCCAAATGCTAACCTTCATGACAGTGGTATCTTAACACTCTTACCAATTAAGCAGGGATATCAGTCCTTTACCGACTCAAATCAACCAATCTGAAATTCCTATTATTGTGACAGATAAGCTGCTGTCGGACATTGCTTTCTATTCTGAAGTTGATGCTATATTTACATTTAGTGGTAATGAACAGAAGTGCCCAGTGAGTTAGCAACTTCACACACGCTCTTATAAGAAGAATAGTCCTTTTAAAAAGGTCATATCATTCGCAGCTAATGACCCTCGTCTATGTGTTGAATATTTCACATGTAGTCAAACTTTCTGGAGTAGATCACTCGGTGCTCTTATATAATTCTAATTATGGTTAGTTTGGATCAGATCCGTATCTTATCTCATGAAGTTGAGAAATTGGCTAATGACACTGCCCAAGCCCTAGGGGTGATATCTACTACGCTACAATCACGTCGCCTGATGATTTTGCAAAATCGAGTTGCCTTAGACTACATCTTAGCACAACAGGGGGGTACCTGTGCAGTTGTAGGCCCTGAATGTTGTACGGACATTCTTGATCCTACCTTAAACCTAACGCGGTATATTAAAGACCTAGAGGAGTTATGTGATCATGTCATACATATTGATCAAGTTAACAGTGATGGACTAGGTTCCTGGTGGATATATGGGCGTGAAATTATTAGTTTTCATGGTTTTCCTTTCCGTTCTTCTGTTAGCTTATGTGGCTATTCATTGCTGTTGTTTGTGTGTTTCCAAAAGTATAAGACACACCCAAATAGCAGGAACTACAATAATAGCAGTGGATGGGGGGGGGGGGGGACCCTGTACACTCCATTTCACATACCAGCATGTAAAATGGAAAAAAGCAGAACACATCTGCTCTCCTTATATATCACAATTCAAGCAGTATGCTCATTCTCAACCTGCAAAGCAAACCTGTCTTTAGTGCCAAGGAGGTGTTCTGTGGCCATTCCTTTTAGGGTTCATTGTTATGATGAAATTTCTCATCTTAAAGCTGAAACAAGAGCAAGACCTGCCAGTAATATGAAGCGTGGTAAAATTGCTAGAGCTGTTCTGCAGGGGGTCGGTGAGGAGTATTACCGCAAGCTGAGAACACCTGTGGAAGCATTGCAGGCAGGTAATGTGTCAATGTCTCAGCAAAAACACCCAAAACGGCATCGCATATGAAGTCTGTAAAAGCACTCGGATTCACAATGATGTGCTACTAGAGATGCACCTGACAAACTATTTTGAAGGAATGTGACCTTAGTTCATACAGCACCCCTGGGTACATTCAAAATGTACAGATCAATCCATTGTGTGTGCACCTCTACACAGAGCTCAGCCTGAGTATGTGCGTGTTGAACATCTCAGGTCAGCATCTGCTGTCTTTGTATGTGTCTGGAGGAGCGGTATCCAAAATTCCTTACCATAAAAAAAGGGGGGGGGGGAGGAGTTCTACTCCACCTTAAGCTTGCCTGGGGCAGAAAGAGATGGTTAATTAACCATCACTGTACAAATAAGTCTTGGCCATCTGGAGTCCCTAATTAAAGCAAAAGAAGCCATAGTCAATAGTGATGAGATTACAGAAAGAAGAATTACAAATTCTTGAAGATGAGGAGAGAAGGGAAAAAAAAGGGTTACAACCATCATTGGCAGGTCACCATATTTAGCCATATACAGAAGAGAGTTTAACTCTGTAATTACTTCTTTGCAAAACCAACCTGATGAAGAAACTGAAAAAAAAAGGCAAATCTGTACCATTGGCCAGAAATATTAAAAATGTCCTCTTTGACCGTTATCTGGGCATTTTCCCCAGATGGGTCACTGCTTGGGGATTTAAAGTGATATGCAGTGGACAAAGAACACATGGGCACAGAGGAGCACAGAGGAGTGTGGAATGTGGAGAAAAATCCCATTCTCCTGAAAAAGAAAAAAACCACTGAGGCCTTTCAAAAAAAGAAAAACAACCAGAGAAGCAATACTTTGTCTGGCGATGAAAAGTCCAATTTTTTTTTGCTGCATCCAGAACTGTTCCTGAACCCGAAAATCCTGAGAGAGAAGCTACAAAACCGGTCAGAATTGAGGAACCAAAACATTAGATCTAGAACAGATGCCAAAAGCAAAAAGAATTGACTTTTGAAAGAGGAGAGGTACATATTTTTGAATACTGAAACTTATTAGGCTTCCTAGCCTGACCCATGCTTTTTCTGTATAATCAGTTTTCCCTTACAGGTTGATCTTCTGGGGAACAGCCACCAAATGAAGGATTGTTGTGATTGTTTTTTTTTTAATCTGATGTGTTTACCAATCATATTGCATCATGCTGACTTCTTTACAATTTCGACCACATGAGCTGCTAAGTGGTGAAGATGTATTCTGTTTGTGAAACATAGGAAAATTATTTTCCTTTTGGTTTTTTTTAGGAAAGTAATTTTTGGCCTGCATCAAACAAAAAGAGCAAGGAGACTGCCCGAATGACGGAAAGTGTGTGTTATTGGGCATGATTAAAACCTGAAAAGGATAGTGGTGAACAATCATGTTTAGATAAGAAGAAGAAAAAAAAAAAAAAAAGTAAGTTTTGTTTTGAAAAGCAGTAAATCATGAAAATCGCACTACTTGATCATTCAATGCTTGGTGAAATTGTATTATATAAAAATGCCCTTTTTCAGGCAATTGAATGCTACCTTTGGTCCCTCATGAAGTCCAACCACAAGAGCATCAGGTTTTCTCAACCATTACACATCGGGCGTAATTCTCTCTTTTTAACTTAACCAGACAAAAACAGAAAAAGTTTGTCTGGTTTAAAGTTAATGAATTTAAGTTTTAGGAATTCCTAATTACACTATTATACAAATACAACAAAATGTTGATACAGCTTATAAAACCTTATACAATTATGTGAAACAATTTCAATTCCTATGATGCCATCATTTCATTTGTAAAACATCAATAATCACTGGAAGGTCCTGGTAAGTGCAGAAAGCCTAGAATACATTTGGAAAAAAACTGTCAGTTTCTCGTCCTATTAACATTTACATATCGTGACAATAGAAATTTCTCTCTAGTGAAAAGCCTTGCAGCTGTGTATGATTCAGGTACGATGCAAATTGTTAGACGAGAAAAGGTTTAAAAAAAAAAAAAAAAAACATGGTGTCTTTTCTGGATAGTATCTACATGCACCATCAAAGAAAAAAAGTATTTATGGTGGATCCATTAAATTGTGAAAATGACTTGGAAGACCCCAAAAAAAAAAAAGCCGCTCAACGACCTCGATGAAGGCCATTGGTGGATTTGTAGCATGTACTGAAAGTGTGATTTGTCTCCATGTGAAATGTTCACATGTGAAAGGAGACAACTGTTAATATTGTATTTTATTTTTATATCACTGACCACATTTAATGGAATCTGAATTTCTAGATAATATTCTAGGAATCCACCTAGAACATTATCCTATTTTTCTCTCTCGCCAATATGTACAAGTCACGCACACATTTTTGAAAATGGCTCCTCATGCTCCCAGAAGCAGCATTTAATAATTTCAGACTGATACAGCTTGCCATTTTTCTTCTAGAATTTGCCCTTGCCATCAGGAAAGATACATGCAGTGATTTGATGACCTCATCGTTCAGTACAGGTTGTCAACAGACTTAAATTTTATTGCCAAATAACGTCTAGATCGAACCATCCGAAGTAACCCCAAATCCCTGGATAACTTCCTCCAGAGGCTTGTGAAGTGGGTACTATGCATGACGGGTGCATCGCTTCATGTGACTCCATGATGCACCCATCGTCTGGCATAGCGCAAATCTGGACTCATCAGCTCATATGACCATTTCACATTTCATCTAAAGTCACATTTTTGTGTGCCTGTACATACTAAAGCCTTTTTTCAGATTAGCCTTGCAAACATTTAAAAATTTGTTATACAAATCGGTATGGCCGATCCATATACTTTTCACAACACATGACCGGATTCCAAGGCTCATTAATGCCTGTGGGGTCCAAAAGGTCCTGTCCAATCCCAGAAAAAGAAAAGGGTCAGGTCAGTGCTGGCTATGATCGACCCAACCTAAAATAGTACTGTGCAAAAGTCTAAGGCACCATATTGTCTTTAGTTTTGGTAAGTTTTGGTATATACATGTTTATCATGGCTGCATTGATATGTATAAAACTATTGAATATTTCCAAACATAGTCTGTAAGGAAAGCAACAATATATAACTGAACTGTTTGAGATGGAAATTAATGTAGACTCCTGCTAGTTGTGTGCCCAAAGAATGGAGGTCAGCTAACTACCTGAATGACCTTTATTTTGGAGAAAGAGTGGTTCAGGGAGCATGAACATTTTTCATGGATTGGCCACCAAAAGTCCAGGCATTCTAAAATAACCTCTGACTGTTCTTACCTTCAGGCAATATTTTAAAAACGAGACAAAACTGACTTGGGAAAGGAGACTGGGCCAGCATCACATGGCAACCTGGTACAAAATCGGGCACACAACACAGAAAGATGCAACTAGTTGTGGAGTCTGTCATGCAGGTATAAAGAGAATTATAAAATGTTTAAAGCTAATATTTTTTGACATGCACATTTGTTCCTGGCCATCAGATGACAACACACACCATCAAAGATTTCCAACGTCCCAGAGTCCTTCAACAGAAATACCAATAAAAACCACATACGGCTTCTCAGAAAGAAAATGGCTGTTGAAATAATCGAAGCATCAGGAAAGTATATATTTCATAGTATATGGGACTTATTCTGCCAATACTATTAAACATTTTTTACTTGCTTTTGTTTAATATCATAAAAAGCAATGTACACTGAAGAACTAATCATCTTAATTTAGGCTCAAAAGGAAAACTTCTGTGCACTAACAGACTGAAGGACCTTCTGCACCATTCAAATTCAGACGATCAACTGGGTAGATCAGAATTCTTTAAAAAAATGTTATAATGAAGTGTACTTACTTTTACAAATAGTATAACTAGATACCGTTTTGCGTTATGGGCATGGTCAGTGACTTATCTAAAAATCTTTTTTTTTGGACTGCATTTGAATGTGAAATTGATTTATTAGTGGCATTCTTAAAAGCCCCTCAATTCATCTACATGTGCTAGACAGCAATACATTATTCCATTTGCATGTCTATCCAAGCTAATGTCAAAAATCCTCTGCTTTGTGCATTTCTTCTCTTGGAATCTTGCTAGGAGTTGAAAGGGTACATTCTTTTCTCACAATTATGTGAACTCTTTCATGCAAATTCAGTGGGATAAATGCAAAAAGTGGTTTCATGAAGCATGTCTAGCAAATACACCGGATAAAATATAAAAAAATAAAAACTGTGGTTTTTGGTCAACTATGCATCAGGGCATGATATTAGAAAAAATACTACATGACTTACTCCTCAACACACCCATCCCTTGGTTGCACTTGCTCATAAACTACAGTTCTAAAATCATGCTGCTAACCGCTTACAAAATCTCAATTAATTATATGGTTCATGTAATAGAAGGTTTCATTAATACATAATTAGGTTCTAACATAACTGTTGAATGGATGGGATGCATTTGGTTCATCATTATCTCGCTCAATATGTCGGCAGGTTGAGCTCCACTGTGACTGATGACAAAATCATTTGTTAGAGGAGGCAAAGAGCTAGGGCTTGAGAACCTCAGCTGAAGAAATACCACAAATCATGGTTACTTCAAATTTTGCAGATGTTATTAGTTTAGTAGTCCTTAGTTTAAGTGTCAGTCAAGGGTTTCATTTGGTACACGCTTTGTTTATATGTAAATAGTTAACACTCATTTTAATTATTTATTTTCTTTCAATATAACTATGAAGGAATAACTTAACTACAATAAAAGCATGGTTATCGGTCATGTGATATATATATATATATATATATATATATATATATATATATATATATATATATATATATATATATATATATATATATATATATATATATATATATATATATATATATATATATATATATTTTTTTCCCCTCTCCTCTTCAATAAAAAAAAAAAAAATCACTAAAATAAAAGTTCAAACTTGTACATGCTGCTCACATTACTGTAGTCCAGTTTGTGCTGAATACAGTGTAGTTAGTCTTTAGGACATTTATATACATATGTTTATAAGTAACTGAAAAATATACAAAGGGCCCCAGAAGTCAAGTCAATTTTATTTATATAGCGCTTTTAACCATTGACATTGTCGCAAAGCAGCTTTACACAATAAAAAGAAGTAAGTTTTTATGCAATGTGTATGAATCAAAATGATAAGATTGTCCCTGATGAGCAAGCCGAGGGCGACGGTGGCAAGGAAAAACTCCCTGAGATGGTAATAGGAAGAAACCTTGAGAGGAACCAGACTCCACAGGGAACCCATCCTCATCTGGGTGATAACGGAGAGCAGAGAAATGATCAGCATAATAATGTGTACTGGAAGTTCAGTGTAACAGGAGATGTGTTAAAATTAAAAAGAGTCCAGTTTGTTCCCGGAGGCTCAGGTAGACTGTAGGAAATTCCAGTCCTGAGCTATCGAACAACTGAAGTCACAGGTCCCCAGAGCATCAATCGATGTTTGGAGAGCATCAATCTTAATGGAAACCATCCCCAGCCACCATACGAATCCAGGCAGACCACATAGGGCATCCATGCGACGAGATCTCCAACCAGAAACAGGACGGGTTAGATGGCTCCGGATCACTGGCAACTCAGGAGCGAACATGTATAGCTCTCTCATGTAGAGAGAGAGAGAGAGGGACGATGTCTGAAGAGCTCTGTTTATTCTCAGCAAATAGCACATTTAAAAACGGTGCTACGTCCTGAACTTCAAAAAGAACCAGTCAGTCAGTCACATGAGTCATAGAGAGAGCCGGAGACAGACAGGAGAGAGGAAATACATTTACATTCTCCTGATTAAACTAAAAAGGGTTCTAGCAGACAAGAGCCATTTGGATGGATACTCGTCTGGATATAGAAGGTGTTACCACAGAAGGCACAAGGAAGCACAGTGAGGGGTCTGTTCTTAGGGCACAGGAATCTTATTATTATTAGTGGTTGTAGTATTTTAAAATGGGGAGACAAATGCTTAACGCATTGTTCGCCATTTATGTGGGGTTTCAGCTCTGGTTCAGAGGTGAATCGAATCTTTAACTTAAAATTTATAGCGTACACTATCAACTACCCGTCCAGCGTTTAGTATGATTTAGTGTAACTACCAATTCTGTTTATCCCGCGGCCAACGATGATAATACAAACTCTGGTATTTACCCAATTATGAGCAAGGTAACGCAAGATCTGGGCAAAATGTTTAAAACTTTAATATACATGACCAAGACAACAATTCTTTATAAAGAAACAAGAATTTATTTGAACTAATCTACGATACCTGAAGCTATGCTACTTGAACACGCACCCACCCAACAGTTTGCAGGGTGATATTTAAGGAAGCACCATTTTCAGCAAGGTATGCAGCTTTGTCGGTATACTTGCGTTACGTTTCATTGTCATGGTTCGCCTCCGGTGAAGGGAATCACGGCGTTGTTGATTGGTGCTCTGGTTGAAACGACGTCTTTCAGGAAAGCCCTTCGATGAAGCTTGGTTGTCTGGTTACCGATGGCGCGCTCTGGAACTTCAGTGGGTTTCTTCGTTGCAGTTCTGGCACGAAGTCTCATTGAGAGTCGGCGTAGCGCTCACAAGGGCAGAAGCCTGAGCGGCGAGCTTGCTTCCTTCCGATGGTCATGAGGACTACGTGACGAAAGAACGTCGAAAGAAGGTGTTTGGACGAGTCCGGACACTGAGGTTCGTCTCTCTCTCTCTCTCTCTGTGTGTGTGTGTGTGTGTGTGTGTGTGTGTGTGTGTGTGTGTGTGTGTGTGTGTGTGTGTGTGTGTGTGTGTGTCAGTCTTTCCCACGAATGATTTGGACCAATCGGACTTGGTTGCGGGGCTTAGGCACGCCTCACTTGGTTCCCTCTTGTGCATACATTAGGCCGGGTTTACGGCTGTCATGTGGGGCCAAGCCGATTACACTTTTAATTACCTTTATAAAAATAAATTTTACATGGGCTCTTGTTCATGCAACCATTTATAGCTTTGTTCAATAAACAGGGTTTGTAAATGCTAATAATACCATTTGAAGTTATGTAGAATAAACAAAAACAACATACTGAATATATGTTTCTAGCATTTTTATCCTACTGGCACCATTAAAGATTGCTTAAATAGTGTCTCTGCTGTATTCCTCTTTGTTCTTTGAAAGCCATTTGGAGAACACATGTGTCTTGGGGTCACTGAGATGGTCAAAAGTGTGACTTGGTGGTTCCCGCAGCAACTTGGGGTGAAGCTGTAAAACTGTCCGCTTTGTTTACAGGATCGCCAATTTACACAAATGGTTTTAGGTCTAGTTTGAGGCATCTGGCTTTAGTGTAGCTTCAAGCTCAGCAAACTTACTGTCCCATGCCTGGTTAAGAGCCTGCAGCTTAGTTTTGCAGCCTCTCCTTTATGTTCCCGAATGAGATAAAGGTTATTGGGATGGCACCATGATGTTTGGGGAAGAGGTTCATTCAATGTGATTGAGTGTTTGCTCTTAGTTGGGGGGTCTGCTCAACCCTACATGGTGCTTGCGAAGCACTACTATTATAATCTCACAGGCTTATTATTCTTCCGTTTTTTTTTTTATTATTATGATTCTTCCGTGTGAAAGTTTGGCACGTAACTAGTCCCAAAAATTCCCATATAGACTTAACATTGATAACTTTGATGGATTGAAGCGGAGGAGTGAGAATTTGATAGAAATCTTAAGTTTCCCCACATTTGAAGAGGCTGGCAAGCTGTGTTGGAACATACCCCGCAAGAGGGTATCGGTTTTACCCCGGGTTGGGGGAGGGCAAAAGGCGTCCAAATTTGCCCCAGTGAATTATAATAGGGACTTGAGTGTAACTAGAACTGTATCGTTTGTCATACACCCATGAAAGAGGTGTCAAATCGTGCGGCTTATTCGGGATTGGGGTGCTAAGACTTTGAGTCTCCCTAAAAGTCTAGGGACAGTCTAAATTAATCTCCCCCCAAAAAAATCCCACATACTTAACATTGACACCAAATTTGACAAATTGAAGCGCCGAGCGGAAATTTGGTAGAGATCTCAAATTTACCACATTTTTAGAGGCTTGCAATCTGTGTTGGAACAGGTGCCCAAATTTGCCCCATTGACCTATAAATGGGGAATTTCCGTCCGTCGTAGACCCATGAAACAGGTGGCAAATTGTGTGCTTCATTTGGGTTTATTCGGGGAAAGGGGCTTGGCATGACTTTTCTAATGGGCGAGTGGTAAACTGCCCCAGCAGGGGCAATTAACATACAATAGTAACTTCCATAGGAACATCGAAACTGAATTTAACTGCAAATCCCACTGTCGTAGAGACTTGAGGGTGGTATCATTTTACTCAGGCAATCAATCAATCAGTCTTTCGCATTTATCATGATGCTCATAAGCCACGCCCCCTAGCAAGATCATTAGCATGCAGTTAGCATGTTGCTAACACAATTAGCATGTTTCTCGCATTATGCTAGTTATATTAGCATTTCACTAATAACATGATTAGCATGTTGCTAGCATTATGCTAGTGTGATTAGCATGGTGCTAGCATGACTTCTAGCTCATTAACATGTTGCTAGCACAATCAGTAGAATGCTGCTAACGAGTGCTTGGCAAGTTGCTAGCATGACTCAAGTTTTACTACGGCAAGCACCACTCATTTTCTTCAGGAAAAATGTACCTCTAGTTATTAGTGGTGCTTGGCGAAGTGAAGGACTACCATTATAAAATCTCTCAAAGGCTTATTATTTTCCTTCTTCTGTATGAAAGTTTGGTGCATAACTAGTCATGCACCGTTTGTCATAGACCCATGATTGAGGGGTCAAAATGTGCAGGTTGATCGGGAATGGGGTGCTTTTCTAAGGGGTGGGTGGTTAATTGCCCAAATAGACTTTACATTGAGACCAACATCAGCTATGACATCAGCTGTATCTATGACGTGGAAAGCTCTATGACATCACGGCAAGCACCACTTACATTATAAATGTCTTACAATATTAATAATATATTTAATTACACACACACACACACACACACACACACACACACACACACATATATAAAAAACATATGTGACATAAGATGTGAGGATTGTTGGAAAGTGGTGTAAAGTTACGTGTTTGTATTCCCAAAAGAGGTTTGGACCTGAAGCTGAGGTTAAAAGGTTTACAACTTTGTATTGTTTGTGACTTTATTCGTTGCATTTCCCCCTCGCATTGGCGGTCGCTTTTTCTTTCCCCTTATTTAATTTTATTTATTTTTTTTAAGTTGCTGCAGATGATGTGCTCTGCGGCAGTGAGCTAGTGAATGCCCTGGAAGAGGTGTGTAAAGGCAGAGGATTCTACTACAATAAGTAGTAGTTTGGAGTTCAGGAGATTGTCATGCCATGTGATTGGTTGATTAGATAGTTGCATTAATGAAAAATTGAACAGATGTTCTTAATAATCCTTTAGGTGAGTGTACGCATGTACAGTTGTGGCCAAAAGTTGAGAATGACAAATATTAGTTTTCACAAAGTCTGCTGCTAAACTGCTTTTAGATCTTTGTTTCAGTTGTTTCTGTGATGTACTGAAATATAATTACAAGCACTTCATACGTTTCAAAGGCTTTTATTGACAATTACATGACATTTATGCAAAGAGTCAGTATTTGCAGTGTTGGCGCTTCTTTTTCAGGACCGCTGCAATTCGACTGGGCTGCTCTCAATCAACTTCTGGGCCAAATCCTGACTGATAGCAACCCATTCTTTCATAATCACTTCTTGGAGTTTGTCAGAATTAGTGGGTTTGTTTGTCCACCTGCCTCTTGAGGATTGACCACAAGTTCTCAATGGGATTAAGATCTGGGGAGTTTCCAGATCATGGACCTTTTGTTGGCATAAAAGTTCTCATTTAGTAATTTATCCTAATTCTTAGTTGATATGAAGTCTTTGGACAAAATAAACAACTTCAAAATCCCTTTGAAATCCCACATTAGGGTTGAAAGAGCTTTGAAGTTTAGCTGAAACCAGTACTGAAAGATTGCTTTGGCAGAGGCAGTTCCAACATTTCATTTAAAACATTTTAAACATTTAGTGTGAAAAAATAAATAAATAAAAAGTTAATTACAACTGAGAAAATAGTAACAAAAAATACATTGTTAGTTTTTCAAACTTGAAAAAAGAAAAGAATTTTATCTATGTTTTTCTGGTAACTCTTTAAAGTAGATGACTAGTCAAGGTCTACAAGGCTTCACTGAAGAGCTCTAACAAGCAACTGCTGGCGTGCTTGGAGCTGCTCGCTTTTTAAAGGGAATGCTCCGCCCCTTTCCCTCCAACTGACTTCTTAAGATGCCTTTTCTTCTTAAGGAGATTGGCTTTTAAGCTCCACCCCTGGAAAAGTTCCATCTCCAAAATATTATTGTTTTATATATATTATATAATTATTATTCGTTAAAGGTTTTAAGTATTTTATTGAAATAAAAACTGCAATGATTTATTTATTTATTAGTTTGTTCTCCTTCTTTAATAGTTTATTTCTTAGACTGGTTGAACAAAAATTAAAACAATGCACTTAAATTGTTCACAACAGTTCTTCTTATAAATGAAATGGGTAATTCTCTTTAGATGTACTGATGGGTAAATCCTCAAGAGCACATCAGTGGATGCTACAAGATGACCATGGGCCCCTCGGACTGGATTAGGTTTTATGGATTACGGTTAATCAGTGTCACAATGGGCATTTATTGCAGAATGAGAAATAACAATATATTTATATAATTTTATACCAATACATTGTAATTGATTTTATTTGTAAATGAACATACACTGTCAAATAACAATATGTACCGTGACATAAGTGCTAAAAGATAAAAGTGCTAATATACTGGTGAAAACACCACAAAGTGTTCACAATTGAAAGAAATCAAGATGCAAAAGCCGGAAAAAAACGTGACTCCTGGAGAACTCAAAGTGCATACATTTTTAGAGTTTTCATTTCCCTTCTTTCTTACTTTTACACTATCACTACATTACCTATAATTCGCCATGCCCGCAGCTCGCTTTCTACCTTTTTTTGTTTTCTTCATTAAGCACTGGAGGGTTTTCAGTGTCCACACGTAGCCGGGTAATTTTACAAACAGAGATTTTTCTACTTTATATGGTTCTTTAAATAATCCTGTCCACACGACCTATATATGTTTGAAAAATATCTTCGTCCACATGAAAAACCCAAAACACCCTGTTAAGTGCTGTTATGAGCGTCCCTTATTAACAGAGGGCCAATCAGAAGCCTAGACAAAACATTACTGGTTTGTAGAAGGCTGGCAGGTCTCAACCAAAACCACCATCGCTGTCTACGGGGTCTGTCATCAGCGTTTTATATGTAGAAGCAGTGAGCTTTGTTCCTCTGGTTGTTAACGTTATGTCTGAGTATGTACACGCATGTAAAAAGTCCAGTAAGCAATGTTAACACAGTCACTGGTTTACTGTACATAAGTGCACTATTGCACAAAATATCCTCATAAACAAAGCTGACGTCAAATCAAGGAGACGAGCCCACAGACAATGACATTATCGGCACAAGGTGACGTTACAACAAGCCGAAATCTCCATTTCTCCGTCTGTCCACACAACACCACTGAAAACGGAGTTCAGGAAAATCTTCACTTTGGACAGATTTTTCCAAAAGCTCCATTTTCTCTGACCAAAACTGCGTTTGCATGTGAACAAAAGGCCAAAGCCGCGAATAAGCATCTCCATTTTTAAAATGTCCAGCTACGTGTCGGCCTGAGACATTTGATTGATTATTGACTGGTTTCTAAGACATTTGATTGACTATTCATTGTTTTTCCAAGAGTTTAGATTAGGTTCTAATAGGTTTCTGAGACTATTAGTTTGTTTTGATTGGTTTCTGTTTGGTTAGATTAATTATTTATTGGTTTTGGGACTTTTGGTTGTTGTTTTTTTTTATTGGAATCTGAGATGGTTTTTAATTGGTTGAGACTTTTCCTTGGTTTCTTATTGTGTTTGATATTTTAGCTTGGGTTCTGATTGTTTTTTGAGATATTTATTGGTTCCTGATTGGTTTGTAAGAGTTTTTATAGGTCTTTGAGATGGGTTTTTTTATTTTGATTGATTATTGATTGGTTTTGGGGACTTATATTTGGGGTCTGATGGTTGTTTTAAGCTTTTAATTTTCTGATATTTTTTACACATTTAATTTGTTTCTAAATGTTTTTTGGATTCTAAGACTTTTGATTGATTATTGATTGATTTCTGAGCATTTCAATTGATTATTGATAGTTTGAGACTTCTGGTTTGTATTTTTTTAATTATTATATATATATATATATATATATATATATATATATACACACAAGTTTTTGACTGATTTTTAAGACTGATGTTTTGGTTTATGGTTGTTTTTTGAGATACTTAATTGGGTTTTGATTGGTTTTTAATTGGTTGCGATTTGGGTTTTAGACTTTTGCTTGTTTGATGATTGTTTTTTAAGAGTTTTTTTTATTGGTTTTTAAATGAAATCTGAGACATTTGATTGATTTAAAGTTTAGATTAGGTTCTAATAGGTTTCTGAGACTATTTGTTTTGATTGGTTTCTGATTGGCTTCTGAAATGTTTAATTAATTAATGGTTGGTTCTTGAGAATTTTAATAAATTTGTGATAGATTTTTAAGACTGATTTTGTTTATGATTGTATTTTGAGATTTCTATTGGTTTCTTATTGTGTTTGATGTTTTTGAGATATTTAATTGTGTTCTAATTAGTTTTTAATTGGTTTCTAAGACTTTTTATTGTTTTTTATTTGGGTTTTGGACTTTTATTTAGTTAATGATTGGTTTTCAAATTAAATCTGAGACATTTGATTTATTTAGATTTTTTATTAGAGTTTAGATTAGGTTCTAATAGGTTTCTGAGATTAGGTGTTTGTTTTGATTGGTTTCTGTTTGGTTTGATTATTTATTGGTTTTGGGACTTTTGGTTGTTTTTGTTTTTTATTGGAATCTAAAACAGTCTCTAAATGATTTTTCATTGGTTTCTTACTGTGTTTGATATTTTAGCTTGGGTTCTGATTGGCTTTTGAGATATTTATTGGTTTATGATTGGTTTCTAAGAGATTTATAGGTCTTTGAGATTGGTTACTGTTTTGATTGGTTTTTGAGACTTAAATTTGGGGTCACATGTTTTTTTTTTCATGTTTTTTTTTTAAAGCTTTTTATCATTTTCTGATTGTTTTTTTTTTTACACATTTAATTGGTTTCTGAATGGTTTTTGAGATGTTTGATGGATTTTGTATTGGAAGACGTTTGATTGATTATTGGTTTGTTTCTGAATGATTTAATTGATTATTGACAGTTTATGAGACTTCTGATTGGTTTGTATTTTTTTTATTGGTTTTTGACTTTTGATTAGTTTCTCAGACTTGAGATTGGATTCTGGCAGTTCTATTTTCATATACTTATAGTTTTTTTATTGGCTTTAGTTTTTAATTAATTATGGAGATTTGTTTGTCATTTATCTTTTTTTAGAGTTTAGATTAATTTCTGACTTATTTTTGATATTTTAAGTTGGTTTCTGATTGTTTTGTGAGAATTTTGTTTGCTTTTTTAAAATCATTTTTGAGCCTTTAGATAATTATACACACACACACACACGCACACACACACACACACATATATATATATATTTTTTTTTATTATTATTATATTTCAGCATCTAAAATGATTAATTAATTAATTAATTAATTAATGGTTGTTTCTTTTGACTGATTTTTAACACTGATGATTTGGTTTATGATTGTTTTTTTAGATATTTAATTGGATTTTGATTGTTTTTTAATTGGTTTCTATTTCGGTTTTAGACTTTTGCTTGGTTGCTGATTGGTTTTTAAGAGTTTTTTTTAATTGTTTTTTAAATGAAATCTGAGACATTTGATTGATTTAAAGTTTAGATTAGGTTCTAATAGGTTTCTGAGACTATTTGTTTTGATTGGTTTCTGTTTGGTTTGATTGATAATTTTTTGGTTTGCTTATTGATTGGTTTTTGAAATTTATATTTGGGGTCTGATGGTTGTCTTAAGCTTTTGATCATTTTATGATTGTTTTTTACACATTTAATTGGTTTCTAAAAGTTTTTTGAGATGTTTGATGGGTTTGGATTCTAAGACGTTTGATTGATTATTGATTGATTTCTGAGAATTTTAATTGATTATTGATAGTTTGAGACTTCTGGTTTGTATTTCTTTTTATTGGTTTTTGACTTTTGATTAGTTTCTCAGACTTGAGATTGGTTTCTGATTGGTTTCTAGCACTTCTCACACTTTTTTAAATAGTTTTTTTAATTAGCTTTAATTATTAATTAGTTATGGAGATTTGTTTGTCATGTATATTTTGTGAGTTTTTAATTATTTATTATAAATTTTTGATACTTTAAGTTGGTTTCTGAATGGTTTGTAAGAATTTTGTTTGCTGTTTTATTAGCTTTCGAGACTTTGGATAGCTTTTTTTTCTTCTTTTTTTTCTTTTCAAATTCAAGTTTTATTTGTCTCATACACAGTATGATATGAAGTGAAATGCTTATACGACTGCTAATTGACCTACAATAAAAAAAAAAATTTTTAAACACACTTATTTACATAATATACAGAATAAGAATAGACGTTTGATTATACTTCAGTTGGCTTCTGAAATGTTTAATTAATTAATGGATGGTTCTTGAGAATTTTGATAAGTTTGTGATAGATTTTTAAGACAGAATTTTGTTTATTTATTGTATTTTGAGATTTCTATTGGTTTCTTATTGTGTTTGATGTTTTTCAGATATTTAATTGGGTTCTAATTTGGTTTTAATAAGACTTTTTATTCTTTTTTATTTTGATTTTAGACTTTTGCTTAGTTAATGAGTGGTTTCTAAGATATTTTTTTTTGGTTTTCAAATTAAATCTGAGACATTTGATTGGATTAGACATCTGATTAGAGTTTAGATTAGGTTCTAATAGGTTTCAGAGATTAGGCGTTTGTTTTGATTGGTTTCTGTTTGGTTTGATTGATTACTTATTGGTTTTGGGACTTTTGATTGTTTTTTGTTTTGTGGTTTTTTTGGAATCTGAGACAGTTTCTAATTGATTTTGAGACTTTTCATTGTTTTCTTACTGTGTTTGATATTTTAGCTTGGGTTCTGATTGGTTTTTGAGATATTTATTGGTTTATGATTGGTTTCTAAGAGATTTATAGGTCTTTGAGATTGGTTACTGTTTTGATTGATTGGTTTTTGAGACTTAAATTTGGGGTCACATGGTTTTTTTTAAGCTTTTTATCATTTTCTTTTTTTTTTTTTACACATTTAATTGGTTTCTGAATGGTTTTTGAGATGCTTGATGGATTTTGGTTTGGATTTTGGATTGGAAGACATTTGATTGATTATTGATTTGTTTCTGAATAATTTAATTGATTATTGACAGTTTATGAGACTTCTGATTGGTTTGTATTTTTTTTATTGTTTTTTTACTTTTGATTAGTTTCTAAGACTTGATATTGATTTTGTTTTTTTAGACTTTTGATTATATTTCAGCTTTTGAAATGTTTAATTAATTAATGGTTGGTTCTAGAGAATTTTGATAAGTTTCTGATTGATTTTTAAGATTGATGATGTAGTTTAATTGTATTTTGTGATTTCTATTGGTTTCTTGTTGTGTTTGAGATATTTACTTGTTCTGATTGGTTTTAAATTAGTTTCTAAGACTTTTTTTATTGTTTTTTATATGGGTCTTAGACTATTGCTTGTTTTTCTGCTTGGTTTGTAAATGAAATCTGAGACATTTGGTTTATTTAGAGTTTAGATTAGGTTCTTATAAGTTTCTGAGACTATTTTCTTTTATTTGTTTCTGTTTGATTTGATTATTGGTTTGTTTATTATTTTTTGGACTTTTGGTTGTTTTTTTATTGGAACTGTTTCTAATTTATTTTGAGACTTTTCCTTAGCTTCTTGTTGTGTTTCATGTTTTGGTTTGATTGGTTTTTGAGATATTTCTTGGTTTCTAAACGTTTTTATAATTCTTTGAGGTTGTTTTTTGTTTTGTTTGGTTTTTGAGACTTATATTTGGGGTCTCATGAACGTTTTAAGCTTTTGATCATTTTCTGATTGTTTTTTTTTTACACATTTAATTGTTTTCTGAATGTTTTTTGAGACGTTTGATGGGTTTTGGATTGGATTCTAAGACTTTTGATTGATTATTGATTTGTTTCTGAGAATTTTAGTTGATTATTGACAGTTTATGAGACATCTGAATGGTTTGTATTTCTTTTTATTGGTTTTTGACGTTTGGTAAGTTTCTCAGACTTGAGATTTTTTTCTGGCAGTTCTATTTTCATATACTTATAGTTTTTTATTGGCTTTAGTTTTTAATTAGATTTGTTAGTCATTTATATTTTGGGAGTTTATATTAAGTTCTGATTTATTTTTGATACTTAAAGTTGGTTTTTGATTGGTTTGTAAGAATTTTGTTTGCTTTTTTTTAAATAGTTTTTGAGCCTTTAGATAGTTTTTTTATTTAGACTTTTGATTATATTTCAGCGTCTAACATGTTTAATTAATTAATGATTGTTTCTTGAGAATTTTGATAAGTTTTTGACTGATTTTTAAGACTGGTGATTTGGTTTATGATTGTGTTTTCAGATATTTAATTGGGTTTTGATTGGTTTTTAATTGGTTTCTATTTGGGTTTTAGAATTTTGCTTGGTTGCTGATTGTTTTTTAAGAGGGTTTTTTAAATTGGTTTTCAAATTAAATCTGAGACATTTAATTGGTTTAGATTTTTGATTAGCGTTCACATTGGTTTAGATTTTTTATTAGAGTTCACATTAGGTTCTAATACGTTTCTGAGACTATTTGTTTTGATTGGTTTCTGTTTGGTTTTATTAATGAATGGTTTTTGAAACTTAGATTTGGGGTCTGATGGTTGTTAAGCTTTTGATCATTTTTCTGATTGTTTTTTTACACATTTACTTGGTTTCTGAATGTTTTTTTTTTTTTTTTGATGTTTGATGGGTTTTGGTTTGGATTCTAAAACTTTTGATTGATTATTGATTGGTTTCTGAGCATTTTAAATGATTAATTGATAGTTTGAGACTTCTGATTGGTTTGTATTCTTTTTATTGGTTTTTGACATTTGATTAGTTTCTCAGACTTGAGATTTTGTCTTTAAGTTTGTCTTTTATATTTTGGGAGTTTTGATTCATTTCTGGTTTATTTTTGATACTTTAAATTGATTTCTGATTGGGACGTAAGAATTTTTTTGTTTTTTTTTATTAGTTTTTGAGACTTTGAGCTTTTCTTTTCCGATTTTTTATTATATTTCAGCTTGATTCTAGAATGTTTAATGAATTAATGGTTTTTGAGAATTTCAATACGTTTGTGATTGGTTTTGGAGACTGATGGTTTGGTTTATGATTGTATTTTGAGATTTTTATTGGTTTCTTATTGTGTTTGATATTTTGGATTGGTTTTTGATATACTGTATTTAATTGAGTTTTGATTGGTTTTTAATTGGATTCTAAGGCTTTTTATAGTTTTTTATTTGGGTTTTAGACTTTCGCTTGGTTGCTGTTTGGTTTGATTTGATTTAGATTTTTGATTAGAGTTTAGATTAATTTCTGATAGATTTCTTGTTTGTTTTGATTTATTATTTATTGGTTTTGGGACCTTTGGTTAGTTTTTGATTGGAATCTAAGATGGTTTCTAAGACTTTTATAGGTTTTTTATTTGTTTCTGAAAGTTTTGATTGGTTTTTGAGACTTTAATGTTTTTTAATGGATTCTGAGACATTTGTTTGTCTGAGTACTTTTGATTGATTATTGATAGGTTTCTGTGAACTTTGATTATTGATTGTTTGAGACTTCTGATTGTTTTTTTTTTCATTGGTTTTTGACTTTTTAGTGTGAGGCTTTTCTTCCAGCATCTGCAGCCTATTGTATACACATACAGATCCCGCCATTAAGAACGCACGTTTCTTGAAAAGGGATCTTGCGCGCTTCTGCGGCAGCTCGCGGGAAGCTGTGAAAATGCTGTTCATTGCCTGTAGGGGGCAGTCGTGTTTCAATCTGAAGTATTGTGTGTCTACTGAAGCCAAAAATGTGTTCTCTCTCTTAAGCGCCCATTGACAGGAAGCGACAGAGCTCATAAACGTGTCGGGCTCAAACTTTAAATACTGATATGTATTTATTCTTCATTTTCTTCTCTCCTGCAGTGATGATTCTCCTTTGACTGCGCTTTCTCCATTCAGTATTATTATCATTAGTAGTAGCAGTGAAAACTACCGCTGATTAACTCTCTCTGCAGTAGTTAAAACAGCGGATTAATTTCATTTGGGGTATTTCTAACAGGCAATCTACTAAATAATAATAAATAGATAAAATTACCAGCACTTTAACATTTAACCCAGCAGTTTTAGTGTGTTACATAAAAATATTCCATTTGTAAAATAGCATAGATGAAATCATAGGTTGTGTATAGAGATTAAAAACAATACAACAAAGCTTATGGTAAATAAATTCTCAGACTCTTCCACTGCAGGTATTAAAAAACAGTAACAATGTCAATTTTAGAATCCGTAGAAGCTCAGTGGTCCGGACAAAACCTCTCGTGGAGGAGCCTTTCCCTGAATTCGCCATTTTCACGGGGGTGGGCATCTCGGTTCATTCATACAGATGGACAGTACTGTACCTATTTACAGTACGTGGAATTTTACAGGGTTGTCACTGACCGATTTACCCTGACAAAGAGCAATATAAGAACAGTGCCAGCTGGCACACCTTAGAAAATAATGCGGCATCTATTTAGAGTCTAAAGAATTTTTTTAACTTGTGCTACTGTTGTTTACTTACAATATATATATTTCTTTTTTCTTTAAATGAGGCTTGGGCTCCGGGGTGTTGAGCCTATTTACTAGTATATGTAGTCTAATCAGAGCTCTATCGCCCGTTCGAGTGTGATTCATAAATTCTGTTTAAAATAATGAAATGAGATCGTGCTTTAAAATTAATCTACAATTCATTTCAAACCCACGGCTCGCACTTTCACTTTACAAAAGCAGTGTTTTGATCAAAAGGTGATAAACGCATGCGATTTATCGATAACAATATTGCATTGATGGATGGATGTTGTTGATAAATATTTAAAATGATAATTAAATACATAGTCCATCTTTTTTTGTGTTTATCTTTTCGGTTTATTATAACCCTCTGCACCACTTATTATAATAAATAGTTTTAAATGTTAGTAAAAGTACCATACAGTAGCAGTAAATATATATATACTGTATGCTGTAATTTGGTCATGTTCACCCACATGGGTTAAACATATGCCGCATGCTAGTTATCAAGCTGATATACAGGTCAATCTGCATCAAATAGAATCTCTCCGAATAAGTAAGCATAATAAATAATGAATCATCGTAGTGTCAGCCCATGAGTGAACATGACCAAACTACTGCATAAACACTGGAACACGTGGATTTAAGAATTTAATTAAACACGAATATGTGTGTGGCATTTTAATTCAAATCCAACATTTTAATGGTTTGTGATCGGTGCATGGGCGTCAATTCGCATGTTCTGTAATATTCCATTGTCATTCATATTGCCGCTGTTTTAGAGCCCTTTACTAAAGCATTCACTAGTTATCAAATTGATATACAGGTCAATCTGCATTCGAAAATAATCAGTAAATTTGTGAATTACACTCAAAGTATCAACTCCAACTATGAAGTCTGATTTCATTTGCTGGGGAAATAAAATTTTAGCAGAGACGTCCGCTCTGTCCTGTTATTTCATCTAAAACCCCCTACAGTATTCGCCAACAGCGACCCAGTTTGATAAATTCACACCTATCATGAATGAAAGGTGAGAAGAGTACTTGCTCTGAAGGACTATATTCGACAAGAATATAGAAAATAATAATTGGATTTATAATAAGATAATTAATTTAATAATAAAATTATATCAAATAAGAACTTTATCAAAACCAGACCAAATTTCTCATTCACAGCTGAAGTAGTTAAACATGTTTATACTGTAGATACGTAGGTTATATTTCAAAAGTACAATTGCAAGTAAATTACAAACTGCATATGAATAAACAGTATTAGACACACATATGATATGGGAGTATATACAATGAAAAAGCTATTTACACATGAGTGCTCAAATGTAAAGCAAACGCAATTATTCATTTATTGTGTATATTTAACTTCATTCAGCCGTTTAAGTTACATGAAAAAATTACGTGCCCCAGCCCATTATTATTGTCTGTTCAAATTTAAAGATGCACACGCGTGTGCAAAAAGACGAAGTACAACGAAGAATACGACAGTGTATAATCTTTAATAAAGTTAGCCTAAAACAATTTTGTTTCCAATGCTGAAGCAAACATGATTTAGTTTTAGTTTTAGTCTTCTCGCTGAATACAACGTGACATCGCGCTCCGAGGTGAACACCCACAGAACTCCCAGTTACTGTAATCCCTCTTCTCACCTTTCATTCATGATAGGTGTGAAAGTATCAATCCGGTTTCACTGATGGGGGAATTGGCAGAATTGAGGGGTTTAAAAAGAATAAACAAGACCGAGCAGACGTCTCTGCCTAAAATCTATTTCGCCAGCACGTCTTCTTTCCTTGAGTTAATCTGTAATATTGTGAACTAATAAGAGAAATGTATTTTGTGTATATGCTTAAATATTCATTTTTATTTATGGTCATGTGTATTATGTTTTATCTGCATTATTGTGGGACGCGATGACTTTCTGGGATTTTTATCGATCAATCGCACGCGTTTATCAGCCTTTTGATCAAAACGCTGCCTTTTTGTAAAGTGAAAGTTTATTCACAAATTGGGGTTAACGCACGGCGATGAACAGCTTTATTTCAGTCATAAATTAACAGTCACATTCCATCTATTATTTCATGGGACAGTTTTCCTATATCTCCAACCAAGTCTTTGCCTGATTCTCTGAATTGATCTCACTGATGTCCACTCCACTGTCACGCCACAGTTGTCTTTTCACTGAGCTTGAAACCATTTCGTCGTTTTGGTCAAAAGACCACTCACAAATATACAAAATGCTTTCACTCATCAAATGATGAAACAAACAAGGCTAAACATAAGAATCTGTTGTTTTACACTTTATTTTGAAGAAAAGGATTTTGCTAAGGTTAATATGGGGGCATTCGATATATATATATATCAACTGAGTCACTGGTTCAGTCTGTCTGCATTGCATCGGGATATGGGGCGAATAGTTGTGAGGGCACGACATTCTCATTTAAAAAATCATTAAAAGTAGTTTTCCTTAACGTGTTGCATTCAAGTCGGATGACGGAGACTAAAGATCACCAACTCGAGTTTCCAAATGTGCAGAAAATATACAGAATTAAGTGATGACAACTCAATTACACAATTACCAAATACACCTGTCAAAGAAAATGGAGAAGCACTTTTGAGAAGGTGATCCTCGCGGGTGAGCTGCTTTATTGCGCAGATTACCTAGAGTCAGCTTAAATTCTACTTGATTTTCTAGAGGTATAAATATTTGCCATATACCTGTCTGATATATTCTATATTTAATACAACTGTATTGAAACTAATTTGTGTATTTTCCTTATTTAATATTTCCTAACGCTTCCAGAACATTGTTGTCTATATTGTTTTATGTATATGGAAAACAGTGAAACCTAAACACAAACAGAAAGAACGAATAAAAGAATGTACAAAACATTAACACCTTTGCCGTGTTCAAATAAATAAAGAGTTACTGCATGTTTCAAGACATCGTTAATTTACATTTTTCTCCTAATTATATGTATTTATTAGCAATTATCAAGAATTTCATTTCATATGAACGTCACATATGAGACGCGCACAAACGCACACAAACTCTCCATGCAGGGAACAACTGAACAACAGGTCTTCATAGTTGGAGTTGATACTTTTTTTATCGATAAATCACACGGGTTTATCAGCCTTTTGATCAAAACTCTGCCTTTTTGTAAAATGAAAGTTTACGGACAAATCGGTGTTCACGCACGCCGATGAACAGCTTTATTTCAGTCATAAATCCACAATCACATTCCAGCTATTATTTCCAGCCGTGGTCAAATAGTGGATGAAATACTGGACACAAACAGCAAAAAACATGTTTATTATTATAAAAAGCCCGAAGTACTCCGTGTGCAAATAAGAATATTTACAAAAAATATATAGATTTTTTCTTCATTCATGTCTTCTGATGGTGCTCAATGTCGACACATTTTTACGTTTTAACGAAGATATGTTGGCATATTCACGAATCAGGACATTCGAGTATGTCTGCACCTTTTATAAAGTGAAAGTACGAGCCGCGGGTTCACGCACGCCAATTTATTAATAAATTACACCAACTTTATTTCAGTCATGAATCCACAATCACATTCCAGCTATTATTTCCAGCCGTGGTCAAATAATGGATGAAATAATTATTCAATGCTGGACACAAACAGCAAAAAAGCCAGATGATTATTTTTATAAAAAGCCCGAAGCACTTCATGTTTATATTTGTTCCTTCATGTCTTCTGATGGTGCTCTTAAGTTTTAACGAAGACATGTTGACATATTCACGAATCAGGACATTCGCATAATTACTGTATATGTGCGCGCGTCTCATAGGTGTGTGTGCGCGGAGAGTTTGTGTATATGTGCGCGCGTGTGTGCACGCATTTCATATGTAGTTGTGTGAGCAGTTAGTAGTATATATAGATGTGTGACTGTGTTATACAGTATGTGTATGCAAGTGTTTCACGTGTGTGTGCATGAGTGAAGTTTGATTTAAGTCCTATACGGCGCCTCATAATTTACGGCGTCTCTTTTCATCATTATGAACATAATATGAAGCACATATACGCAAATTCATCATAAAATATTATTATTGTAAAACACAATAAAATTCATGTTTGCTTCAGCATTGGAAACAATATTGTTCTAGGATAACTAATTATACACAATTCTTCGTTGTACTTTTAGATAAAGTCCTTCCATGCGCCATCTAGCGGATATTCAGTGAAGCACAGCCCATTTATTTAAATTCCCGAATGTTGCTTGAGGGATTTCGCGGCATGTCGTGAGCCAAATTGCGGGATCTCGCGGGAAAAAGCGCGCATTCTTAATGGCGAGATCTGTACACATCATAAATGTTAACACTCACACACACAAACACATCTCACACACAAAAACACACACATACTAACACACACATCACTAATGTTAATACACACAGACTCACACCATACACACAAACAAGCACAAACACAAGCACATTTACTCGTCACACACAGACTGACACATCCAAAAATCACACACTTCTCTCTCTCACACACACACTAACCCTTACACACTAATGCGTGCACACACACGTTCACACACAAACACACTCATACATCACACACATGCACACATACATACACCCATATTACAAATGTTTACACTCACATACACACACACACACACACACACACACACACACACACACACATAAACACTAATGCACTTAACAAATTTTTAGGGCCCAAACTGACATTAGCCCAGTATAGTGTGTGATGTGTGCAAGTTGTGCGGTGCAACCGAGTGGGGATAGCTTTTTCGAGGTTTTGACACACTCGAATAACACAGGTTGTGCGGTGCGCCCGGGTGGGTATGGCACATCGTTGCTTGCAACTATAATTGAGATTGTTTTTCATTCATATTTTGGGAGTTTTTATTAATTTCTGATTAATTTTTGATACTTTAAGTCGGTTTCTTTCTTATTGGTATGTAAGAATTTTGTTTAGTCTTTTGATTATATTTCAGTTGGGTTCTGACGTTAAATTAATTACTGATTGCTTTTTTTGTTGTTGTTGTTGTTGTTTTTAATTGTTTTCTGGTTAGTTTATAAGAATTTTATTTGGTTTTTGATTAGTGTTAGAGACTTTTGATTATTGTTGATTTATTTATAATTATTTTGATCATATTTTAATTGGGTTTAAGTGTGTATGTGTGAGGAAAATGTGTTTAGATAATAATGAGATGAATGAGTGAATGATGAATGAAATGTCTCTGGTGAGCAAGCCGAGGGTGAAAGCAACAGTGGCAAGGAAAAACTCCCTGAGATGGTAATAGGAAGAAATCTTGAGAGGAACCAGACTCAACAGAGAACCCATCCTCATCTGGGTGATAACGGATAGAAATTATATCACATTGTGTGTATTATGCTGCTGAAAGTTCGATATAACAGAAGTTCTTTAAATTAACATGAAGTCCAGTTCAGCACAGGGATGAGTCAGCAGGTGCAGAGGGCAGATGGGGGTCTGGATCATTGGGAGCTCAGGAGCAGCATGTGTAGATCCAAACCAACATGAAGCAGAATCCAGCTGGAGCAGGTCCTTCTCTGGATGCCTCAGGAACAAAGCAGGGTTGGTCTCTGTCTACTGAAGCTGGAACAATCTCCAGATGCCTCAGGATGGGTAGAAGAATACAGAACAGATGGAGAGAATTAGCGTGGTTGACATTCAGGATACACGTACTGGAGTATGAGGTTATGGGATGAGTTAGGCGTATGCCAGATTAAAGAGATGCGTCTTGAGTCTACTTTTAAACTGGGAAACTGTGTCTGAGCCCCGAACACTGTCAGGAAGGCTATTTCAAATCTTTGGAGCTAAATATGAAAATGCCCTACCTCCTTTTGTAGATTTTGAAATTCTGGGAACTACCAGAAGTCTGGAATTTTGTGATCTTAAGGAATGTGGTGGATTGTAACGTGTCAGAAGACTGGTTAGGTATGTCAAGTCAAGTCAAGTTTATTGTCATTTCAACCATATACAGTTCAGTACAGTTCAGCTTGTGGGTAAAAACTGTTACATAGTCTGGATGTGAGTGCCTGAATGCTTCAGCACCTTTTTCCAGATGGCAGGAGGGTGAAGATTGTGTGATGGATGTGTCCGGTCAGCCACAATGCTGGTGGCTTTTCGGATGCAGCGTGTGGTGTAGATGTTTTCGATAGATGGGAGAGAGACCCGATGATCTTCTCAGCTGTCCTTACTATCCGCTGTAGGGTCTTGCGGTCTGACATGGTACAATTCCCAAACCAGACAGTGATGCAGCTCCTCTGGATGCTCTCGATGGTTCCTCTATAGAAGGTGGTGAGGATCTGTGGTGGAAGCTGTGCCTTTCTCAGCCTTCTCAGGAAGAAAAGACGTTGTTGGGCTTTCTTATGCAGAGAGCTGGTGTTGAGGGACCAGGAGAGGTTCTCCTCCATATGGACACCCAGGAATTTCGTGCTCTTGACGATCTCCACAGAAGAGCCGTCGATGCTGTGTCCTCCTGTCGACAATCATCTCTTTTGTCTTATCGACGTTCAGAGACAGGTTGTTGTCTGTATACCAGTCCGTTAGCCTCTGCACTTCCTCTGTACGCCGACTTGTCATTCTTGCTGATGAGACCAACCAGAATCGTGTCATCAGCGAACTTGAAGATATGATTGGAGCTGTGTGTCGCTACACAATCATGAGTCAGCAGTGTGAACAGCAGGGGACTGAGCACACACCCCTGGGGGGCCCCAGTGCTCAGTGTGGTGGTGCTGGAGGTATAGCTTCCGATCCGCACTGCCTGAGGTCTTTCGGTCAGGAAGTCCAGGATCCAGTTACAAAGGGAGGTGTTCAGGCCCAACAGGCTCAGCTTCCCGTTCAGGTGTTGGGGGATGATTGTATTGAATGCTGAACTGAAATCTATGTACATACAGTTTTTGTGATATTGGAGATATGATTTTCAAAGGATAAGTTACTGTCTAATATTACACCCAGGTCTTTCACTGTCGAGCTGGTGGTAACAGTACATCCTACTAAACACAGGCTGAATTGTGAGAGCTGGTGTGTACTGGTTTTTGGGCCAATAAATAATATCTCTGTCTTATCTGAATTTAGTAAAATAAAATATTTGGTCATTCAATCTTTGTCCTGGACACACTCAGTTATTCTAGACAATTTGGGTATTTCGTCTGGTTTTGTGGAGATGTATAACTGGGTATCATCAGCATAACAATGGAAACTAATCCCATGTCTTCTAATGATGTTACCCAAGGGAAGCATGTATATTGAGAACAGCAGAGGTCCTAAAACTGACCCTTGTGGGACCCCATATTTCACTGGCATTACACCAGACTGTTCTCCATTCAGATCTACAAAATGGAATCGATCAGACAGGTAGAATCTAAACCATTGTAACGCCTGTCCCTGAATACCTATGTGATTTTGTAAGCGACCTATGAGAATGTTATGATCTATAGTGTTGAATGCAGCACTAAGATCAAGTAAGACGAGTATTGAAATGCAGCCTTGGTCCGAAGATAAAAACAAGTCATTTGCAATTTTAACTAGTGCAGTTTCTGTACTATGATGGGGCCTGAAACCTGACTGAAATTCCTCGAGGATATCGTTTTCCTGCAAGAATGTGCATATTTGAGCTGATACTATCTTTTATAATATTTTTGATATAAACGAAAGGTTTGAAATTGGTCTGTAATTTGTTATTTCATTCGGGTCTAAATTAGACTTTTTAAGTAGAGGCTTAGTAACTGCCAACTTGAAAGATTTAGAGACCATGACCTAGATATAATGAGAAATTAATCATCTTTAGAAGTGGCTCTCCAACCTTATGCATCACTTCTTTTAATAATCTGGTTGGGATTGGATCTAACAAGCATGTTGTTGATTTAGGCGAGGTGATAAGGTTATACAGCTCTTCCTGTCCTACACCTGTAAAGCACTGAAAATCTAAATGTGAGGCTTTAGACTGAAATAGATCATAAGATGCTATTAGAGGTTGAACCTCTGTTATTTTCTTACTGATATTATAGATTTTTTCATTAAAGAAGTCCATAAAGTCTTCATTTCTAAACTGTGATGGGATACTCCCTGCAGGCATCTTATGTTTTGTTAGGCTAGCCACTGTACTAAATAGGAACCTGGAATTGTTTTGGTTTCTTGCTATCAGTTGGCTCAGATGCTCGGCCCTGGCAGCTTTTAGAGCCTGACTATAACTGCACATACTGTCTTTATACGCATTTCTAAAAACTTCTAATTTAGTTTTTCTTCATTTTCGCTCAAGGTTATGGGTTGCTCTCTTTAGGGCGCGAGTATAACTATTGTACCATGGTGCAAGTGTTTTATTTCTGACTTTTTTTAATCTGGTGGGAGCAACAGTGTTTAATGTACTGGTAAAAATAGTGCCCATGCTGTAAGTCACTTCATCTAGAACGTAACATTAGGTAAATATATTTTAGCTGAGCGTTATATATTGGGAAAAAATACCAAAAGACAACCCTTTTCAATGTGGCATCAATTTCAACATTCTGTGGATATAAAAATCTGGTATTCAAAGTTCATCATTCAAACAGCCATGAACACACGACGTCACTTAACGGACGAGCAGCACCACCTGGCCATGGCGCGAATTCGGGTCGGTGGCAAGCAGTCAGCTGTTGCTCGTGAACTTGGTGTGTCTCAAAGTGTCATCAGCAGACTTGCGTGAAGACACAGAACTACTGGCAGAGTTCAACGCAGACCCAGGAGTGGAGCCCCATGAGTGACAGACCGCCACCATGACCAGTACCTAAGGACCTCTGCACTCAGACATTGTTATGTAACTGCCACATAGCTGCAGGCCCATTTACCAGATGTGAGGGGTACTTGGGTTTCCGACTCCACCGCTTTGGCTTGAATGCCAGACGACTGTTGCAGGACACTCCACTGACACCGAGACACGGTTGTGAACGTCTGCAGGGAGCACAAGACCATTTGACCTGGACAATGCAGCAGTGGTCTACCGTTCTGTTCACTGATGAGTGCCGGGTCACCGCCGCTGGTGAAGGCGAGGTGAGCGATACGCTGAGGTCAACATGGTCCCCAGGGTTTGCTTTGGTGGAGGAGGTGCAACAGTCTGGGCAGGAATTAGCAGTCAGTGCAGATTTGGTTATTGTAGATGTCACTGCACGTTCTTACCTCAGAGACATCATAAAACCCATCATCATCCCCCAATTCCACCAGCACACCCCCAACTTTCAGTTCATGGATGATAATGCTCCACCACATCGTGGCAGAATTGTCACAGCTTGACTTCAGGAAGTTGGAGTGTCTCATATGGTGGCCATCAATGTCCCCTGACCTGAACCGCATAGAGCACGACTGGGACCAGTTGAACGATGAGACTGGATGATCGTACCCCACCCCCACGTGACCTGGCAGAACTGCGTGGAGCACTTGTGGAAGAGTGGAACGCATCACCTTCCATAAATATTAAACTAATGCAAATGGTGTTTCTTCTCATACATTATTAGTAATATCAAAGGAAACTTTTACTTACTCACTCATCATCTATACCACTTAATCCTGTATTCAGGGTCACGGGGGCCTGGAGCCTATCCCAGGAGACTTAAGGCACATGGCAGGGTACACCCTGGACAGGGGCACACAGACATACACACACTCACACACTCATTCACACACTAAGGGCAATTTGGGAATGCCAATTAGCCTAACCTACATGTCTTTGGACTGTGGGAGGAAACCAGAGGACCCAGAGGAAACCCACCAAGCACGGGGAGAACATGCAAACTCCATGCACACAGAGACGGGAATCGAGCCTGGCCGGGGATCGAACCCGGGCCCTAGCAGTGCAAGGCGAAAGTGCTAACCACTACACCACTGTGCCACCCTGGAAACTTTTACTTATTTCATTAAAATTCAGACCAAATAGGAAAAGCACTCATGAAAATAACAATATCCCTAAATTATTGTGAGTATTGAATTTAACGACAGTAAACGTTAATTCAGTGAGACTTTAGATTGTATCATGTGTAATTACAAAATCCACAAAAGGGTTTTGTGTCATCTTATACTTTGTGTTTTTTTATAGTTGATTTATTAATTGAAATAATTAAAACTAAATGACCATAAAATTCAAACATAAACCGATGTCAGTCAGCAGTGCTGGTGTTTTTGCATTCTTATGATAAGAATGAAATGCAGTATGCTGTTATGATCATCATAATTCTCTTTACTAAATAATGAAAACATTTTTGAAATGTACATTTCTACATTCCAGTAGCACATAGTGCATTGCACGCAGTTTTAGTCAAAGCGCATGCGCTATAGTTGGAACTTAATAAACAGACAGGATCAGCCGTTAATTTCCATCAACTTGTTTGTAGTGAAATTAATGAGTCTTTTTTCAAAAAAGTTTATTGCCAACTAAATGTTTGTTATTAAATCAATGTTAAAAATAAAAAACATACGTAGGTCAGATTCCCGTCCCCTCACACGCCAGAGCCCCGCCCCTGCACTTAGCTCTCCATTCACACGCAAGTTTTAAAGACAACGACTGGAACTGCAGCAGATCTCAGTGTCCTGATGTCTTGAGAATGAATCCTACTGATCTTGGTCATTTTGAAATGCTTTTACTGTATGTGTGGATGGACTGTATTTATCTATGCTATGTATGACATGGTGATGTGGAAAGTGAGAATGGGTTGTGGATAATCTAGATTCTTGTGAATCATGCATCTCAGTGTCCTGATGTCTAGTGAATGAAGCTTACTAAACTTTTTATTTTAAAGTAGACTCAAGACGCATCTCTTTAATCTGGCATACAGATAATTAATTTCTTTACCTGATACTCCAGTACATCTATCCTGAATGAACCACGCTAATTCTTTTCACCTGCTCTTTATTTTTCCACCCATCCCGAGGCATCTGGAGATCGTGCCAGCTTCAGTAGACAGAGTCTGACCCTGCGAGGACCCAGAGGCATCCTGAGAAGGACCTGCTCCAGCTGGATTCTTCTTCATGTTGGTTTGGAGCTACACATGCTGCTCCTGAGCTCCCAGTGATCCAGACCCCCATCTGCCCTCTGCACCTGCTGACTCGTCCCTGAGCTGAACTGGACTTCATGTTAATTTAAATAACTTCTGTTATATCGAACTTTCATCTGCATAACACACATGATGTTATACAAGTTCTGTTATCTGTTATCACCCAGATGAGTCTGGTTCCTCTCAAGGTTTCTTCCTGTTGCCATCTCAGGGAGTTTTTCCTTGCCACTGTTGCCGTCACCCTCGGCTTGTTCATCAGGGACAATCTCATTATCTAGTCACATTTTTCTTACACATATATACATTTCCATAAGTCTTCTTTTCATTTTCTTTTCATTTCTGTGAAGCTGCTTTGAGACAATGACCATTGTTAAAAGCGCTATAGAAATAAAATTGAATTGAATTGAATTGAAAAATGCCTTTACTGAATGTAAATAAATAAATAAATAAATAAATAGCTTGAATCGGAAATAAAATCTGTAATGATCATTATTGTAACATATATGTATATATCAGAAATAAAAATACTAATGTTTTAGTTTAATCCAATGAACACGAAAATATGACAAAATGGTCATCTCATAGCTTTCATTTTTTTATTGATCATATGTTTTTTTTTTCTGTTGTGGCAGTAGACTGTAGTTTTTAGCTGTTTCAGTGTGTCCACGATGTAAGGTATAAATGTGTAAATGTAACTAAGGCGAATGAAGGATGTCTTGAAACATAATGCAATAATGCAGATCAAGTATAATACACCTGTCCATAAATAAAAAGAAATATTTAGACACAAAATATATTTCACTTAAATATTACAGATTAAAAAGAAAGATGACGTGCTGAGCTCAGTTCATTGGGATGCGGACAAAAGGTCGAGGAAGGAAACGGGTTTCAGGAAGGTTTAGGAAGGAAATCAGTTATGGTTATTTTACAAAAGCTCAAACACTCAAAGTATCAAATCCAACTGTGAAGTTTGATTTAATTGATACCATTAAACATTTTTATTTTTATTTATTTTATGTTTTGCTGGCGAAATTTTAGGCAGAGACGTCTGCTCGGTCTTGTTAATTCTTTTTCAATCCCTCAATTCTGCCAATTCCCCCATCCGTGAAACCGGTTTGATGACTTCACACCTATTGTGAATGAAAGGTGAGACGAGAGCTTACAGTAAGGGTCTGCAGGTGTTCACCTCGGAGCACGCTGCGACTAGACTATATATTTGTTTGTTGCATTTCTTGGGGAGTATGTCTGCAATTTTATCAATAAATCTGCTCATATCTGCGCGCGCGTTTATCAGCCTGTTGATCAACGGCACTCATTTTCACTTTGCAAAAGGCAGTGTTTATTGTTTACTCTATATTTAAAGCCCATACACACATTCATCATGAAAGAGCTATTGTAAAACAAAATAAAAGTCATGTTTGCTTCAGCATTGGAAACAATTATTTTAGGCTAACTAATTATACACTTTTATATTCTTTGTTGTACTTCGTCTTTTTGCACACACGCGGGCATCTTTAAATTTGAACAGAAAATAATAGTGGGTTTGTTTGAATTGGTCGTTGTCTTGTTATTCTTGTTCACTGGGTTTTAAAGCACTCCAACACGAAGAGAAAGATCTCTCATTTTTTTGTAACATCAGGTAAGATCATTTTATCTGAGCGTTACAACCTGACCTCGACCCTTGTTAGCTGTCCAATTACAGGCCGATATCAAACCTTCCCTTTATCTCTAAGATTCTGGAAAAAATAGTAGCACAGCCGCTATGTTCATATCCACATAGAAATGGCATAAATCAGTCAGGATTTAGGCCTAATCACAGCACAGAGACAGCACTTGTTAAAGTAGTAAATGGACCTCAGTGCAGCTTTTGACACCATTGATCATAGTATTCTCCTTCACAGATTAGAAAAGGTAGTAGGAATTAAGGGAACTGCCCTCTTCAAATCAAATCAAATCAAATCAATTTTATTTATACAGCGCTTTTAACAATTGACATTGTCGCAAAGCAGCTTTACACAATAAAAAGAAGTAAGTTTTTATGCAATGAGTATGAATCAAAATGATAAGATTGTCCCTGATGAGCAAGCCGAGGGCGACGGCGGAGCCCTCTTGTGGCTCAGGTCCTATTTGACTGATCATTATCCGTTTGTAGATTTAGATGGTGACCATTCCTCATGTTCTCAAGTGGAGTTTGGTGTTCCACAGGGTTCAGTTTTAGGCCCACTGCTTTTTCCCTTTACATGCTTCCTCTGGGCAACAAAATTCGTAAACATGGTATTGCTATGCTGATGACACACAGTTATATGTCTCAGCAAAACCAGATGAGAAAAAATGTAGAAGAAATTTTATATTTGATTTTATGTGACATACCCTACTTTTAAGAAATAAAAGATACCCCAGCTTGAAATAATGGGAGACTTGCGTGAGAAGCCGAGCATATTGGCCTCTTGGAATGTGCCTGTCTAAGAAATCTGATCTATACATTGAGGCACCTAGAACAGGGAAATTAAATGAAAGCCAGATGTTGAATGTAAAATCAGCACGGGAAAACTGGCCGCCTTTGTGTAGGATCAGTATTTAAGCAAGAACCCATCGGGGGTCGAGGTGTGTTCTGCAGACCACCCGACTTTATTGATCAACCAATAAAGTTGTAACCTTTTGAAATCAAAGCCTTAGTCTTCGATTAATTTCCACGACAAAAACAGATTGGATGTTAATTAACTCCCTTCTGCTTAATCGTGATAAGACAGAAGTTCTAGTCATAGGACCTCATGCAGCTAGAAGCAAGATTTTAGATCACACTGTAACCTTAGATGGCTTTTCTGTTCTATCTAGTGCAACAGTGAAAAACCTCAGTGTGATTTCTAGATTCCAGGCTTTCATTTGAAGCACATGTAGATAATATCACCAGGATAGCTTTCCTTCACCTTAGAAATATTGTCAAGATAAGAAACATATTGTCACTAAACGATGCAGAAAAACTAGTTGATGCTTTTATCACCTCTAGGTTGGACTATTGTAACGCCTTACTGTCTGGCTATTCAACTAGGTGTATAAACAAGCTTCAGTTAGTACAGAATGCAGCAGCGAGAGTCCTCACTAGAACCAGAAGATACGAGCACATCACCCCTATCTTATCTACACTGCATTGGCTCCCTGTGAAATTTCACATCCATTTTAAAATACTACTTTTGACGTATTAAGCATTAAATGGTCTCTCGCCACAGTATTTGAGTGAACTGCTCATGTCTTACGATCCGCCACGCCTACTTCCATCAAAGGATGCAGGCTGCTTGTCAGTACCACGTATTATTAAAACTACAGCAGGGGGCGGAGCTTTTTCTTACAAAGCCCCAAAGTTATGGAATAGTCTTCCTGTTAATGTTCGGGACTCAGACACAGTCTCAGTGTTTAAGTCTAGGCTAAAAACTTATTTATTTAGCCAAGCATTTTTGTAAATAGATTAACCTTAGGTAAAGGAGCAGATCTGGGGGACTCATGGACGTAGAGTATTCTGGTGAACTGCTATGTTTAGATGCTGTCCTCCCCACTCTCATTGTTCACTCAGGTTTGTTGACGGTGAGGTGATTGGTTGCTTTACATCTCAGTTCCCCCTCATGTCTGTGTTTCCTTCTGGCTCTCCCTTTTAGTTATGATGTCATATTTAGTCCTGCCAGAGTCCCTGCTTGCACTCTGCACTAAATATACATTCACCTTATACATTATGTGACTGTGACCAGACCTAAGTTATCTTGCCATCTCTTCTCCTCTCTCTCTCCTGAGTTGCCAGTGATCCAGACCCCGTCTGTCCTCTGGACCTGTCTGGCTCATCCTGGTGTCCCTCTTCTGGTTGGAGATCTCGTCACATGGAGCCCCGTGTGGTCTGCCTGGGTTGCGTGTGGTGACTGGGGACGGTTCCACTTCACCATGAAGACACTCCTGTCCTCGGCTGATGCAGACAGCTGTTCTCTGAGGACTCGTGACTGCAGTCTCTCGATAGTTCAGGACTGGAGTTTTCTACAGTCTACCTGAGCCTCCAATAACCAACTGGACTCCATATGAACTTAAACACGTCTCCTGTTAGACCGAACTTCCAGCCTCCTAACACACAGTATGAGTGCAGATCAATCCCTGCTGTCCATTATCACCCAGATGAGGATGGGTTCCCTGTTGAGTCTGGTTCCTCTCAAGGTTTCTTCCTATTACCATCTCAGGCAGTTTTTCCCTCAGCACCGTCACCCTCGGCTCGTTCATCAGGGACCATCTGATCATTCTGATTCACACACACTCACATTTCAATATTTCTTTTGATTGTGTAAAGCTGCTTCGTGACAATGACCAGTGTTAAAGGTGCTATACAAATAAAATGTGATTAAATTGAATACATTTTAGGATTCACAATTACAGTGATGTTTGCTGGTCTCAATAAAAGCCATTCTTGGTAGTTGTGTTGTAGCGCAGCCAAGCCACATAAGTAGGGGGTTTATATAGGCACCAAAAGGAGGTAAATAAAAATAAAACCACCGGGCCTTATAAACCGACCCCGATATGGTTTATCTTGTTCCCAAAAGACTGTGTTTGGTTTCGGGTTTAAGCTCTCGCGAGCATGCGCGATCACTACGTGAAGGAACTCGGATGTTGCGCTGCGTCACGTGACCCAGTATAAAAGCGGAACCGGCAAACATATCAAGGAGGAGAGATGAAGATATACAGCGCTGTTTCAGAGAGAGTGAGATAGATTGCTGCGACCAGTTTTATCATCTCCCGGATTTAACATCTAATACCGGTGAGACCGAACCATCTCTCCCGCCACTCACCCTCAAACATTCACAATACTTGGGGAGCATCTGGTTAAGCAGGCAGCGCAAGAAGAAAAGGACTGCAAGGGTGCGAAAGTTTCATGGCAGATTGGGGTGGCCCAACACAGCCAGGAGGAGGTGAAGAAAGGAGCTCAAGAGCAGGCTTCTGAACCACCCCTGGCTAGGCTCTCCATCGCTCAGCCGCTCTCCGCAGCTTCTAAGCTCTACTACACGTTGCACCCAAAAGCGGGTCCGCCACAGCTCAACACCGAGTTGTCTTCCGCCCTGCCCAGGGAACTGTGTGAGATATTGCAAGCTCAGCGGGAAGACCCCCAGATAGCTCTCCTGGCCACTCAGGTGGACCCCGGAAAGTCACCTGACCAGGGGATCACCTTTGAACACCAACAGAGAGTGTTATATCGGAGGGTTTCTGTAAAGAGAGGAGGAAGATTCCAGCTGGTGGTCCTTCAATCTTTAACACAGAGGTTCCTACATGACTTTCATCACAAGCCAACGGGTGGCCACCGGGGGGGGGGGGCTAAAAACTAAAATCGTTTTGAGCTCAGGGTCCTAGACATTGCCTGGTGGCCCTCCATTCGCAAGGACCTCTGGCACTATGTCCAATCATGTGAGGTCTGTCAGAGCATCAACAGCCAGGGTAAGGGAACCCGTGGCAACCAGATATTGGCCACGCCCTTCACTCCGCCCCTCAGGAAACCCGGGGGGAAATCTCAACAGCACTACCACTTGGCAGACCTCCCCAGGGACCACAGGCTCGGCCGACTCCCCAACCACCCACAGCAACCTACATACCATCAACCAGCCAACAAAGGGACTACAGCGGAGAAAAGGATATAACTCACGAGAAGTCAGTAAGCCAAACAAGCCAGCTTCCAATGTTCCCGGCAGACCAAGGCGCCAGTGCTACTGGGCAAGCTGGTTTGGCAACAGACTCAACCCCTTTCTTCCGCCCATCAAAAGTTCAGCTAAGCTAGCGCCCAGGTGGGAGGGTCCTGCAAAACTAAAGAACACCAAGAGCCAAGAAAGTACACTATGTCTTGGGGCAACCCACAAAACCTAGACTGTGGTTAAGGTAATGCGCTAGTGCGGTCGTCCTCCTCATACGCCGGAGGCTAGGGGGTCTATGTAGCGCAGCCACATAAGTGGGGGGTTTATATAGGCACCAAAGGGGGGTAAATAAAAATAAAACCGCCGGGCCTTATAAACCGACCCCGATATGGTTTATCTTGTTCCCAAAAGACTGTGTTTGGTTTCGGGGTTAAGCTCTCGCGAGCATGCGCGATCACTACACAAAGGTACTTTTTCCATACATACTCACACACACACTCCATACACTTGTATATTTTGTATATTAATTTGTATATACTGTGTTTTTTTTTTTTCGGTGCACCTTTTTGTTTAATTTTCACTTAATACACTTTGGGTTAATTTTTTAATCATTGTGTTGCGTCTTTTCTTGTTCCGCTCTGCCTACAACATACCGGAAATAGATTCTAGGATCCCGTTTAGTGTAACTAAATATAAAAACAAAGCTGAACGTTACAGTGTAATACTAATTTCTTAACACAATTTTCACATCACTATAAAATATACATATTTTTTAATCAACAAAAACTAAAGTGAAAAAAATATCAATATGTATAAAATTTTTCTATGTTATATAAAAATTTTCAATGTTATACTTTAAAACACAATTTGGCAGTGTGTAAATGTTGATTGATGTGAAACTGTAAGGCACACTTTTACATTTTTTTCGCCCATAGACTGTTCATTTATTTATGATATAATTAAGCAGAGTCAAAATGCCATACTTTTAAAAGATGTCATTTACTTTAATTCAGCAGCATTTAGACAGTTAAAGAACAATAAATATCAGTGTAAACATCTTACATAAACACACATCCTTCAATCTGTCAAATTACACAAAAGCATGTTGCTGAAGCCAGTACAGCACCCTGAACGTACTGTAAACACTTTCCCTGCATCAAATGCTATAAAATACATTTATATACATTTAAAAACTACAAATACCCACAGACTCAAAACCACGTGACTGACAGGTCACAGAGTAAAAATAAATAAATAAATAGATAGATAGATAAAAAAAAAAAACATTCACAAGAGAAAGACACCCAGTTTTAGTGCAAGTCAGATGTCAGTGATGTTCAGTGGGTCTTAAACGTTGTAGTGAAGCGACAGTCATGTGAGATTCCACTACGGCTCTGGTTTACATACCAGTGTTGGGGTTCCATACTGCTGCAGCTTCTTCTACAGTATTTAAACAAATACAAACTTTCTCAAGCTCTATATTCAAGTATATTATACTGTTTGATGTTAAACTATTTAGCGTCATTGGCAGAAGTAAACATGAGATGCATTTTCATGCATTAAACCCACCTGTTCTCATATACACCAGACACGAGTGTGGAACAGATGTAAAGAGTAAATAATCATGATTAGTTTATATCATTACTGAACTGCCTGGATTAATAAGACCTTAATATTCATGTCTGTTTGTCTTATTGGTGACAGTAAACCATTGAGAGGACAAGATGAGAGGGAAAGACGTCATATAGCTGAAAGAAGGAAAGAAAGACAAAAGAACAAATGTGATACTTCTCACTTAATAGCTCTTGGTCATTTCATAGCAGTGTGTGTGTGCGTATATGGAATAAGAGCCACTACAGAACACATAGTGCTACACTTTTTACACACACACACACACACACACACACACACACACACACACACACACACACACACATCCTTCCTTAACTTAAGTGTAAAGTGATGTGACGTCGGTCTTCTTCACACGTCGTAATCAGGAACAGGTGTGTAACCGATTCCTCCAGCGGACGGGGGAGAGGAGTGTAACGGTAACAGCCAACACAGCACAGACCCTGCGCGCGAACACACACACACACACACTAAATACAAGTCACGTAGAAACTTTACAGAATGACAGCAGCGATGAAAACGTTTATAAGAACTGTGCAGCGAATTCAGATTCAGCATTTCACAGATTCTGTATCGCTGTTTTTATCATTTCATTTTTTGCTCATCAGAATGTTGGAAAAGCCACAAAATGGGTGGGAAATACCGTATAACATCCCATGTAAGCGGGTTATGAGAGGGTTTTTGTCAGATGTTTGGGAAATGTACAAGGAAATGATGCATTTTAGAAAAGAGTGAAAGAAAATCAGGAGAGGGTGCACACTGAACATTCTATAAGGAATAAATCACACCTCTTCCAAACACCTCCCTCAGCAGCGCGACTTTGGGTTTGCGTGTGTGTGTGTGTGTCGTGTGCGCCGACTGTCCGCTGGTCACTCTGTCCTTCATCAGCCTGTTTCTCATCTGCTCGATCGGCGTCTCGTCTGTGATAATGGACACCAGCTGGAGGACACACGGCAAAACTTTACACAATATTCAGTGTGTGTGTGTCATAATGAAATAGTGAAGTAAGGTACAGACCTGATCATAAAATATCACCAGGACAAAAACACCAAACAGGACAGATTCCACTAACAAGATGATGTAATGCGCTCTGTCACAGATGAAGAATAAACAGAATAATAAATAATCTTATCGGTTCACATCACACACAGTGTATAACCTTTAACTGGTGATTATTCTAAATGATGAATCCATATTTCTCTTCTGTTATCAGGTTATAAATATAAGCCTTTTGCAATAAATTTATTTTTCTTACACTATTAGATGTTTGCTGGGAACGTCCTCGCTTTCTTTTTCTTCGTCTCCATCTCGTTCACTGCGTATCCGCCACACCCAGGCAGACACCACCAGGGCCATGGAGTACAGGCTGGCCACGCCTTAGGAGACAGGAAGGAGAAAAAAAACTGTTTAATCTCGACTGTTAATGGTGTAGAGACACAGAACAGAGATCCCAGTAAAAGTCCATCTGAGAATGATGGTCTAAAGCGGACACGCAGCCGTTCACACTCACCCGTATAAAAGAGGAACTGGATGAAGTACTTCTGGTTGAGCTCGCCAACACAATTATTGATCCTAACATCATTAGAGGGGAAAATTCACACAAAAACAAACAAACAATAAATAAATAAAGTGAGAGACAGAAGTTCTAGCAGTGTGATTTATAACAGACAGACAGACGGTGGGGGTGGGGGAGGTGGGCGGGGCGGGGCGGGGCTGACCAGGGGCAGTGGTGGTCCATGCGTCTGATGCAGCGCTGACACACCCGACAGTGATGTGCACGAGGAGGACGGTACGTCTCACAGCGACTGCACACCGTCCAGCCTTCACAGCCCTTCACAAACACGAGACGAGTTTAATTCACTACGTCTTTAACTAACAGTAAAACATGTAAACAATCAACAAATCAATAATCAATTCAACTAATGAATAATAAATTAATGGTAAGATTTATATTTCAGTTTAAGGTTTATTTAAACCGATCGAGTGACACAATCACAACTAATTTGTTTTGTGAAACAAATAAATGAAGCCTGAACAATAAACAGAGAAAACGATGATGGAGAATCCCACTCCTGTCTGACACTGCACATCACATAAAGGCAAGTGCGCCCCCCTGTGGTGTACAAGATAATACGCACATTAATGAGCTGCAGAGAACTACTGATGCAGTTATAACGTGATCTGATTCCAACGTGAAACTTCTGATTCACAGGACAAAGAAAATCCTGAACTTCACCTCACACACACACACACACACACACACACACACACACACACACAGCATTATTTATCATTTGTAATTAATGTGACACTTCATGACATCCAAGATTTATTTAATAATGAAATTCTGAATGCCCTTTTTTTAATTGAGGTTTCTTCTGTAACACACAGTGATGTTCACGCACACACTTCAGTCCAGATCGCAAAACTTTAATCTTCTATAAGATTTACTTTATTAAACAAATATTTGGCCTTCGCTTGCCAACTAAGTCACTAACGATCGTCCAGGAACAAAATACACTTACGTCACTAAACACTGATTCTGTTTAAGCAGCAGCGCGTAGTGTACAGTGTGTTCAGCGCAGCGTGTTCAGCGCAGCGTGTTCAGCGCAGTGCAGTGTGTGCAATACAGTATGCGTTGCCTCACCCGGTCACTCACGCGACTAGACTGAGACCTCAAGTCTGAGAAATCAATGGCCGTCTCAGGAAGAGGAACCATACCTGGGAGAGAGAGATACCATCACACACACACACACACACACACAGAAGAATATTTAATAATAAAATATGTCCATTAGGGGGATTAGAGAAACAGATACGTCTTTAGTCGTGGTTTAAACGGTGATTGCGGGTGGGTGAAGGAGTGATCTGATCCAGGGAGATCACAAGGTGGAATGAATCACCAGGGATGAACAGCAGGTCGGTTTGAATCAGATTGAGCTTCAGCTGATGACTTACGAACGAGTTCTGTACCTGAAGCATGTTCATAAGTCAGATTTGTTCTTATGTCTGACAAACAGTCTCATACGCCTTTGCCACAAACTTATAATGTAAAGCAGAACAATCCACTTGACTAAATTTCTGACCCTTTTCCCCCACAAAAACTGCAACTGCATGTCAGCCTTTTATAACACGCCTCATGTGACCCGCCACAGTTTTTCTGTTCTGTATTATATGAGACCAGGAGGGGAACCGCGGACACCACGGCGTCTCAGAGCTCTTTAACAATCTACTGGACTGTGTGCGGACTCTCCATGAGGATTTTCTGAAATTAGGATTATTCACCATCAGGACAGATGTAACCATGGTAACACAGCGGAAGTGACGTCAGCGCTGGTGATACTGCCGGATGTTTGAAGGGTGGAGTTATCATGACTACTGTGCAGGGAGCATTGTGGAGCGCGCAAGCGCACACACACACCCACACACACCCACACACACACCAAACCCACCGGACCGGTTACACACACACACCTGTGACATGCGCTGCAGTGTGTGTGTGTGTGTGTGTGTGTGTGTGTGTGTGTGTGTGAGAGAGAGAGACTCACCTGGGTCAGAGAACACGGCTTTAGAGTGACACGCCAGCAGGAGGAGCAGAATGAGATTAAACACCGAGCCGTGGAGTGAACACCACACACTGAGAGAGAGAGAGAGAGAGAGAGAGAGAGAGAGGGAGAGAGAGAGAGGGAGAGAGAGAGAGAGAGGTCAGGGGGATATAAACACACACACACACACACACACACACACACTGAGAGAGAGAGAGAGAGAGAGGAGAGAGAGAGAGGGGGATATAATGACACACACACACACACACACACTGAGAGGAGAGAGAGAGAGGTCAGGATATACACACACACACACACACACACACACACTGAGAGAGAGGGAGAGAGAGAGAGAGGTCAGGGGGATATAAACACACACACACACACAGAGGGAGAGAGAGGGAGAGAGAGGGGGGGGGATATAAACACACACACACACACACAGAGGGAGGGAGAGGGGGGATATAAACACACACACACACTGAGAGAGAGAGGGAGAGAGAGGGGGGATATAAACACACACACACACACACACACACACACAGAGAGAGAGGGAGAGGTCAGGGGGATATAAACACACACACACACACACAGAGAGAGAGAGAGAGGGAGAGAGAGGGGGGGGGGATATAAACACACACACACACAGAGGGAGCGAGCCCCTAGTTCGTTACCCCGGTGACGTCAGCACAGTAACTCCTACCTTCCGGAATAAGCGGGGATCAGCACGTACTGAATCACAACGTAATCTGCGTAAAAGACGCTGAAGTAAGTGAGGAGGAGACAGACGAACCCGCACGGGTCTCTCCGACAGCGCAGCGCCGCCATCTTTACATGCTACACTTCCGGGTTCAGACTGCTGACGTGAGCCGTCTCGACCAATCAGGATCGCTGACAAGTGTGACGTCACGTTACTTCTTAAATACGTCTTCAACAGTCATTTCATAACAATATGATTAATACCAGACTCTGAGTCGCAGTGTTGATGAATAAGAGAGTAAACACTTAATCTCAGTGTTGTTATAATCAGTGTGTATAATAATAATAATAATAATAATCAGTGTATAATAATAATAGTGTGTAATAATAATAATAATAATCAGTGTATAATCAGTGTATAATAATAATAATAATAATAATAATAATAATAATAATAATAATGTGTATAATAATAGTCAGTGTGTATAATAATCAGTGTAAAATAATAGTAGTGTGTGTAATAATAATAATAATCAGTGTGTAATAATAATAGTGTGTATAATAATAATAATAATCAGTGTGTATAATAATCAGTGTAAAATAATAGTAGTGTGTGTAATAATAATAGTGTGTATAATAATAATAATAATAATCAGTGTGTATAATAATCAGTGTATAATAATAATAGTGTGTATAATAATAATAATAATCAGTGTGTATAATAATCAGTGTATAATAATAATAATAATAATAATAATAATAATAATAATAATAATAATAATAATGTGTATAATAATAGTCAGTGTGTATAATAATCAGTGTAAAATAATAGTAGTGTGTGTAATAATAATAGTGTGTATAATAATAATAATAATAATCAGTGTGTATAATAATCAGTGTATAATAATAATAGTGTGTATAATAATAATAATAATCAGTGTGTATAATAATCTAGTGTATAATAAGAATTCAGTGTATATCATTGTAGTGTAAGCATAATAATAATAATAACTGTGTGTATAATAATCATTGTATAATAATAATAGTGTGTATAATAATAATAATAATAATCAGTGTATAATAATCATTGTGGAAGAAGTCAATAATACATGGTATACAGAAAGAATGTATACAGTTAATAATAATGTGTATAATAATAGTCAGGTATAATAATAACTGTATAATAATAATAGTGTATAATAATAATAATAATCAGTGTATAATAATAATGTGTATAACTTTATAATAATAATAATAATAATAATAATATTAATGTGTATAATAATAATCAGTGTGTATAATAATAATAGTGTATAATAATAATCAGTGTGTAAAATAGAAGAAGAAGAATCACTGTGTATAATAATAATATGTATAATAATAATAATCAGTGTGTATAATAATAGTATTAATAATAATCAGTAAGTAATAATAATAATAATAATAATAATAATAGTGTGTATAATAATATGTATAATGATAATAATAATCAGTGTATAATAAGTGTATAATAATCAGTGTGTATATAATAATAATAATAATAGTGTATAATAATAATAATCAGTGTGTATAATAATGTGTATAATAATAATCATGTGTATTATAATAATAATGTGTATATATAATAACCAGTGTGTATAATAATAATAATAATAATAGTGGGTATAATAATCAGTGTATCAATGTGTATAATAATAATAATCAGTGTGTATAATAAGTGTGTATAATAATAATCAGTGTGTATAATAATAATAATAATAATAGTGTGTATAATAATAATAATCAGTGTGTATAATAATGTGTATAATAATAATAATCAGTGTGTATTATAATAATAATGTGTATAATAATAACCAGTGTGTATAATAATAATAATAATAATATGTGTATAATAATAATAATCAGTGTGTATAATAAGTGTGTATAATAATAATCAGTGTGTATAATAATAATAATAATAATAGTGTGTATAATAATAATAATCAGTGTGTATAATAATGTGTATAATAATAATAATCAGTGTGTATTATAATAATAATGTGTATAATAATAACCAGTGTGTATAATAATAACCAGTGTGTATAATAATAATAGTGTGTATAATCAGTGTGTATAATAGTGTGTATAATAATAATAATCAGTGTGTATAATAATAATAATCAGTGTGTATAATAATGTGTATAATAATAACCAGTGTGTATAATAATAGTGTGTATAATAATAATAGTGTGTATAATCAGTGTGTATAATAATAGTGTGTATAATAATAATAATCAGTGTGTATAATAGTGTGTATAATAATAATAGTGTGTATAATAGTGTGTATAATAATAATAATCAGTGTGTATATTAATAGTGTGTATAATAATAACCAGTGTGTATAATCAGTGTTTATAATAATAGTGTGTATAATAATAATAATCAGTGTGTATAATAATAATAATCAGTGTGTATAATAGTGTGTATAATAATAACCAGTGTGTATAATAATAAGTGTGTATAATAATAACCAGTGTGTATAATCAGTGTGTATAATAATAATAATAACCAGTGTGTATAATCAGTGTGTATAATAATAACCAGTGTGTATAATAATAAGTGTGTATAATAATAACCAGTGTGTATAATCAGTGTGTATAATAATAATAATAACCAGTGTGTATAATCAGTGTGTATAATAATAACCAGTGTGTATAATAATAAGTGTGTATAATAATAACCAGTGTGTATAATCAGTGTGTATAATAATAATAATAACCAGTGTGTATAACCAGTGTGTATAATAATAAGTGTGTATAATAATAACCAGTGTGTATAATCAGTGTGTATAATAGTGTATAATAATAATAATCAGTGTGTATAATAATAATAGTGTGTATAATAATAATAGTGTGTATAAAAATAGTGTGTATAATAATAATAATAATGTGTCTATAATAACCCTCTTGTTTTCCTAAGGATTTTTTATTTAGTGTGCTACCATTAGTGATGTGTGTTGTGATGTACACAAAATAAGCCTCACACTATGATGTTCCTGAAGGTAGCACTGAATATAATATCACTCAATATAATGCCACACAGAAAGGTTTTAAAAATGCATCATTTTTGAGTGTAGGTTTAAGACATTATCACGGCTGACCCGTTTGAGATCAAAAATCCCTCCGCAATTTTGGGTCCTCAGTGTCTTTAGATCACATGGTGGCGATCGTAGAAATTCCTTAGGAGGAGTTTATCAAAATCCATCGGGCCTCCTGTTGAGTTTAGCCCAGGACAGGAAAGTTGTTCGGTTCAACAAGCTCTAAATGTGTACCGGGTTTCGCATGCCTACGTGAAAGTGTGTATGAGCTAACCAGAAAAATCTTGTGTGGGGGCCCCTGAGGGCCCCGGCCAACGCGACTCTCAGACATCCTGAGGCAGCAGATTCCAACCTGTCTGTCAAGACCCCCGAAGAGTCCAAAAGGATGGAACAAAATAAGAAGAAGAATCCTTAGGAAAACAAGAGGGTCCTGCGCACCTTATAGTGCTTGGGCCCTAATAATAATCTATACGCATCCAGCTTCCCCACAGTGCAGGTAAAGTAAACACAGCTGAATTCAGGATAAATATAAACATGTCTGTGACACACCGGGACTCTGACAGAGGGATAAACATGTCTTTATTTTTAACTACAGAACAACGAGTTTCTCATTAAGAGCAATCTGAGCTTGAGTGAGATTCGCCAGGTACGTGACCATCAGGAGGTCCTGCAGAAAACAGATCAGAACATTAATCACTACAAACAAAAACAAACAAACAGAGCCTTGAAGCCAGTAAAGAGGCGCTCACGTTGATGTTGGAGTTGAGCATGCTCTCGAAGTCGTCTGCTGAGATGGTGGGCACTTTGTTGACGAGGTCCATGAGATAACGACCCACACTGTTGTCTGCCGTCACCTTCCCAGACTGACAGCAGACAAAACACAGACGATCCAAGTTTAAACACTTCATCATTAAAACCAATCTGAACTCAACATGCTCATGTTTGTTTAAAGTAAAACTCCACTCTGATCTCTCTCACACACACCTTCATAATGAATACATGACCATCAACAGAAGCCCAGATTTCATTCACAATTCTTTTCAAGCTTGTGTTTAACTAAACTTCTCATGGTAACAGTTTTCTACATTACCCACAATGCCGTGCTTTAGAGATGCAAACCCTGCCCAAACACAGTCAACACCAGACTAAACACTTCACACACATTTATATACAGACATACAGCAGGTGTTTCAGGGTCAAACACACACACACACACACCAGCACGTCCTCGATGTACGCAAGGACGATGGTGAGCATTTCCTGTATGCGTCCAGCTGAACTTGCCACCTGAGACAGGTCAGAGGTCAGGCCGTTGGTGCGACTGGGAGACGCACGAGTCCGCTGCAGAAGATCAACTTCAAAGAGACAAACAAACACACACACTTTTAATTAAAGAGACGATATGATTTTTTTGTAGTTGGTAGGACCAAAAAGAAAAAAATTCCAAGGAATAAGAAACGTTTTGTGTGTGTGTGTGTGTGTGTGTGTGTGTGTGTGTGTGTGTGTGTGTGTGTGTGTGTTAGACTGCAGCTGTGTTCATGTCCTTTGTGTTTCAGTGAATATCCACACTGGAGTTCTGCTCAGTGTGTATAAGGACACGTCTCACTGAATTCATGTTAATTATAAATTGGTGTTCTGTATCCTGCGTGATCAAGTGTAAAGTATTTAAACTAAAATGTTTCACTGAGAACTACAGCAGAACTCTCCTGAACACACACACACACAATTAAGGAGAAAAGCTGCAGGGCTGAGCTGTCCATCATCACACATGCTGCTCTGTACTGTAGTGTGACCTGAGACCCGCTTTATCAAGACTCAGCTCAACTTCTGTATATTAAAATCACAGGAAGCTCATGGAGCTGTGTGTGTGTGTGTGTGTGTGTGTGTGTGTGTGTGAGACTAACCTCCGATGCGCTCGGTGTCATAGAAAACATACTTCACTGTTAAAGGAGTGAACATCACACCAACAGTTTTCCCTGGAACTCCCATCTGTGCACTGAGACACCACACACACACATTAGGACATAAGGCTAATAAAGAATAGAAGCACCATGGAGCAAATTAAAATGTTATTTTTCACATACACTGTGTGATATACCATGAAATGACTTTATAAAACATGACCTAAAAATAAAAATAATAATAATAATAGAGTATTCAAATAAAGTAAAATGACATGAGAATATAATAATGAAAAGAAAAATAGAGTGTGATAAATATTTATATAAGAGATATATAATAATAATATATTTGAAAGCAACAATGAGCGGGCCCAAGCACCCTGCACCCTCGCCACCCCGGTGCTCCAGAAAGACAGCGGGCACAGAGGGCACACACATTTAAAGGGAACATATCAATACAATACCATTATGACAATTTTAGAAAAGGGGGAATTTTATCAAAAAGCCTCAGATGATCACACAGCATCACACCATGATGTCACTCAATATGACGTCCCACACAAAGTCATCAACCTCTGTTCAGGACAAGTTTACGGCCTCGTCACAGCGCTCATGTATGAGGTCAAAAATCCTTTTACAATTTTGCATCCTCAAGATGTTTAGTTCCCGGTTTGGTGGCGATCGTATAAATTGTATACGTAAAACTCTATGAGTATATCAAAATTCATCAAGTGCATTTTTCAAATGACAAAATAACTGAGCTCAGAACATGCAGTGTGAAAGCTGTTCGGCCCAATGAGATCTAAATGTGTACAGACTTTTGCATGCATGCCTGCAAGTGTGTATGAGCTAAATCTCATGTTTATTTCTCAGACATCCTGATGGCAGCAGATTCCAACCGGCCCGCTGAGTGTGTGAGCAGATTAAGACCTCACACACACTGTGACGTCGTAGTGCTTGGGCCCGAATTAAAGCAGATATCACCAGCCCCGGGTGTGATACTGTAACATCTCAGTTACAGACTGGGGTGTGTGTGTGTGTGAGAGAGAGAGAGTGCACTGACCTGACATATGCGCGGATGTTCATCTTGTTGCTCTGCAGCGCCGTGTCCACGGTCAGGTGTATCGGGTTCTGAGCCTCGCGACTATAATACTCATGAATTAACACCGAATGCTCTGTGATGTCATATCCTGTGGCGTACCTACACACACACACAGAGTTCAGAACACAATCATGTGAAAACACACACACGCAGAGAGCTACAGTAACACGTGTGTGCGTCTCCACTCACCAGCCGATGATGACTTCACTGGGAGAAACCTTCTTATGGAGCTCATACATGTTCTTAGCGAACTCCATGTCCACTGCCACCTGCACACACACGCACACACACACACCTTACAGAACTGTTCATTTATAAAGACTACATGAGTTACAGGAAAATATATATTTCACCAAAACACTGCACAAACTGTCCAGTTTAATAGGAACAGGTGAGAGTTTAACAGAAGTTTATTGTGTGTATTAAAGTCTCACCTCATCCTCAGACTCGTTGTGTGGGACTGAGAAACAGTTGGTCACTTCTACCGAGTGTTTATCTATCGTTCCTGCACACAGAACACACAACATCTACATCTACATCACATTATTATTATATTATATATTATATTATATCACACCTACACAATCGATATTATATCATTTCATATCCACAGAAACGCCAGAATTCAGTCACGCGCCATCTCACCAGGCACGCAACGTTAGCATTAGCATCTGAAGAGCGTGGACTCACGCGCGATCACGTGACATGCCGGCGATAAACTCCAGACGCGGATTTAGAGATCTCACCTAATAAAGTCCCGATCACCCGGCTCGCGCCCTCGTTCCTGCGCTCGTACGAGTCCGCAATAGACGCGAGAACCACCGGGTGGATCTTCACCACAGGACCGTGCACCGCCGCCATCTTGGAAAAGGAAGTGACGCTCTGAGCACGAGCCGTAGAAGAACTGCGTGAAGAACACCGGCGGAACTCCCCGCTTCTGCCCTCTAGTGTCAGCGTGCTGGTATTGCTATTATAGAATTACAATATGTTTTCTAAGGACATTTTTCATATTGTTTCTGTTTCACTCACTGCAGCTGCGTGGTGGTGTGAACCAGTTTTATTATTTTTTATTGAGAGTTATGCGTTGTTTCTCACATGGCACTGACACTAATTTTTCCTAATTAGGGAACATCAGCAGTATGACATCAGCGGTCTGACATCAGCGGTATGACATCAGCGGGATGACATCAGCAGTATGACATCAGCGGTATGACATCAGCGGGATGACATCAGCGGTATTCAATTCAATTCAATTTTATTTATATAGCGCTTTTAACAATTGACATTGTCGCAAAGCAGCTTTACACAATAAAAAGAAGTAAGTTTTTATGCAATGTGTATGAATCAAAATGATAAGATTGTCCCTGATGAGCAAGCCGAGGGCGACGGTGGCAAGGAAAAACTCCCTGAGATGGTAATAGGAAGAAACCTTGAGAGGAACCAGACTCAACAGGGAACCCATCCTCATCTGGGTGATAACGGATAGCAGAGAATGATCAGCATAATAATGTGTACTGGAAGTTCAGTGTAACAGGAGATGTGTTAAAATTTAAATTAAAAGGAGTCCAGTTTGTTCCCGGAGGCTCAGGTAGACTGTAGGAGATTCCAGTCCTGAGCTATCGAACAACTGAAGTCACAGGTCCCCAGAGCATCAATCGATGATAGGACAGTCTTCATGGAAACCATCCCCAACCACAAAGCGGTATGACATCAGCGGTATGACATCAGCGGTATGACATCAGCGGTATGACATCAGCGGTATGACATCAGCGGGATGACATCATAGCTCTGACAGTGCTGATGCTGTGATAGTACAGACGCCAACCGTGCAGTAAAACATGAAACCGTCCTGTATTTTGACACTAAAAGCCCGGCTCGGTGTTGAACAGATACAAGACACACTTTGTTCCATATTTTTGAGAATCAAACTGAAATCTACGGTAGAGAAATATTCCAGGTTATATTACTAAGACACAGTGATGTGTGTGAGACACAGTCAGTCAGTGGACAGAAGGAAACCCCTCTCCCTCAGCCTGTTTGTCACAGTCTCTACACACACACACACACACACACACACACACACACACACACATACACACACATACACACACACACCCTTCTCACCATACAGGACCAGTGAGATAATTTCTGTGTGAAATTATTAAGATTGATATATAAACAGTCTACACACCCCGAGGGGAAAAGTTTTAACATAGTCATGACCATTAATAGTGTAATGTCCTGATGTTAATCAAATCAAATCAAATAAAAAAAGTCTCAAAGCATTAGGGTCACATTTTAGAAAAAGATATGTAGCCGTTCTCTCTTTACAATATTATGTACAGGCCAGTTTAACACTTCTGTTTGTTATTTGTCTTATCCAGTGTTTCACGTCATTACAGCAAGTCTTTTTACAGCACTCTGAAGACGAGATCTCCACTTTGTGATTTTTTTAAATCTACAAACTTAATGTAAATATAGTGAGTAGCAGATTCCATTAACTATTTAATTATATTGCAGGTTTGCGTAATGATGTAAAATATTTGTGAAAATTGTGTAAGTACAAACAAACATGTGTTATAGAACCTGAAAATAATGTCCGAGGGGTGTTCAAATCAAACCGGGACTTGCAGTGAAAGTTCTCATAAATTACTGTATAAAACCGATTGGAATAATCCGAAAATGATCCCCATAGTGTCATGAGGCAGACCTGGTAGTTGCCGTGGGCAAACAGGGCAGGCATAAACGCAGAGGGGTTCTTGAAACATATGATCTTTTATTTAACAAAAGTGTAATACAGAAACAAAACGAACAAAGAAACTTGAACACAGAACTCAAAACCATAATCAAAAGCACAGCCACACACCGGGCTCTTTAAGCAAACACAGGCTCTTATTAGCTGACACAAGGGACACATGGAGCTCGATCTAACTAAAGACACAGGGGGACTAGAGACGGGAACGGACAAGACAGGGCTAGTGACTAGGGCGAGACAGGGCCAGAGACAAGACGGGTTAGTGGTTAACTGGATTAGTAGCTCCACTGTTTATTGATGTACTGGGTTGCTGACCTAACCGGGTTACTATCTAATAGAGTTAGTGGCTAACCGGGTTAGTACTGACCTACTAGTGGAACCTGAACCAAAACCACTAGCAGTCAATTGCACTAGAGGTTAGCCTACTGGAGGCTAACCCTACTAGCGGCTAAACACATGTGGCTACACATATGTAAACATACAAGGAACTAAACAAGAGGAAAACCCACACTGGAAACGCACAGAAAGGTACTCACACATGAGGAGACAAGACTACCTAAACACTAAACAAGACAGCTCCATCAATCCACCAACACAAGTAACATAAATATAACCAACAATAGAGCCAAGAAACAGAGAACAAAGCAAAGCAAACCAAAAGGACTGCCCACTTGCCAGTAATATAATTACATACAATGCTCGAGCCAGTTTCCCAGAACAAACTGCTATGTATAGGATGTTTAATGAGCCACCTCGGGTCAGGAGAGCACTCTCATCACCTGACCGAGGTGCCTTCTGGGAAACTGAGTCGACCAACAAAAACTACAAAACAGACAAACAAACAGTGCCCTCTAGTGGTGGTCCCTTACATAGAATCCTAAGATATAAGATCTCCATCTAAAGGAGGAATTTCCCCAATTATATTCAATATGTGAATAAACACAGTTTACGTTCAGTTCAGTGCAGCGCGGGAACGAAGCAGCCGTGTGTATAATAAATCAGACAGAGATGCTCCTGATGCTCTGATGATTTAACTAACTGTCCTCACTGTCCTCACTGTCCACAGCTTCAATCAGTTTCTTAAATTTTGAAACTACAAACTGGAATTAATTTCTGTACAACACTATTTTACTGCCACAGCTAATACATTAGCCAAAACACACACCTGTGTATATGTAGTGTGTGTATACACTCACTCTTCACTCATGTTGCCTTCATTATTAATTATTCAGTCATTTCTCACTTAAATACATTTACAAACCCTTTACATTTATTGTTCCAGTTTAAAAGCACTTCAGCTGCTCGGCCTTTTATAAATTAACTTGTTTATTTATTTATTTATTTATTTATTACAGTTTCTGAGCATTTTATGGCCAACAGAATGCGTCACATCTTGTCTCCACCTCGTACCAATTTGTTGCATGTAAAAAAATGACACCAAACATAAATCAAGGTGTTACGGGGCTAAGAAAGTAAAAAACTTAGAGGCGTCTCGTCAATCTCACAGCGTCAGGCCGACAGGATTTGATGCAGATTGCAGTTTATTTGTCCTGGGTTCAAGCCGTGCCGTGATCCTCCCAGTGTGTAAGACCGGTTTAATGGAGGTGACAGAGGAGTCCGGGGCCAAGCACTGGCTGAGGGAACATCTCACACACACTGAGTACATGTGCCTTAGAACAGACAAGTCCGCCTCTGTCCGGTGAATCAGACCTGATCATCACCTGCTGTTTCTTGCTTTATACTAAGAAATCTCAACTTACCTGAGTTTGTTACAAATACAAGTTGTGTGTTCAGACAAACGACTCGAGTCATTTCCTGGTTGTTGTTGCATCTCTGCGGTGAATCTTTCCTTCTGACACGCTGGTCCACAAATTAGCATTAGACTTATGATACTATTTATACTGTTTATACTTATTATACTATTTATACTGTTTATACTATTTATATTATACTAATGTACTTAAGTTATTAGCTGAGAACAACCGCTACATGCTACTGTAAGAACTTGCTACTTTAAAGGCTCTTGTTATTGTTGACGATGACGACAATGAGGATGATGATGATCTTGATGATGATGAAGATTTTGACTGAAAGTGCAGACGGAATGAAGAAACAAAGAGATAATTAGAATCTATAAAAGTTGATTGATGTGGACGGCGAGTTCTCCCGGTGGTTTTCAGACTCTCCTCCTGAGATTAAAATCACTTCTCCATCGTAGCGCTGAGATTAAAGTGTAATTGTGTTTCCATGTGAATTTACAGACGCTGATGAAAGTTAAATGCATCAGATTCGTTTTTCACATTCATTTCTTTTGATTGTGTAAAACTGCTTTGTGATAATAACCGTCGTTAAAACTCTTTACAAATAAAATAAAAATTAAATCAGATTAGGAATTACTTTCACCAAAAATAGTCCTCACTGCAAGGCCTTAACGTAAATAAATAAATAAACAAACAACAATATTTTGTGTGTGTGTGTGTGTTGTTTCTATCTGGAATCTTCTCCATACTTTACGTGTGACATTAGTGAAGTTATGCTCCTGTTTATGTTTTTATCTAAACTCTCTTGTAGAGACACAATGTCCATAATTAAAGGACGATCTGATAGTCAGAGACGTGAGACGTGACTCCTGAGCCAACACCAGAGTCAGTGTTTAACACTCCAAGGTCAATCCTTCATGTGGACAACAAAATTCTGTAGTAACAAGTAGGAAAGAAAAGTCAGATAGACGTCAGATCCGGATCTGCTGTGTGTGTGTGTGTGTGTGTGTGTGTGTGTGTGAAACCTCCAGGATTTATAATCAATTATAATCAATGTTCTGAAGGGCTTTCAGCTTCTTAAAGCACGCACACACACACACACACACACACACACACACACACACACTCACTCACTCAGAGTCAGCCTTGGGAAAGTGTCGAGTCGTTCAGTCTCGTCTCTCCTCTGCACTGACCTTTAAACTTTCTTCAGATAATAAAGGAGGAATTTTCATCGAATAATTAAGCTTTTAAACACTTTCAGACTCACTGACTGTTATAACGTCTGACACTGGAGACACATTTCTTCTTACTGGAACATTCTAAAAGATTTGTAATGGATTATTAGGAGCAGATTGTGTATCCTGACTGGTGCACATCAGAGGGAATCCTGCACTGCTGTCAGATCTGCTGTTCTACAGACCTAATGACCTTCTGACCAATCAGAGCGCAGGATTCCACAGCGCTCAGAAAATGAATGAAATATTGCAGCATTCTTCACAATTGTGTAACAAACTTATCAGAATTCTAATCCTATGGTTTTGTAAAGATGTATACACATGTGATTATTTGTGTGTGTGTGTGTGTGTGTGTGTGTGTGTGTGTGTGTGTGTGTGTGTGTGTAAAAATCAGCTTCAGAGACACTGTAGTTTTGGTACTTGATGCCTGATGAGATCATTAATACATTTTTATACTTTTATAAACTCATTAATGGGTCACTGACAGACCCGGATCAGGTCTGATTCTAAAACACAACGTCCATACACACGTTGTTTACTTTCACTTCCAGTACATTTGTTTCAGTTTACAAAAACTCAAAGGGACGAATGTCGAGTCTCAGTCGGTTCTGACACTCGTTACGACTGCAAGAGATCAGAGTGAGAGAAATCGAGACGTCTCATAAAACAGCATGAAACAGAGAGACAGAGAAATCGATGAGTGCATTAGAGCCCGAGAGCTGAACTTGTCGAGACTCAGGGAAACGCCCGAAGATAACCTGACTTACAGTTGAACTGTTTTACGAAGAACATCAAATAAATACAACATTCAAAATCACGCAGCTGGTGCATGTGTCTTCACTTGACTTGTGTGTGTGTGTGTGTGTGTGTGTGTGTGACTTGTTCCTCTGATCTTGTTCATAAACAAATACACACTTCAAAATGACAAGATGCACGAGCAGGAATAACAGCAGTAAACCAACTCACACACGTTCACTGCATCAGGAGGAGTGTACAAGCTCACACTGCGCTCGACTTCAGGTACTGTGGACATCAAAACAGGGAATTAACACTTTACCCATCTGTACTAAACATTCCAGTACTTATTTACAGTCTGAGTGTAATATTGTATCACTTCAGTGGAATCATTCAACAGTTGCATTAAGTTTCTCATCAGAGCAAAACATGCAGTAGCAGACATGTTCATTTCGTTTAGAAAGATCAAGCCAAGCATTTTTTTAAAAGTGTGTGTGTGTGTGTGTGCAGAATTACTGTAGGGGGCACAGACGACCCCTGGTACAAAATTCCTTACCCAGGCCCACCCCGCTAAACCCTGGCACACCCAGGCCCACCCCGCTAAACCCTGGCATGTCCAGGGCACAACCATGTCCCCAGTGGGACAGACACGCCGTTATTAGTCACAGGTCTTTGTCTCCAGTGTCTCAGCGTGTTATTGACCGAGTGCTGAATCCTCAGTAAGTGCTTCACATCAGCTCTCTTCTGAAACAACAGAACAAATCGAATAAGAAAGCACTCAGAAACCAATACTTCTAATTAAATATCAATTCCTCATCTCCTGCAGCCGTTTCAGTCGAACAGATCAATCCTGCAGTGTGGAGGTCAAACTCATCTTTATTCTCTATCGCAGGAGAAATTCGAGCCCATTAATTCATTGGTATTTAACGGTATCATGGGCTTCTCATGGGTTTTATCTCCCCGTTCATGAGTTTGTAAACAATACACTTATTCATATTACATTCTCATGAAAAACTGGAAGGAAAATACATTTTGTGTACAATGTAGTGACTGAACACTTTATTTAATAACATTTCTGCAGGGTTTGATTCATTTCTTCTCATAGTTACAGGTAGTATATGGACTAACGTGAAAAATACACAATAGATACATTAGGAAAAAACATACAGATCAATACATCTACAATATATTCACCATTTATACAAACACAACACACTTCAGAGTTCAGGAATAACAGAAATACTTCATACTGTAATACTGTAGGTAATAACATCATGTTGATACTCACAGATGGTTTATATATTACAAAAAAACAAACAAACAAAAATAAATAGATAAATAAATAAGTAATCTGCCGCAGGTGTGTGTTGGTTCTACTACTCTGTTAAGGGTGTTTACTCATCTATAACGTAAAGTACCGAAAAATTACAAAGTCACATATATTATATAATATATATCTTATATATTATAAGACCCGTGAGGACAAAAACACCCAGACTACAGCACACACGACTACACACGACTACACACGACTACACACGATTACACACTACAACTTGCTACAACACTGGAGTCTGGTTCCTCTCAAGGTTTCTTCCTCTTCACATCTCAGGGAGTTTTTCCCTCAGCACCGTCGCCCTCGACTCGTTCATCAGGGACCATCTGATCATTCTCACTCACACACACTCACATCTCACACACACTTCTGTCATTCTTTTGATTGTGTAAAGCTGCTTTGTGACCATGTCAACTGTTAAAAGCGCTATACAAATAAAAGTGTATTGAACAGTGAAACAAGACGCAGGTGAGCGTGAATGCGGAGTGTCATGTGACTTGCTGGGGCTGATGGGTAGTGGAGTTCAGCACCTCTTAACATTTGTCAGAGTGACTGGAGCATGTTCAGTGCCACACGAAGCCATGCAATAAAATGAACACTGTAAAGAAAACATTAATAATTTGAAAATAACTTTGTATTACTGCATATCAAACACTTATTGTGGCAGATTCATTCTCTGTGACCGTTTCAGTCAGATTATAGAGGACTGAAGCTCCTGATGATGGAGTCGCCTGCGGCTCATCCCACAGTGCATTTTGTCTGATGGAGCAAAATGTAAGATTTTTAGTTCATCTCAAACTTTTGTGCCATTCAGCTGTTTTGCGAGTACGTTATCGACCTTAAGAGCCTTTTTGGTGTGAACCGTCACGGCGTTGTGACCCTCGGGGTGCCCTGAACCGAGTCCGTCCTCACATCTAAACACTGCCAGAAAGGCGCTCCGGTAGTTCCTGTTCATCCAGCCGTAGAGGAGCGGGTTGGCGAAGGTGGAGCACATGGCCACGATGTGGAAAACTGTGTACAAAAGCTTGAAGTCTCGCATCACCAGGACACTGCTGTCAATGTCGATCACTAGCTGGAAGGCGTGGAAGGGCAGCCAGCTCACGGCGAACACCACGACCTGCACCGGGGACGACACCACTGTCACAGACACACAGGCACACAGGCTCTCTCCAAAATTCAATACATGAGTTAGATCACTGTTTCTCATCACAGCTTCTGTAAAAACACTAGTGGCGGCCGGTCAATAGGGGGCGCAGGGGCACCGCCCCCCTTAAAGTTAGGCAGAGAAGAATGCTACTTTAACATGTCATTATTTAACAGAATAATTATTTATTTTAATAATGAAATAAAGTCATTTAGTCACAATACTTCACTGTATTTCTTAATATAATTTATTTGCAATTTAAAAAAATCTAAACTGTATTACGTCCATTTGTGTTGGTGTACGCGGGACGCCGGACAAACCAGTGTCTAATGTAGACAGGTATGTTTTTCAAAAGCATGTGACCTGAGGCTGAGCTCTGATTGGATCTTTTCAAATCTTTGGGGCGGAGCTCTGTGCGCCCTGAACCCGCCCACTTTTGTTCTTAGCGAATCAATATTGTTTTTAAATATTTGGGCTCATGTGATTGGACCATGTGATTCTCAGCCAGTCTTTTCCAGCACTTCTTATGTCGAGCGAAGCTGCTGACTGGATGTGATGTGACTCAGGACTTTATTTTACACTAGTGGTAATGATGCGCCTCATCACCTGATAAATGACTATTTACAGGCCAGTATTAAAAGTTTCATTTAAATTTTGTTTGCGACCTCCCAAAAAATCTTTTGCACCAGCCGCCACTGAAAAACACCATGACTGTTTCACGCCACACTGTTGGAAACACAATACACCATTATTGGGGTGATTAACCTGTTTGACCCCCACTGTGGGAGTGTGTGGAATTCATTTAAGTGCCGCTCTGCTTGAAATCCTCAACTAGATGTTAAACTGAGAAATAATGTGAGAGAATGTCTTTTATAAAGATTCTAATGGGTTTTATTTATGATCTATAACTTGTAAGAACAGTTTGGATGGTCTGGGCTACAAGATAAGTTCATTACACCCCATGAGGGCTGATCAGTGTCGCGTACCATAGTGACCAGCATCTTAGTGGTCTTACGGCGCCGGTGATGGGCGTCGCTGTGTCCGGCCGGGGTCACGTGGTTACGGAGTTTACTCCAGATCCGAATGTATGCGAAAGAAATGACAGCGAGTGGAAACACGTACTGAATCAGCAGCATGGACACTCTAAAGAGAGAAATACAGTGAAAGAAACCGCTCTAAGGCACAATGACTATTACATTCTGTAAATCCGATGATATGAACATAGGGACAATTTCCACAACACCAGTGAAACGACTGTACACACGTTTTACTCAATGATTTTCCCTAATGTTTGTTTTGCACATATTGTAGAACAATACAGAAGACAAGTATAAAAGAACTAAAATAACACTTCTGTAATCAAGTGAAGACATACTGTACAAAAGTCCATCATTAATTTAAGACTCGAACGGCAGGACGTCTGAACAAACTTCACAGGAGAGGACGAGCGAGACTGCAGAGGAGAAGCTCTTAGAGAAATCAGCAACATCACGCGACATTAGGGCCCTCAGGAGCGCTCCACTGAAACATCTCAACATCTCCACTCCAGAGTCTCATATCACTGAGAATCCTCTACAGTTCAGACAAGATTAAATTAAAGAAAGACCGGAGAATTAGAGGTGCGTCAAAGCCGTTGACGTTTAGAGACAATTTTATTACTAGTTTGAATAATTTAAATCACATTTAACCTGGAGAGGAATGACGAGGCCTCACACGTCTCAGACTGAAATCTCACTCGAAACCAAATAAAATAGAAGATAATATACGGAAAAGCGTCTTGTGGTGCAAAGAGATATAAAGGAAATGGTTCATTTATCAGCTTAGAGAAATATTAGAGTGACGCATGACAACAAGTCTGGAGTTCAGAGGTGGAGTCTCAGTCAGAGAGAAGCACATTCATGTCCTGATCTTAGACGAAACGCCCGACTCCTTATTGTTGATTTTCCCAAAGTGAGATGGACGTGCCGTGTTATTGCTCCGAACCGTTAGAGCCACATCACACGAGATGTTTGGGCAGATCAACTTAACATTCCTATTATATCAGTATAACATTTATTAGCACCATCTCAGCCTGTCCTGGTCAGAGATTGGAGGGTTAGTGTGTGTGTGTGTGTGTTAGTGTGTGTGTGTTATTGTGTGTGTGTTAGTGTGTGTGTGTTAGTGTGTGTGTGTTATTGTGTGTGTGTGTGTGTGTTATTGTGTGTGTGTGTTATTGTGTGTGTGTGTTAGTGTGTGTTATTGTGGGTGTTAGTGTGTGTTAGAGTGTGTGTGTTGATGTGTGTGTTAGTGTGTGTGTGTGTTAGTGTGTGTGTGTTATTGTGTGTGTGTTAGAGTGTGTGTGTGTGTGTGTGTGTGTTAGTGTGTGTGTGTTATTGTGTGTTTGTTAGTGTGTGTGTGTTATTGTGTGTGTGTTAGAGTGTGTGTGTGTTAGTGTGTGTGTGTGTTAGTGTGTGTGTGTTAGTGTGTGTGTGTGTGTGTGTGTGTGTGTGTGTGTGTGTGTGTGTGTGTGTGTGTGTGTGTGTGTGTGTGTGTGTGTTTGGTGTGTGTGTGTGTGTGTGTGTGTGTGTGTGTGTGTGTGTGTGTGTGTGTGTGTGTGTGTGTGTGTGTATTTGAGTGTGTGTGTGTGTATGTATTTGAGTATGTGTGTGTGTGTGTGTGTGTGTGTGTGTTGTGTGTGTTGTGTGTTAATTGTGTGTGTGTTAGAGTGTGTGTTGTGTGGTGTTGGTGTGGTGGTGTGTTGTTAGTGTGTGTGTGTTATTGTGTGTGTGGTGTGTTAGTGTGTGTGTTTATTGTGTGTGTGTTAGAGTGGTGGTGTGTGTGTGTTATTGGTGTGTGTGTGTGTGTGTGTGTTAGGTGTGTGTTGTTTATTGTGTGTGTGTTAGTGTGTGTGTGTTGCTCTGTGTGTGTGTGTGTGTGTGTGTGTGTGTGTGTGTGTGTGTGTGTGTGTGTGTGTGTGTGTGTGTGTGTGTGTGTGTGTGTGTGTGTGTGTGTTAGTGTGTGTGTTATTGTGTGTGTGTGTGTGTGTTAGTGTGTGTTATTGTGGGTGTTAGTGTGTGTTAGAGTGTGTGTGTTGATGTGTGTGTTAGTGTGTGTGTGTGTTAGTGTGTGTGTGTTAGTGTGTGTGTGTTAGTGTGTGTGTGTTAGTGTGTGTGTGTTAGAGTGTGTGTGTGTGTGTGTTATTGTTTGTGTGTTATTGTGTGTGTGTGTTATTGTGGGTGTTAGTGTGTGTTAGAGTGTGTGTGTTGATGTGTGTGTTAGTGTGTGTGTTAGTGTGTGTGTGTTAGTGTGTGTGTGTTAGAGTGTGTGTGTGTGTGTGTTATTGTTTGTGTGTTATTGTGTGTGTGTGTTAGTGTGTGTTATTGTGGGTGCTAGTGTGTGTTATAGTGTGTGTTAGTGTGTGTTAGTGTGTGTTAGTGTGTGTTGATGTGTGTTAGTGTGTGTTAGTGTGTGTGTTTGTGTTAGTGTGTGTGTGTGTGTTAGAGTGTGTGTGTGTGTGTGTTAGTGTGTGTGTGTTATTGTGTGTGTGTGTTAGTGTGTGTTATTGTGGGTGTTAGTGTGTGTTAGTGTGTGTGTTAGTGTGTGTTTGTTTTAGTGGTGTGTTAGTGTGTGTTGATGTGTGTTAGTGTGTGTTGATGTGTGTGTTAGTGTGTGTTGATGGTGTGTTAGTTTGTGTCAGTGGTGTGTTAGTGTGTATTAGTGTGTGTTGATGGTGTGTGTTAGTGTGTGTTAGAATGTGTTAGTGTGTATTAGTGTGTGTTGATGGTGTGTGTTAGTGGTGTGTTAATGTGTGTTGATGGTGTGTTAGTGTGTGTTAGTGGTGTGTTAGTGTGTGTTGATGGTGTGTTAGGCGTTGGGTATATTTTGGAAATGGTTGTGTTAGTCGTGGTTAGTGGTGTTTTAGTGTGTATTAGTGTGGTTTGATGGTGTGTGTAGTGTGTGTTATGTGGTGTGTTGAGTGTTGTGTTGTGTGTTTGTGTTTGTGGTGTGTTAGTGTGTGTTGATGTGTGTTAGTGTGTGAGTGTGTGTTGATGGTGTGTTAGCGTGTATTAGTGTGTGTTATGTATGTTAGTGTGTGTTTGTGTTAGTGGTGTGTTAGTGTGTGTTGATGTGTGTTAGTGTGTGAGTGTGTGTTGATGGTGTGTTAGCGTGTATTAGTGTGTGTTATGTATGTTAGTGTGTGTTTGTGTTAGTGGTGTGTTAGTGTGTGTTGATGTGTGTTAGTGTGTGAGTGTGTGTTGATGGTGTGTTAGCGTGTATTAGTGTGTGTTATGTATGTTAGTGTGTGTTTGTTTTAGTGGTGTGTTAGTGTGTGTTAGTGTGTGTTGATGTGTGTTAGTGTGTGTTAGTGGTGTGTTAGTGTGTGTTCATGGTGTGTTAGCGTGTGTTAGTGTGTATTAGTGTGTTGATGGTGAGTGTTAGTGGTGTGTTAGTGTGTGTTAGCGTGTGTTGATGGTGTGTTAGTGTGTGTTAGTGGTGTATTACTGTGTGTTGATGGTGTGTAGTAGTGGTGTGTAAGCGTGTGTTAGTGGTGTGTTAGTGTGTGTTAGCGTGTCTTAGTGGTGTGTTAGTGTGTGTTAGTGTGTGTTGATGGTGTGTGTTAGCGTGTGTTAGTGTGTATTGGTGTGTGGTGATGGTGTGTATTAGTGGTGTGTTAGCGTGTGTTGATGGTGTGTTAGAGTGTGTTAGTGTGTGTTGATGGTGTGTGTTAGCGTGTGTTTGTGTGTATTAGTGTGTATTGATGGTGTGTATTAGTGGTGTGTTAGCGTGTGTTAGCGTGTCTTAGTGGTGTGTTAGTGTGTGTTAGTGTGTGTTGATGGTGTGTGTTAGCGTGTGTTAGTGTGTATTGGTGTGTGGTGATGGTGTGTATTAGTGGTGTGTTAGCGTGTGTTGATGGTGTGTTAGAGTGTGTTAGTGTGTGTTGATGGTGTGTGTTAGCGTGTGTTTGTGTGTATTAGTGTGTATTGATGGTGTGTATTAGTGGTGTGTTAGCGTGTGTTGATGGTGTGTTAGTGTGTATTAGTGTGTGTTGATGGTGTGTGTTAGTGGTGTGTTAGCGTGTGTTGATGGTGTGTTAGAGTGTCTTAGTGTGTATTAGTGTGTGTTGATGGTGTGAGTTAGTGTGTGTTTGTGTTAGTGGTGTGTTAGTGTGTGTTGATGGTGTGAGTTAGTGTGTGTTTGTGTTAGTGGTGTGTTAGTGTGTGTTGATGGTGTGTTAGTGGTGTGTTAGTGGTGTGTTGATGTGTGTTGATGGTGTGTTAGTGGTGTGTTAGTGTGTGTTGATGGTGTGTTAGTGTGTGTTAGTGGTGTGTTAGTGTGTATTAGTGTGTGTTGATGGTGTGTGTTAGTGTGTGTGTTAGAATGTGTTAGTGTGTATTAGTCTGTGTTGATGGTGTGTTAGCGTGTGTTGATGGTGTGTTAGCGTGTGTTAGTGTGTATTAGTGTGTGTTGATGGTGTGTATTAGTGGTGTGTTAGCGTGTGTTTATGGTGTGTTAGAGTGTCTTAGTGTGTATTAGTGTGTGTTGATGGTGTGAGTTAGTGTGTGTTTGTGTTAGTGGTGTGTTAGTGTGTGTTGATGTGTGTTAGTGTGTGAGTGTGTGTTGATGGTGTGTTAGCATGTATTAGTGTGTGTTGATTGTGTGTTAGTGGTGTCTTAGTGTGTATTAGAGTGTGTGTTATGTATGTTATTGTGTGTGTTATTGTGTGTGTTAGTGTGTGTTTGTTTTAGTGGTGTGTTAGTGTGTGTGTTAGTGTGTGTTGATGTGTGTTAGTGTGTGTTGATGTGTGTTAGTGTGTGTTGATGGTGTGTTAGTGGTGTGTTGATGTGTGTTAGTGTGTGTTAGTGTGTGTTGATGTGTGTGTTAGTGGTGTGTTAGTGTGTGTTAGTGTGTGTTGATGTGTGTTAGTGTGTGTTAGTGTGTGTTGATGGTGTGTTAGTGGTGTGTTAGTGTGTGTTGATGTGTGTGTTAGTGGTGTGTTAGTGTGTGTTGATGGTGTGTTAGTGTGTATTAGTGTGTGTTGATGGTGTGTGTTAGTGTGTGTGTTAGTGTGTGTTAGAATGTGTTAGTGTGTATTAGTGTGTGTTGATGGTGTGTGTTAGTGTGTGTGTTAGAATGTGTTAGTGTGTATTAGTGTGTGTTGATGTTGTGTGTTAGTGGTGTGTTAACGTGTGTTAGTGGTGTGTTAACGTGTGTTAGTGGTGTGTTAGTGTGTGTTGATGGTGTGTTAGCATGTGTTAGTGTGTATTAGTGTGTGTTGATGGTGTGTGTTAGTGGTGTATTAACGTGTGTTAGTGGTGTGTTAGTGTGTGTTAGTGGTGTGTTGATGGTGTGTTAGCGTGTGTTAGTGTGTATTAGTGTGTGTTGATGGTGTGTGTTAGTGGTGCGTTAGCGTGTATTAGTGTGTGTTGATGGTGTGTGTTAGTGGTGTGTTAGTGTGTGTTAGCGTGTTAGAGTGTGTTAGTGTGTATTAGTGTGTGTTGATGGTGTGTGTTAGTGGTGCGTTAGCGTGTATTAGTGTGTGTTGATGGTGTGTGTTAGTGGTGCGTTAGCGTGTATTAGTGTGTGTTGATGGTGTGTGTTAGTGGTGTGTTAGTGTGTGTTAGTGTGTTAGAGTGTGTTAGTGTGTATTAGTGTGTGTTGATGGTGTGTGTTAGTGGTGCGTTAGTGTGTGTTAGTGGTCTGTTAGTGTGTATTGATGGTGTGTGTTAGTGGTGTGTTAGTGTGTGTTGATGGTGTGTTAGCGTGTGTTAGTGTGTATTAGTGTGTGTTGATGGTGTGTGTTAGTGGTGTGTTAGAGTGTGTTAGTGGTGTGTTAGTGTGTATTGATGGTGTGTGTTAGTGGTGTGTTAGTGTGTGTTAGTGTGTATTGATGGTGTGTGTTAGTGTGTGTTAGCATGTGTTGATGGTGTGTTAGCGTGTGTTAGTGTGTATTAGTGTTTGTTGATGGTGTGTGTTAGTGGTGTGTTAGTGTGTGTTAGTGTGTGTTAGTGTGTTAGAGTGTGTTAGTGTGTATTAGTGTGTGTTGATGGTGTGTGTTAGTGGTGTTGTGTTTAGCGTTGTAGTTGAGTGCTGTGTTTGGTGGCGTTGTTAGTGTTGTTAGTGCATGTGTTAGTGTGTGTTCCATGTGATCATTAGGTGTGTTGATTGTGTGTTGTGGCGTGTTGTGGTGTTGTGTGTTGATGGTGTATTAGAGTGTGTTGATGGTGTGTTAGCGTGTGTTGATCATGTGTGTATTAGTGTGTATTAGTATGTGTTGATTGTGTTTTAGAGTGTGTTAGTGTGTATTAGTGTGTTGATAGTGTGTGTTAGTGGTGTGTTAGTGTGTGTTAGTGTGTATGTTAGTGTGTGTTAGTGGTGTGTTAGCGTGTGTTAGCGTGTGTTGATGGTGTGTTAGAGTGTGTTGATGGTGTGTTAGTGTGTCTTGATGGTGTGTTAGAGTGTGTTAGTGGTGTGTTAGTGTGTGTTAGAGTGTTTTAGTGTGTGTTCGCGTGTGTTGATGTTGTGTGTTAGTGTGTGTTAGTGCGTGTGTTGATGGTGTGTTAGAGTGTGTTAGTGGTGTGTTAGTGGTGTGTTAGTGTCTGTTAGTGGTGTGTTAGCGTGTGTTGATGGTGTGTTAGCGGTGTATTAGTGTGTGTTGATTGTGTTTTAGAGTGTGTTGATGGTGTGTTAGCGTGTGTTGATCATGTGTGTATTAGTGTGTATTAGTATGTGTTGATTGTGTTTTAGAGTGTGTTAGTGTGTATTAGTGTGTTGATAGTGTGTGTTAGTGGTGTGTTAGAGTGTGTTAGTGTGTATGTTAGTGTGTGTTAGTTGTGTGTTAGCGTGTGTTAGCGTGTGTTGATGGTGTGTTAGTGGTGTGTTAGTGGTGTGTTAGTGGTGTGTTAGCGTGTGTTGATGTTGTGTGTTAGTGGTGTGTTAGTGGTGTGTTAGTGTGTGCTGATGGTGTGTTAGCGTGTGTTAGTGTGTATTAGTGTGTGTTGATGGTGTGTGTTAGTGGTGTGTTAGTGTGTGTTCATGGTGTGTTACTGGTGTGTTAGTGTGTATTGATGTTGTGTGTTAGTGGTGTGTTAGCGTGTGTTGATGGTGTGTTAGAGTGTGTTAGTGGTGTGTTAGTGTCTGTTAATGGTGTGTTAATGGTGTGTTAGTGGTGTGTTAGTGGTGTGTTAGTGTGTGTTAGCGTGTGTTGATGGTGTGTTGGTGGCATGTTAGTGTGTGTGTTTGTGATGTTTGTGTGTGTGTGTTTGTGATGTTTGTGACGTTTACTCACGAGTACAGAGTGCCGTCTGTGCTGCTACCCGGCCACTTCTCTCCGCACACCTCGATGGATTCACCTGGCGCGAGATCAACAATCCCATACTCCCTGAAGATGGCCAGTGGACTCGCCAGCACAGCGCTTATAACCCAGGTGAGAGCGATGACCAGAAAGCAGGTGTCTTTTGATAGCCGTGTTTCCAGGTGATGAATAATGCACCTGTGGCGATCGAGTGCGATTACATTTAGGGTTACGGTGGAAACATGGACGGCGAGACCCTGCGCGTACGGCAAAGCAAAGCAAAGCACCTGACCGAACTTCCACTGGCCGAGTAACGTGTAGGCCAGAGTGAAGGGGAGACACAACGTGTTGACCAGCAGGTCCGCTACGGCCAGGTTGGCGATGAAGAAGTTTGTGACGGTGCGGAGAGTTTTAAACTTGTACACGATGTAGATAACCAGGGAATTTCCCACCACGCCCAAGAGGATGATGGTGCTGTAGGCCAGAATCAGGATAACCTGAACAACCAGATGCTTGGTGCTGTCCCCCAGGTGCAGTAACGGATGGGTCAGTGAGTCTTCAGGAGAGTCCACACCACCGGCCAGGACCTCGGAGGAACCGTTGATAAATCTGAAGATGTCCATTTGTCACATAATTGTACTGAGCTGTAATTTAATGTTATGAGATAAAGAAGATTTTCATTCTCATATAGTAAAAAATAGAACAAAATTTATGTTTATTTCAAATGTAGAATTTGTAATGACAATTATTTTGAAATAATTATCTATTTCTAATAATAATCTAATTAAATTTATATTTATTTCATATGTATATATATATATTATATATATATATATATATATATACACACACACAGGTATACATGTGTGCATGTAGAAGGGGATGTTCGAGTCAAAGTGGGACTTTTGATTGTACAGAATAACAGAAAACAGTACTCAGAGTAAACTCTTCCTTTATTTCTGTATATGGTCCCCTGATACACTAATGCTTTTTCCCTTTACATGCTTCCTCTGTCCTCTGGGCAACATAATTCGTAAACATGGTATTAGTCTTCATTCTTATGCTGATCACACACAATTATATGCCTCAGCAAAACCAGATGAGAAAAACCAGTTTGCTAAAATTGAGCAGTGTGTGCAGGACATACGAGATTGGATGTTAGTTAACTTCCTTCTGCTTAATCCTGATAAGACAGAAGTTCTAGTCATAGGACCACAAGTAGTAAGCTTTCTGATCACACTGTAACTTTAGATGCCTTTCTGTTCCATCAAGTGCAACAGTAAAAGACCTCGGTGTGATTATAAATTACAGTCTTTCATTTGAAGCTCATGTAAATAATATTCTGTAGATAGCATTCTTTCACCTCAGAAATATTGCCAAGTTAAGAATTACAGTGGAACACGATTACGAGCACAATTCGTTCCGTAAGTGGGCTCATGTTCCAAAACACTCGTAAACCAAATCATCATCTTCCCATAAGAAATAATGAAAACTCAAATTATTTGTTCCACAGCCCAAAAAAATAAATACCTAAAAATAATTAATACAATGTATGTGTGGAATTAGCCGCTTCCCTTGCCTCGTTTTACACAGTAACACTCCTCCTTCCTCTCCCCACCTTGCTTTTTAAGTTTCACAACAAACACACACACAGAATGGAAACACCGTTTTTTTTACAGGAAAAAAAAGAAATCTCTCTGAGACTGGTGTGAGCATACTAACAGAATCACTTGGTAAAAAAATGTTTTAAAAATGAACCAGCACCTTACCTTTGAAAAGAATCGCGACTGAGCAGAGTTTCTATGTGTTTGTGAAGCTGGGGAGGGGGTGAAAAGGGGAGAGAGCGTCTGTGCGTGTGTCGGGGTGTGTGTGTGTGTGTTTGTGTGTGTGTGTGTGTGTCTCTCGGTGTCACATTACGCGCGCACACACACGCATAAGAGACGCTGAAAGAAAGAGGGAGATGTTGATTATACAAGTAAGAGACGAGCACTAAGACCCAGCAGGGGAGACGATTACATTATTGGTGTCAAAATAAGACGCGCATGTGTGAAACACTATACTTGGCACTCGTAAACCAAGACTTGCTTGTTTTCCAAATGAAAATTTATTGAAGATTTTTGCTTGTCTTGCGGAACACTCTTAAACCGCATTAATCACGATCTGAGGTTACACTGTTTATTCTCACTAAATGATGCAGAAAAACAAGTTGATGCTTTTATCACCTCTAGGTTGGACTATTGTAACGCCTTACTGTCTGCTTGTTCAACTAGGTGTATAAACAAGCTTCAGTTAGTCCAGAATGCAGCAGCGAGAGTCCTCACTAGAACCAGAAGATACGAGCACATCACCCCTATCTTATCTACACTGCATTGGCTCCCTGTCAAATTTCACATCCATTATAAGATACTACTTTTGACATTTAAAGCACTAAATGGTCTCGCATCTGAACTGCTATGTTTAGATGCTGTCCTCCCCACTCTCATTGTTCACTCAGGTTTGCTGACGGTGAGGTGATTGGTTGCTTTACATCTCAGTTCCCCCTCATGTCTGTGTTTCCTTCTGGCTCCTCCCTTTTAGTGATGATGTCATAGTTAGTCCTGCCGGAGTCCCTGCTTGCACTTTGCACTAATATACATTCACCTTATACATGTTGACTGTGACCATACCTAACTGCCATCTCTCCTTATTTTCTGTTCTCTTCTTTTCTGCTCTCTCCTCTCTCTCTCTCTCCCTCTCTCCTTTCCCTCTCTCTGTCTCTCTGTCGAGCTATACATGTTCGCTCCTGAGTTGCCAGTGATCCAGACCCCTCTGCCCTCTGGAGCCGTCTAACCCGTCCTGGAGTCCTGCTTCTGGTTGGAGATCTCGTCGCATGGATGCCCCGTGTGGTCTGCCTGGATTTGTGGGGACGGTTCCACGTCACCATGAAGACGCTCCTGTCCTAGGCTGATACAGACAGCTGTCCTCTGAGGACTCGTGACTGCAGTCTCTCCATAGTTCAGGACTGGAGTCTCCTACAGTCTACCTGAGCCTCCAGGAACAAACTGGACTCCATATGAACTTAAACACGTCTCCTGTTCTACTGAACTTGCAGCCTCCTAACACACAGTATGAGTGCAGATCAAATCTCTGCTCTCCGTTATCACCCAGATGAGGATGGGTTCCCTGTTCAGTCTGGTTCCTCTCAAGGTTTCTTCCTGTCACCATCTCAGGGAGTTTTTCTCTCAGCACCGTCGCCCTCGGCTTAGAACAAGGGCCCTGCGCATGTAATTAAAAGCATTTCTTTCTCATTATAATAGAGTGTGAATACATAATCACATTGTTGTACTCGCAACACGTGGACCCATTAAACATGATATAATTCACAACGGTGAGAAAAAAAAACCCATCATATTAAATAAGAAGGAAAGCACCATATAATGAATACAGACATTTTAAGCAGTATAAATAAAAGCATAAAAGATTTGAAGCATACACAGAAGCACCACACTGTAATTTGCACAACACTGCCTGCGATATACTGGGAGAACTGGAGTGCAATAATGATCATAATATTCGTGCACATAGACTTCACTATATGTCTTCAAATAGCTCACGTTTAATAGAAAGTCAATAATGTCCTAAAAATGTCCTATTTTAGAACCTCCTTTAACATTTATTAATATTTCATTGTTAATTAGACAGTTACATGGCAGAAATCTTTAGGGGATTTAACTGATGTGTGTTGTCTCACAACGTCGTCTGTCTCATTGCTGATTTTAAATAGTGCAGTGTTGAATCTATGCGATGCACTTTGTTCTTTTTTTTTTTATTTAAAATGACATGGAAACCGAACAGTATCTTACTGGAGCCAAAAAAAGGAAGAGGAGAAAAAGCAATTTCAAAGTAAAGCTCTGTTCTGTTCTACATAATATATGATTTATTATTGCTATAGTATTAGTACTTGTACGATTCATCTATATTTACATTTATTTGTTTCATGTGTGTGTATATATATATATATATATATGTGTGTGTGTGTGTGTGTGTGTGTTGTTTACTTTTCCAAGCACACATGTACATACAGTATATTTGCATTACAATATTTTGCACTCCTTTACTTGCAAACTTGTTTAAATCTGATTTAATATTTTGACACCATGTATTGTATGTTGAATATTTTATACTTAATGCACATTTGTACAATTAAATATTGTCGTTTGATTTGCTTTCTCCTAACCTGTGAAATGCCTATGACAGTTAGTTACACCAGTGGCCCATGTTTTCCCAGTTTTCTCGCGTCTCACAACCACACAGGCCGGCACTGACCACAAGTCCCGGTTTGACTTGAACGCCCTTCATGTGCACTCACACGCACAAATGAAATATAATGATAAACAATACATACATGTGTGTGTGTTTGTGTGTGTAAACTGCTCTCTGTCCTCAAGATCGAAACACAACCTTGTTGGAATTTCACACTACAGTACATCAAACATCACACAAGATATATGACTCCGTATGTTCTAGATTCTCTTCTACAATCCCGCAGAATTATGGACTGGGTTCCTCACACCTGATCTACGATCCTCATCTGTACACCTCACACACACAATACTTAACACACACCAACACATGAATCATATCAACTACAATGTGAAATATTTAAGCATGTACACACAACAGAAAAGAAGTGTTTATTGTAAAATATCTCTAAATAAAACATGGTGTCAACTGTATGACATCACCGGCAAATTAAAAGTCTGAACAATAAAACCGCCAACACACGTGAAACATGAAGATGGGAAAATAACCCTGAATGTATAAATATATACTGTAGAAACACAAAACATCGAATTTATGTAACTTTTTTGCTACTAATTAATTTTAGTTTATATCAAATTAAAGATTTTAAGAATTTAGTCAAATTAAAGTGATGTAGCAGGTGAAGACGAGCCGACCAGCTGCAGCTTAGGTTTAATGTGGACAATTAAAATTTTTATAACAATTTTAAATGAACTTCCTTCAATTTTATTGTCTCCTATTCAGTCAGTGACACAAAAGTGTAAAAAACAACGGGATATAAACGTGCGCATCAGAAAGAGTGTGTGTGTGTGTGTGTGTGTGTGTGTGTGTGGGTGTGTGGGTGTGTAAAACAGAACATGACTTACCTGAGGTTCTCAATCAAGTGATCCTGCAGCTTTTCTGTGTGATTAAAGTTTTGTGTTGAAGATCTTTAATTCATGCAGAAATCAGTTTTAATTATTACATTTTTCTAAAATGATTTTAAATGAACAGACAAAGACGCGTCTCCGTCTCTGGTGAAGACGAGCTGAATGTTTCTGCAAGAGAGAGAGAGAGAGAGAGAGAGAGAGAGAGCTCTGACAAGGACATCCTCCTCTGTGTGTGTGTGTGTGTGTGTGTGTGTGTGTGTGTGTTGGGGAGGGGGGACAGAGAGAGGGAGAGAGCTCTGACAATGACATCCTCCTGTGTGTGTGTGTGTCTGGTTGGACCAGAAACTGGGAGAGTAGTAGCCCCGACCCTAAACCAGGATTATTTTTGCAAAGAAGATTCTCTTGGGCGGCACGGTGGTGTAGTGGTCAGCACTGTCGCCTTGCACCGCCAGGGTCCAGGGTCAACCCCTGGCCAGGTTCGATTTCCGTCTCTCTCTACATGGAGTTTGCATGTTCTCCCCGTGCTTGGTGGGTTTCCTCTGGGTTCTCTGGTTTCCTTCCACAGTCCAAAGACATGTAGGTTAGGTTAATTGGTG
>QNUK01001035.1:135000-138700 GCA_013621035.1 Clarias magur
AAGATCCACAGTCAGTACATCCACAAACATCTGATCAGACAATCTACAGTGGATTCAGACCGTATGAGCTCTGAAACGTAGATTTTTATGTTATTTTTACAATGACTTTAAAAAGCATGCTGTAGAACTAAATGATGATTTTTTTAATAAGTTCCGTTTGAGGAGTGACGGTGCAGGGCTTGTGACTGTGGCATCAAAACTCAAGTGAGTTTGTACCATTTCTGTGAACAGTGTCCAGGGGAAAGTAGCTGGGCTACCTGCACATTGAGGACAAGGGGTTTCTCCATGCTAACCAGATACGACGGGAGGGGTCAGGGTTCGGGAAACACGGCATCCCTCATCAGAGGCTTTTTTACACTGGAGACCGTCTCTCAGCTCTCACTGAGCACTGGGGTTAAACGGAGTATTACACTCCAAGCTGAGGAGAAATCGGGGAAAATGGAGTGTCAGTCATGCTAAAGCGTTTTTAAACACATGGTGCCTTTTATTCAAACAGAGAAAACAATGCATTTTGGATATCAAACTGGAATGTGTGAAGATGTGCAAACTAAATATAATGTGGAGACAGTGTGAAAAATGAGGACACACACACACACATATACACACAAACACACACACAAATATACATGTGATTAGAGAATGGCAGACGGGAGGGAACAGAGAATAATAATGGAGTGTGAAATTAAAAATCTTTAGACAGAAAAGACAAAAATGAGATGCTGCCTCTGAGAGTGACAGGAAAATAGACAGAAAGATAGATGATTGAACTACAGGAGACACAACACACACACACACACACACACACCATCAAACATCTAACATCAAACGCAAAAGAAACCCTTTCTGCTGTTTTACAGTTTTTAAATCAAAGCTGATCCTCGTAAAACCATCAATGTGGGAACATTTGTGTTTTACTAAGGATATAAATCCATGATTCTTTTTACTTTAAGTAAATCAGTGCTTAGAAAAACGAACTCGTTAAACACCACCTAAATACCTCAGTGTTAACACCGTGTCTAAACACTGCCACTGGTATTCAAACAGAAAACATGATTTATTACAACAATATTATTACATTAAAACTGTCATTTAAAGCACATTAATACAGTTAAAGGTTTATGTGACATGAAGTTTTGGGTTAATTTGGCAGAAGGCTGTGTGTGTGTGTGTGTGTGTGTGTGTGTGTGTGTGTGTGTGTGTGTGTGTGTGATGATTTCATGCGCGGCGAGGCTGAGCTAGGTGAATAATTTATCTGCCAGCGCTGTCTGAAAAATTGAAATGGAAATTAAAATATGAAGCGGAGCTCGATCTGCAGAGTCACTCAGGCAGTGACAGATAATGTGAAGGCACACAAACGTCATAAATACTTCAGGAAGGGTTTACATAAAAACAGATTGAACATGAACGGCATAAACACTCCTACTGTATCTCTTGCATAAATGTACATAAATAAATTTATTCAATATTTTATCCTCACCTAACACCCGCTGAACACCTTACCTCACCATATCACCAAACACCTTACCTCACCATGTCGCCAAACACCTTACCTCACCATATACCCAAACACCTTACCTCACCATGTCGTCAAACACCTTACCTCACCATATACCCAAACACCTTACCTCACCATGTCGCCAAACACCTTACCTCACCATGTCGCCAAACACCTTACCTCACCATATACCCAAACACCTTACCTCACCATGTCGCCAAACACCTTACCTCACCATGTCGCCAAACACCTTACCTCACCATGTCGCCAAACACCTTACCTCACCATGTCGCCAAACACCTTACCTCACCATATACCCAAACACCTTACCTCACCATGTCGCCAAACACCTTACCTCACCATATACCCAAACACCTTACCTCACCATGTCGCCAAACACCTTACCTCACCATGTCGCCAAACACCTTACCTCACCATATACCCAAACACCTTACCTCACCATATACCCAAACACCTTACCTCACCATATACCCAAACACCTTACCTCACCATGTCGCCAAACACCTTACCTCACCATGTCGCCAAACACCTTACCTCACCATATACCCAAACACCTTACCTCACCATGTCGCCAAACACCTTACCTCACCATGTCGCCAAACACCTTACCTCACCATATACCCAAACACCTTACCTCACCATGTCGCCAAACACCTTACCTCACCATGTCGCAAACACCTTACCTCACCATATACCCAAACACCTTACCTCACCATATACCCAAACACCTTACCTCACCATGTCGCCAAACACCTTACCTCACCATGTCGCCAAACACCTTACCTCACCATATACCCAAACACCTTACCTCACCATGTCGCCAAACACCTTACCTCACCATGTCGCCAAACACCTTACCTCACCATATACCCAAACACCTTACCTCACCATATACCCAAACACCTTACCTCACCATGTCGCCAAACACCTTACCTCACCATGTCGCCAAACACCTTACCTCACCATGTCGCCAAACACCTTACCTCACCGTATACCCAAACACCTTACCTCACCATGTCGCCAAACACCTTACCTCACCATGTCGCCAAACACCTTACCTCACCATGTCGCCAAACACCTTACCTCACCATATACCCAAACACCTTACCTCACCATATACCCAAACACCTTACCTCACCATGTCGCCAAACACCTTACCTCACCATGTCGCCAAACACCTTACCTCACCATATACCCAAACACCTTACCTCACCATGTCGCCAAACACCTTACCTCACCATATACCCAAACACCTTACCTCACCATATACCCAAACACCTTACCTCACCATATACCCAAACACCTTACCTCACCATATACCCAAACACCTTACCTCACCATGTCGCCAAACACCTTACCTCACCATGTCGCCAAACACCTTACCTCACCATGTCGCCAAACACCTTACCTCACCATGTCGCCAAACACCTTACCTCACCATGTCGCCAAACACCTTACCTCACCATGTCGCCAAACATCTTACCTCACCATGTCGCCAAACACCTTACCACCTTACCTCACCATATACCCAAACACCTTACCTCACATCGTCGCAAAGCACTACTCACCAATACCCCAACACTTTATCTCATCCATATACCCAACACTTACCTCACCATGGTCGCAAAGCACCTTACCATCACCATCATGCCAAAACAATCCTTGCCTCACCATATACCAAACACCTTACTCACCAACCTGATACCCAACACCTTACCTCGACCAATATACCCAAACACCTTCACTCACCATATTACCCAAACACCTACCATCACCCATAATTACAAAACCTTACTTCACCATATACCCAAACACCTACCTCACCTGTCGCCACCAAACCACCTTACCATCATCCATATACCCAAACACCTTACCTCACCATATAACCCAAACACTTACCTCACCACATATACCCAAACACCTTACTCCCATATACCCAAAGCACCTTACTCACATATACCCAAAGCACTTACTCACCCTATGGTCGCTCAAACACCTTACCTCACCATGTCGCCAAACACCTTACCTCACCATGTCGCCAAACACCTTGCCTCACCATATACCCAAACACCTTGCCTCACCATATCGCCAAACACCTTACCTCACCATGTCGCCAAACACCTTACCTCACCATATACCCAAACACCTTACCTCACCATGTCGCCAAACACCTTACCTCACCAT
>QNUK01001036.1:0-138487 GCA_013621035.1 Clarias magur
AATCCTGTCTTTCAAAAGTCTTCCATCTCTGTTGTGTGCAAAAATCCGTAGGGGTTCCTCTGGGCCATCTTCCTCAATACAAGGAGGCTGGCTCTCTCCTCTTATTGTGGCAATGTTGTGAAGCACAACACAAGCCACTATGAGGTCGCATGCCCTCTTTGGACTGACCCGGAGCCCACGCAGACACTGAAACCTAGACTTGAGAATCCCTATGGTCATCTCCACCTTGGCCCGTGTTCGGCTGTGAGCCAGGTTAAAGGGTGTCTGTGGTCCAGGATCAGGTTCAGGGCAGGGTGTCATTAAGTAGCTTTTAGCTTGCTAAAAGGAGAAAGAGAGAGCTCACCAGTGGCGGCCAGTCAATACGGGGCGCAGGGGCGCCGCCCCCCCTTAAAGTTAGGCAGAAAAGAATGATACTTTAACATGTAATTATTTTACATAATAATTACTCATTTTAATAATGAAATAGTCATTTATTCACAATATTCCGTTGTATTTCTTAATATAATTTATTTGCAATATTAAAAAAAAATCTAAACTGTATTACGTTCATTTGTATTCATGTAGGCGGGGCGCCGGACAAACGAGTGTCTATGTAGGCGTGTACATTTTTGATTAAGCTGAGCTCTAATTGGATCTTTTCAAATCATGCTTGGGGCGCAGCACTGTGCACACCGAACCCTCCAAATCAATATTGTTTTTATCGGAACTGATCGGAAGATTGGCGGTTCGATTCTCAGCTCAACCAGGTTGCCATTGTTGGGCCCTTGAGCAAGGCCCTTAACCCTACCTGCTCCAGGGGCGCTGTATCATGGCTGACCCTGCGCTCTGACAACAGTTACGCTGGAATATGCAAAGAAGGAATTTCACTGTGCTGTAATGTATATGTGACAAAATAAAGTCTTTGCTTTACTTTAAATATTCAATACTGTTTTTAAATATTCCAACTCAATATTGTTTTTAAATATTTGGGCTCATACGATGTGCACAAATGGGAAAAATCATACAAAAAAACACTTATAAACACTTCTGGGCCACTGTAGAGCTGAGATTAATGACTGTTATTAGTGTGCTTGTCAAAGGCACAGTACAGTATGTATTTATCTATTTTCTCATGTACTGTATTGCAGTATTCTCAGTAGTGAATTAACTAATCATATCCTTTATGGAAGTAAAAGTTCTATGATTATTCTTTCTCATAGTTGCCTACATATCTGATGTATGTGCAGATGAAAGTGAGGTTGAAGATGCAGCATCCAACTCATTCAAGTGATCCTCATCTTCAGTATCTTATGCATCACTGTCTACAGCTAAATTCTCTGGAAACCACAGCAACCACAGTAAAACATTAAAACAGGAGCAATGTTATGAAAGCACCATCGCATTAAAGGATGTAGGGAGAGGCGTGGAGCTAGAGTTGGGGATGCATGTGTGTGTGTACTCGTATAAAAGCACTGTTAATAAAAACTGTTATACACTCTTATGCATTAATTTGAACAATACTTCACTACCAGAAGGAGTAGGCTAATGGCAAACATTAACAGACCATTTGTCGCGAGGCCAGGTAATTCAGGAAACATAGACGACAGCAGACACGGTGACGTGGTATGCAGTGCTCTTTTTTTTGTGTTTATTTGTTTCACTTTTAGTTTCAATTTCATGGTCACGTGGTCGCGCACACACACGTTCTCACACACAAGGTACTAGGGGTCGGTAGTGCTCGAGGGTGAGGAGAACGGGGAGGTACAGAAGATGCAGCCTCCACGGGAGAGTGAAGTGGCGGGTCCCTTTTTACGCGGCGCGCTGCGTCTCAGAAAAGCCGGGGAGGCTATCGCCATGCGGATTCTGTCCTTCTGCGAGAGCTTCCAGGAATCGGGCCTTCCTTCAGGGATATCCGAGTCTGATCAATGTTGATCTCAAGATTCCTTCCATTCAATTTGGACAGCTGTCCTCATTCCAGAGCCATAAGAACTTTACTTATCTTCGTCCACTTGTCCTTCAAGCAGCCTGTAATACTGATGATATACTCTGATATTATGCCCAAGAAAGTCTGCAAGGTCATTCATTTTGTTGTTCTTCAGGTTGAGGACCTTAGACATTGTGCCACAGTTTAGAGCAATCTGCCAAATCTGCATCTGATCCTCTGAAGTGGCTACATGCTTGTGGCCTCCCAAACATGAAGGCATTCTCATCGAGCACATCACAGTTATGGCAAGTTTTGACAAGTAATGCCATTGATGCCTGCATATCAGCTGGGAGGAGAATGGGGACCTTTCTCTGGACCCTGCTTACAAACTTTTCTCAAGGTCAGATAAAGCAAGTTCAAGATCTGGATGAGTTGATAAGGTGTCTCTCAATGTAAAAGCATTAATCAACATTTTGGATACTGTCAGGGATAACCCCTAGAGGGCGCCAATGCGCCCTGAGACTTTGTTAATAGTTCTGTTTAGTTTTACTTCATTTCCCTGCATGCAGCTCGGTCAGGTGACATGGGCGCTCTCCTGACCCGAGTTAGTTATTAGTTTCTTTATAAATAGGTTGTTTTGAGTTTCAGTTTTCGTCTAGCAACTGTTGATTTAATCTAGTGAATATGTTTAAGCTTAGTTCATGGTTTCTTGTAGACATTTGTGTTTTGGTTTGTTTTTGATAAAAGTTTAGTTTGTTTGTATGTTTTCTTTAAATGTCAATAAAAAACATTATTCTCTTTTCACCATCGAGAGCTCTGCAGTTATGCCTCGCACACACCAGAATCGTGACAGATACCTCTCCTTCTGTGATTTTTGCAAGTTCTGCTCAGTGCTTCTTACTTGGCTCTTCACTAAGTTTTGTTTGGCACTCCAGCCTTTGTATGCTCAGGTGCTGGTGCATCTTCACATCTTCAGCAAAAGAAAGTAGTTTGGGAGCATTCCATTTTGCCTCACTCAAATTCCTGAGGGCCTTGAATGACACACACAATCAGATTTGCTTGAACATGCACACATTGTGAATGACACTCAAATCACCACAGATCATTGCTTCACATTTTATAACATCAGCCATTTTCTTGAAGTTGTGGCCTAACTTCAAAGCTAAAGATGGTGTTTGTACGTGTTTGTTTCTTCATTCAAGCCAGTCACATTTTTTCGCAGTTTCAAATAGCTTGAGGAAAATAATCCGGTACAAAGAAATCAGACAGTGTCTTCAACTTGACATTTTTACGTCCTTGGAGCACAATAAAAGGTCACTCTGAAACATGCAGTTTTGTTTTATTGAGGGGTCTGGGGACTCAGAAAACCAGTCAGTATCTGGTGTAACCACCATTTGCCTCATGCAGTGCAACACATCTCCTTTGCATAGAGTGTGGTTACATGTGGTCTGCAGTTGTGAGGCTGGTTGGATGTATTGCCAAATCTCTGAAACGCCTTTGGAGATGGCTTATGGTAGAGAAATGAACATTCAATTCACGAGCACTAGCTCTGGTGGACATTCCTCCTGTCAGCATGCCAATTGCACGCTCCCTCAAAATTTGCGACATCTGTGGCATTGTGCTGTGTGATACAGCTGAACATTTCAAAGTTGCCTTTTATTGTGTCCAGTATAAGGCACACCTGTGAGGTGGGATGGATTATCTTGGCAAAGGAGAAGTGCTCACTAACACAGATTCAACAGATTTGTGAACAATTTTTGAGAGGTATAGTTATTTTGTGTATGTAGAAAATGTTTCATTTCATGACGCAGATATAAAAATAAATAAAATTTTATTACAAAACCTAAAGCATTAAACAAAAAAGGAGCACAATCTCACTTTAACATATAACCTACAAGCATATCATAAACTTCAAACAAGAATGATAGGGATATCCCAAAAATGACTGAGGCATGATAGCAGGCAAACAGGGGCACAACTAGGCCTCCGCAGCACCTCACCATTCCATACATCTGTGTAGAGACACTCACATGCGCACACACACACGAAAGGGTGACCGCCACCAGCTAATAGCCGCAGTTAGCTCCCAGGCAAAGCGCTCCCACACAGCCCCAGCTGCACAGAAAATTACACATAGAATGTGGCTATGATCAAATTACAATCTATACAGCTCAGCCAACGCCCACGCTTATCAAACAGATAGGATAATCTTTAAAATACATAGCATGCAAGTAGAATCTCATGGAACCCAATCAAGCAAGCAAATAAACGTCTAATGAATGTCCGTAGATCACATGTCCGAATCCTCTGAATCTGAATAAATAGACAAATAGAGCCAAACATCTGAACAAATACAGAGAACTACAGCACTTTCAAACAATTCGCTTACCTGTAAAGGGATAACCTCGGGCCAATGCCAGCAACAAGGCTTCGTTAACACGAAACACACTACCATAAGCTGCAGTCTACCACAAGCAACCCAACCAGCTTCACTCCACATACCTGGATGACGCAGTGATGACCAGGGGTAGGACTTAAGACACAAGGCTATCTTGTCACCAAACTTATATATCCTTTCACTGCCCCATCATAGGACAACCAATGAATTGATTAACCAATTAGGTGTAAGTAGGTGGAGCCTCAACTTGCCACAATCAATACTGCTATCCTTTAACTAAAATCATCTTTCAAACTAAACACAATCATAAATTATTACTAACTAAACTAATGTATACCTAATTTAATTTAAGACTCTATCATTGCATCTCTACCCTGCTGAAAAATCCAGCATAGACCAGCATGATTTATATGCTGGTCTATGCTGGATATTTGGTTATTTGTGGTAGACTGCAGCTCATGGTAGTGTTTCCCTTAGAACGACACACTTAATGAAGCGCTGTCGCCGGCATTGGCCCGAGGTTATCCCTCTACAGGTAAGAGAGCTCGTTGTAAGTGCTGTAGTTCTCTTAATTTGTTTAAATGTTTAGCTGTGTCTATTTATTCTGATGCAGAGGTTGGCGTGGGACAGAATCGGACATGTGAGCCTCTTTGCAATGCACATTGTTCCATTGGGTTCCATGAGGTTCTACTTGCATGGTATGTATTAAGATTTTATCTGTTTGGTAAGCATGGGGTGTCAGCTGAGCTGGCTAGGTTGTAATTTGCTTATAGACCGGTTAGCTGCATTCCATGTGTAATTCTTTTCTGTGCAGTTGGGGCTGTGTACTAACTGCTGCTTTGCCTGGGTGCTAACAACTCCTTTGCCTGGGTGCTAACAATTGCTTTGCCTGGGTCCTATCTGCTGCTTTACTTGGGAGCTAACCACTTTGCCTGGGTGCTAAGTGCGGAGATTAGCTGGGAGCTAACTGCTTTGCCTGTGAGCTAACTGCTGCCATTAGCTGGGATTTAACTGCATTGCCGGGGAGCTAACTGCTGCTATTAGCTGGGAGCTAACGGCTTGGCTCCCAGAACCTCCTCTGGAACATCTTTTAGCTGTGTATGTTGTTGGACTCTTTTTATTTTGGTGTGTATGTGCGTACATGTTTAGTTACTTGGATTTCTTTTCTTTGGTTTTATTGTTTGTCTATTGGTTTATCATAATTTTGGGTTTGTGAATTTTTAGTTCTTTTCTTCTGATGCGTGTTAAGTGTATTGGTGTGTTTTTGTTTTCTTTTATTAATGGAGCTTTCTCCTCGTGTGTGAATAAGTGCTGTATTTCCTTTTAAGTGACTGATTCTACCAGGGTGTCTTTGATAACATTAAGAACTGTATAACATACTTTTGTGGTGCCTAAGGTGAAATTCCCTGGTGTAATTCCAGGGTGGCGTAATCGTTGGGTTGCACTTTCTTAAAACCCTCAGTGTCCCGCCACATTCTGGCGTAATCGGCAGGATATCACATTGGGTCAGCGGAGACGTGGTTATTTATATATATATTTATATATATCTATATATTATTATTTTTTTGTAGCTAAATGTTGGGTTTATTTATTTCTTTGTTTTGTTTGTTTGTGCCAAGGCAAAGCAGCAGTTTCAGTCCGGGTTGTGTGGAACAGTGTTCCCTACTATCACTGGTCTCCTCTTCGTGGTCCCCTATTATAGTGGTAAGTGTGATTCCGTCATGGAGGATGAACTTAGAGAACTTAAAGAGCTTGTGGCTCAGTTAAGGGTGGACAATGAGAGGCTACGTCAGGTGGGGGCTTTTGTGTCGCCTGGTCCTGCCATGGCATCCATTAATATCCCCAATGCAGAGCCTGCCACCCCTCCTCCAGTCAGTGTGGGTGCTAGCCAGTCTGAACGATTTTGTGTTTGTACCTAGGGACCGTAAATGTACCAAGTTTAATGGTAAGTCTGGTGTTGGGGTTGATGAGTGGATTGAGGAGGCGCAGGCCTGTATTCGGGCATGTCACCTGTCTGTTGCTGACCAGGCGTTCTTTTTATTTGACCACTTAGAGGGGGAGGCACGGGAAGAAATTAGGTATCGTTCTGAGATTGAAAGAGGGGACCCGGATAAGATTTTTAGTGCATTGCGTGAGGTTTTTGGTTGCACTCAGTCTCATTTAGCATTGCAAGAGGCATTTTTCTCCAGAAGACAACTGGAGGGGGAGAGTCTTCTAGAGTTCTCCCTCTCGCTGTTGGGCCTTATGGAGAGAGTTAAGCAGCGTTTTCCTGGAGCTGTACCAAATGCTCCTTTATTATTGCGTGATCAGTTTGTTGAACATGTGTCCGATAATGCTCTCCGGCGTGAGTTAAAACAATTGGTCCGCCATGAACCCAATGTCACTCTGTTAGAGGTACGCAGTGCAGCGATTAGGTGGGAGCAAGAGGGTATGCCGGGGGGTGTGCGGGCTCGAAGTCAATCTCTTCCTTTGTCATATGGGATTCAGTATGGCGTTCGGGGAGGGCCGCGTCTAAATACGGGTGGGTCCTCGGTGTCGGAACTAAGTGAACTGCGGGAGATGTTAAAACTACAGCAAGAGCAGTTAAATCAACTTACCCAAAGTTTTGCTCAGTTTTGCGGTGCGCTTTCACGAGGTTACTTGCAACGTCATGGGCCTGTGGTATGTAGGCGATGCCATCAGCCTGGACATTTTGCCAGAGAGTGTAATGCTCCGCTGCCAGGCCCTTCATCTTCTGTCTCTGCAGCATCATTGCCTGTGGGGGGACAGCCTCGAGCCAGTCAGCCGTCGGGAAACTAGTACCCGCCGGGCTGTTGAGCCACAGCTCGGAGGGGGTAATTAGGGGCTCTGTTGTGTTGGCTAGTGGTAGCGTGATGTCCCATTTAATGTCTAGCTGCCCACATTTAGTTGCCAGTATTGGTGGGGTACCGGTCACCTGTTTGGTGGATACGGGCTCCATGGTTTCTACAATAACTGAAAGCTGTTTTTTGGAAGATTTTAAACCATGGGGTTGGGAGATGTTAAAACGGTGTCAGTGGCTCCAACTATGTTCAGTGAATGGGCTTGAAATTCCATATATTGGTAAGAAAGTGCCAGACAGGGGGATCTTGGTGGTTAAGGATCCTCCTAGTGGCATGTGTGCTCAGGTTCCTGGGGTGCTTGGGATGAATGTCCTGAGCAGGTGCTACCAGGAACTCTTTGGCCAATATGGCCAGGCCCTGTTTGCCTCTCCATCAGTGGTTGAGGTTCCTGATGGTGTGATGCAGGCATTGCAATATTGTCATCAGAGTAAGTCGGTACTCGGACAGGTAGGTAGAGTGAGGGTGAGAGGTGTCCTTGGTGGCACCATGAAGATTGTGGTTGCTACCTGTTCTGAACAGTGGTCTGAGGGGCTGGTGTTGTTTGAGCCTTTGGAGTCTGGACTTCCAGCTGGCCTATTGGCCTCACCTGCCTTAGTGCCAGTGACTCAAGGTACAGTCCATCTCCCCGTTGTGAATGTTGGAACATTGGATGCAGTTCTCTACCCAAATACTCTGTTAGGTACCCTACAGTGGGTATATGCTACCAGCTTACCTCCAGGGGTGACTGAGGTTGGGAAGGTCGTTGCTACAATAGTGTCCCAGGGTTGTGTGGTCGAATTCTCCCTTCCGGAGCGGATTGAAGTGGTAGAGTTACACACGTTGCTTGGAAATGGTCTTATAGCCTTTACCTTTAACATGTTTGTCTATAATTTTCTTTCGAATCTCCTGAGACAACTCTTTCCTTCGCTTCCGCTGGTCCATGTTGAGTGTGGTACATACCATGTCACCAAACAACACAGTGACTACCTGGAGCCCTATATATAGCCCCACTGACTGATTAAAAGATTGTAGACACCGGTGATGCTAATTAGTGGACACACCTTGAATTAACATGTCCCTTTTGTCACATTATTTTCTAGGGGTACCATCATTTTTGTCCAGGCCTGTACCATGAGTTCATTTTTTAAAATAATTCTGTTGAAGCATGGTTGAAAAGCAATGTCTGCCTTTCATTGGTTAAGATTCATAGAATTCTTATTTATTATTACTTTTGTCAGATTAAAGTTATTTCTGTGACCATTGTGAGTTTTTCTTTCATTGACCGAAGGGTACCAACAATTTTGTCCACGTGTGTATCTGCTTTGGGGACAGAGGAGCAAAATCAAGTTAGGAACCTGTTACAGCAGTATCAGTCAGTGTTTTCAGACCATGACAATGATCTGGGAGTACTGATCTACTCTCTCATGACATTCCTCTGATCGACAACGTTCCTGTTCGGCAGCGTTATAGGCATTTGCCGACCTCTGAGTATGATGTGGTGAAAACGCACATTAACCAGCTGCTTGAGGCTCAGATTATTCAAGAGAGTTGCAGTCCTTATGCGTCCCCTATTCTCCTCGTGAAGAAAAAGGATGGTACCCTACGCATGTGTATAGACTACCGTCAGCTGAACTCCAGGACTAGAAAATATAGAGGAGACGTTAGATATAACGTTAGCCTCGTATAGAGGAGACGTTAGATGCACTGACCGGGGCCCGCTGGTTTTCCACTTTGGATTTGGCCAGTGGATACAACCAGGTTCCTGTCACCGAGGAGGATAAACACAAAACTGCATTCTGTACTCCATTCGGGCTATTTGAATGGAATAGGATGCCATTTGGCCTGTGTAATGCTCCCAGCACTTTCCAGCGGTTAATGGAAAGGTTGTTTGGGGACCATTGGCATCAGTCTTTGTTGTTGTACTTGGATGACATTGTTGTGTTCTCCTCCTCAGTGACTCAACATCTGGAGCGGTTGGAGGTCGTCTTGGGCAGATTGAAGCGGGAGGGGTTTAAAGCAAAGTTGGAAAAGTGTGCGTTCTTTCAACAGCAGGTTAAGTACCTAGGTCATCTGGTGTCCTCTCAGAGAGTTGCCACCAATCCAAGCAAGGTGGAGGTGGTAGCCAATTGGGCCTGCCCAGGAAATGTTAAAGAATTGCGTTCATTTTTAGGCTTTGCTAGTTATTACCGCCACTTTGTGGAGGGATTTGCTAAGTTGGCAGCCCCTCTACATAAGCTGGTAGCTGAGTGGATTGGGGGTAGGCATAAGAGAGTGCTGGGACAACCTTTTGGCAGTGCTTGGACAGTGCAGTGTCAACGGAGTTTTGACACATTAAAGGAGTGGCTTACCACTTCACCTATTCTCGCATATGCTGACTTTTCATTGCCATTTATTTTGGAAGTAAATGCGAGTCATTGTGGGTTGGGAGCAGTTCTCTCCCAAGAGCAAGAGGGAAAGGTTGGTCCCATTGCCTTTGCCAGTCGTAGTTTGCGGCCCACTGAGTGTAACCCTACAAATTACAGCTCTATGAAAATTAAATTTTTGGCTCTCAAGTGGGCAATGACAGAAAAGTTTCGAGAGTATTTGCTGGGGCATAAGTGCATTGTCTATACTGATAACAATCCTCTGAGTCACCTTGCATCAGCAAAGCTGGGAGCCACTGAACAGCGTTGGGCTGCCCAACTTGCTATTTTTGACTTTGAAGTTTGGTATAGGCCAGGCAAGAGTAATAGTAATGCTGATGCCCTTTCAAGACAGCCTCCAGTGAATAGTGTGGGAGTAGGGCAGCTTGTGCCAGCTACTGCAGTTCCGGTACTAGTGCGACATGCTACAGGAGGAGAGCCAGTGTGTCAGGCGACCCAAGCAGCACTTCGGGTTTTTCCGAGTCTTTCTGCAGCTGAGTTGAGAGCGCAGCAAGAATCTGATCCAGATATTGGTAAGGTTCTGGGTTTTTTGCGCCAGAAGAGCTTTCCCAATCCGGCAGAGCGCAAATTGTTGGGTAAGAATAGTTTAACCATCCTCCGACAGTGGGACCGGTTGGTGGAACGTGAAGGGGTACTGCACCGTCAAATTTTCCGCCCAGTTGGGGCAGAGGAAATTTTTCAAGTACTCTACACCAGCGCTGTTATTGGCCAGGTATGGCTGGAGAGGTGGCCCACTGGTGTAAGGAGTGTGAACGTTGCCAGTCTGCCAAGGATGGGCAGCCTGTTGCCCCCAGTTTTTTGGGGCATTTAATGGCTTCTAGACCAAATGAGATCTTGGCCATTGATTTTACCATATTGGAGCCATCCAGGTCAGGTTTGGAGAATGTGCTAGTGATGATGGATATCTTCACCAAGTACACATTGGCGGTCCCTACACGGGACCAGAGAGCGGAAACTGTGGCTCAAGTACTTGTGGTGGAATGGTTCTATAAGTTTGGGGTCCCAGGTCGCATACATTCTGACCAGGGCCATAATTTTGAGTCCTCCCTTATTCAGCAGGTTTGCAGTTTGTATAAAGTGGAAAAGTCACGAACTACACCTTATCATCCTGCGGGGAATGGTCAGTGTGAAAGGTTTAATAGGACTCTGCATAACCTATTGCGTACCTTGCCTCCCTCAAGCAAACGGGATTGGGCTTTATGTCTCCCACAGGTTTTGTTTAGCTACAATACAACCAAACACCAATCAACAGGTGAGTCACCCTATTATTTAATGTTTGGGCAAGAGCTCCGTTTGCCAGTTGACATTCTGTTGGGTAGAGTGGAGGAAACTGTAGCAGGAAATGTGCATGAGTGGGTTATAGAGCATCAGACTCAATTGCAGGTGGCTTTTGCAGGGGCACGGGAGCACCTGAGGGTTGCAGCTGAGCGGCGTAAAGCGCAGTATGACTCTCAGGTGCGAGATGTGCCACTTGTGGAGGGGCAACTGGTCTATCTCTGTGATTTTGGCGTGAGAGGCCGGGCAAAGATTCAGGATTTATGGAGCCCTGTGGTGTATCAGGTGGTGAAAACCCCTAAGAGTGGAGGTTCAATCTATTCCATTGCCCCAGTTGATGATTTGAATAAGGTGAGGCGGGTACATCGTTCTTTGCTGAAGGCACGGACTTAGAAGGATTTCTCCGCCCCAGTATCTCCTCGTAGTCCAGTAGTTGGACCTGAGCCACCGTTGGCTGAGCAGGCTTCAGAATTGTTAGAGCCAGGGGATTTATGGGTTATAGTTCCAGAGACACCTTTGGCTGTTGGGGTTAGGGTGTCTGACATAGGGCCTGTAGGGTCTCCATCTTCAGGGGCGCAACTGCACATTTGCTGAGGGGTATGCAAGATCATGGGTCCTTTTCCGGGAAAAGAAAAAATCGTGCAGTTATTGCGCCCCTGGACTGAACATAACAAACTGAGAGGATAAGGCAAGAGCCCAATAACTTGGTTGTGCTTGGTGGTGAGAACCTCAGTTAACATTTTTAACAATAAGTTTTTTTTTTAACCAAACGCCTATTTTTTCAGGAATAATGATTTGATATTAACGGACGGTCACTATGCCCAGCCTCGTTGGCAATAACGTTAAATGTTGATTAACTTAAAGACTTACAGGAATACAAAATGATAGGTCACGCTTACCAAGGCAGTGTTTTTCATTTTCTTTTTTTCTTTTTCTGTTCTGCGCGTCAGTTCTGTTCTTCCCTCTTCTGTCCATTTTGCATACGTGACTGGCAACTATTGGGGGGTGCTTAATTGATATTTTATTTATTTGTTTATTTATTAAAGTTTATTGTAGTTTATTGTTTATTTTTACTCATTTAAAATGTTAAACAGAAATAGTCTCTCAATAAATATAATAAAAAATAAAAAAAAATTTAAAAGCTTTATTAAAGACAATTTTCAAAAAAAAAATTTCACAATGGTGCCCCCCTCCGTGTGGCGCCCCCATGCACTGCATATACTGCATACCCCATTTTTGCACCCCTGGGTGTCTTTGATAACATTGAGAACTTTATAACATACTTTTGTGGTTACAGGAGCTGAGTGCCTAAAGCATGGTGTAGTCCTGGTGGCGGTCTCCTTTTCACGTGTGTGCGCGTGTGTGCGCGTGTGTGTGCGCGCGTGCGCGTGTGCGTGCATGTGAGTGTCTCTACACAGGTGTATGACATGGTGAGGTGCCATGGAGGCCTAGTTGTGCCCCTTGTTGCCCGCGGTCACGCCTCAGCTGGTGTACCCTGAGTTCATTTATTTTAGAATATCTGTCAGTCCTGTATGAAGGTTGTATAATGTGTTTGTATGTTAAATGTTAAAGTGGGATTGCTCTTTTTTTTTCTTTTCTTTTATGTTTTGTAATAAAAGTTGATCTATTTTATATCTACGTCTCACTGCGAACGAACCTGTGCTGTTTCTGAGAACAAATTTTAAATAAATATTCCCTGGTGAAATTCCAGGGTGGCGTAATCGTTGGGTTGCACTTTCTTAAAACCCTCGGTGTCCCGCCACATGCGCATATTGTATATATTGTTACATATTACACAATGTTAATATTGTTTGTGTTGGCCAATAAAGCTGACTTTATACTGATTCTGTTCTATATTTACATATTGGATGACAATCTTCAATTGTATTCTGACTTTTATACCAAACCAACATTAGATGGGGTGGTGAACAGCATAGTATCAAGGCACTATAATGCTGGTCACCAGCATACCAGCAAAATATATGCCCCCCCCCCCCGCCCCACCCCCACAAGAATATCCAGGGAGGCCCCTCCGCTACACCACTATACAAGTCTTGCATTCTGTCACGTTTGTCATGGTGGTGTAGGCAAGGCATAGGTGCAGAGGTGAAGACATTTTAGATTTTTTTTTTTATGAAAGAGGAACAAAACATAAACAAGCCAAAACTCAAATAAACAAACTAAACATGAACTATGGCAAAAGCAGAAACTATGGAAAAAGTCAGAACAACTGTTTTGACACAACAGATAGAAGACAAAGGAAACAGAACTCAAACCAGCAATATATAATCAAACTAATCAGCTACCTCGGTTCAGGTGAGTGTTCCCATCCCCTGACCGAGGTGCATCCTGGGAAACGCAGTCCTAAACTAACAAAAACACAAAAACATAAGAGTTATGTAATTACAATCTATAAACTAACAATGGGACTTGCTAAAGCATATACAAAGTTACATTTCAGCCTCATTCTCCCTTTCCTTCTCTTTCTCTAGCTTCCAGTGTGATATTTTTAGTGCTTTGTTCCTCCACTGAAAATGCCTAAAGGTAAGAAAGGTAAGCTCACAACATTGAACTTAATGTTGTTTATTTAAAACGTCATACATCATAAATGCATAGCTCAACAGATGCACTTGATAATTTCTATTATTATTTAGAAATATTCTGTTGACACTATTACTGTTAAAGAGTCAGAAAAGTTTCTCAATTAATAGCTTCTCATAGAGCACATGAAATATTTATTAAAAAAAAAAAAAAAAAAAAACATTTGTTCTTGTTTCTCAGCCTTAAGAGGACTCCAGATGTGACCAAAATAAAAAATCGAGACAAGATCCTGAAAAGCTCTCTTACACCTGTACTAAAAAGCAGTCAAACAAAAGTCCTTGTGTTACCTTTTTAAACATCCATTTAAATATTCGCACTTAACCACTGATTGCTGATTGTTGGTAATTTATCCTGATGTTATTTCTTCTTCCAGTTAGATATTTTTTTTTATTTTACCCAGAAACAGAGGATGCAGTTGTTTACTCATGAAAACTGACTAAAAATTTACTTTTTTTTTTTTTTCGAACATTACTTCAGACAAATTTTGACACAAAATATAACTATAAGTCACACAGGCAATCTAAACTTCAATCTAAACTGAAGTATTATTTTCCTTTTCTTTATCTTCTGGCTTAAAACAAAATTAAAAAAAAATCCCGTTAGCATGCTGCTATAAAAATAATCAGTAACTCTGTCTCAGTAAGCTTTATCATGTCACATTATTTAATTAATTTTCTATTATAATATGTCTTTATAAGACGACTAGACAAAACTTGCTTCATAGGAGAGAGGGTCAAAGTTTTCACACAACCCGCCTGTTAGTGATTGATATAAACAGCCAGAAAAACAACCAATCTGTTATTTGACTGAACACAAGGACAAAAAGATAAAAATGTATGAATCTAAACATTTTGCTAAAACCTTACAGACAAACTGCTATAAGGTTTAGTATGAAATGTCCAGAATCCTGAGGCAGTTCTACAATAAAACTACATTCTGTAAATCTGATGTTAAAAATATTTTAAAAATCTATTAGAGCTGAGCGAGTAATAACTGATGTATGAGATTATACACACACATTCCATTGACACTGCTGCATTATTGACCCACAGAAGAATAGATAACATGCAGATCCACCTTCTCACTGTGTCTCCTGCTCCTCTTGCTTTTCTTCTTATGGAACTGAAGAGCGGCGTAATTCACAGAGTCTGATTCAGGAACCTGCAGAAACACAGGAGTCACAGATTATAAAAAATTAGTAATAAATCAAGAAAATCAAACATTTTTGCTAGACTATTATTGAGCTGGAACTAAAACGCTTGAGAGCTTTAGACTTTAGCTTGTGCACTTTCATTGTTCCCAAGCAAAAAGACCTGAAGATGAGAATTAATTAAATATTTATAGAAGTACAAATTCTCTGCTCAGGATTTATTTAACTGGTTTATACTAATTATGTACTGTATATGTTCAACCTTTCACCTTTCATTTATATATATATATATATATATATATATATATATATATATATATATATATATATATATATATATATATATATATGTATATAAGGTTGCTTATAAATAATACAAAATAGAAAAAAGTTATATACATTTATATTGCATTTTATCTATGAAAAAAACAAACAAACCAAAAAAAAAATAATAATAAATACACACTAAATAATATGGAATAAGGCAGAAATGTGAACAAGCTGATACCCGGACTGAGAAGGTGATAATTAGCAGTTATGAAAGAGGTTGGAGATACCTACAGTATTAAACAACTGAGAATTTGTCATAATAATAAAAAAAACAACATTTGAAGACATTAAATGTCCTGTTGTGATAATTTTACACTTTTTTTCTTTATTTTCTCATAAAATGTTGTAAATAGTGTGCTCACACTATTGCTTATGTTATTTGCAAAATGAACAAAAAAAAGTAAATTAATCATTAATGATTCCTCACGAAGCCATGAAATGAATTAAAGTACAATTTAAAGCAAGGTAAATACCTAACTCAGTTTTTTTACTCATTCATTTTAATCTTGTACGTTAACTTTTACCTCATTAGCTTTTGCTTCAGCACCTAAAGCAACAGACAGAGACTCATCATTATTATTATTTGTATTATTATTATTATTATTATTATTATTATTATAAAAGTAATAATTGACCTGTGTGAGTTTTTCTGTGCTTCAGTATAATGAAGATCAGAACACTGAGAAGAATCACACTCACTGCACCAAACCCCATAGTCAGCATGAAGAACACAGCAGGAGAGTCTGAACCTTAGAGAAAACATTTTAAAGATTCCTTTATGTGAAGAAAGGAACAAACTTGTAAATTCTACAACCTCAGTCATCCTAAACAACGCGTACTGCCACTATTGACTGTAAATGACTTAAATGTACCTTTCACTTGTAAAAACGTTGAGTTGCTAAAGATCATTTCAACCATCTGCATAAAGCTGCAGTAGTAGAGTCCTGTATCAGAGACATTTACTGCAATGATGGTGAGAGACGTGTTCTTATCATGGACAGACATCACTATTCTCTCACTTTCATTAAAGAAGGTACAATCCAATGGTGGAGCCGATGTCAAAAACCATTTACACCCGAGAAGAAGTGGAACTGAATTAAAAGTGTGTTTGAACCAGTAGATGAAATCTGTATCAGTCAGGTCATGTTGGCACCAAATGGTGACTTTATCTCCAGCTTCTGCCTCCAAAGTTAAAAAGCATAGAGACTCCGAGAGCAAACCTGCAACACATACAGCACACACACCTAATGTATAACTGCACAGATAATGTTAATATAGGCATGATATTTTATAAAAGTTTGCTAATGGAGCTGATATAATTTTGACAACTTAAAACTGAATGAAAGAGCTGCGTAAAGTCCCAAGGAAAAAAAAAATCATAGTTGAAGAGAATGAGTTTTCCATTTGTGCTTTTCAGAATAATTACAGTACAACATACAAATGTACTAAATATGTTTTACTGTAGGTTTTATTATAAAATCTATAATGTGGTGTAGAGTATATTCAGAGTTAGTGTTTGTTCTAAAAATAAAGATAAATAATATCCTTAGGACTTACCCATGACACACAGAAACACAGTTTTAAACCCAACCATTCTGTATCAGCCAAGACACAAACAGGAAATTATTGGTTGGTCAAGTCTAATGCTGGTTCATTTATGTGTGGGTGGGTGTGTGGGTTGGGGGGCATTTATACTGCCTACAAGAGTTTCATATCTTAAGCAACCCGAAAGCTTCCTTTGACTATAAGTAAAATATAGAAATGAAATAGAAATATTCAGAATTAGACTTTATACCTGAACACATCTGCTGGATTCATAAAGAGAATCAAATACAGTTCAACATGTGGATCATTGTCTCAGCTTACAGCTTATGTAACTTGCCTTGAAACAATTACATAGAAAGTGATTTCAAAAAGTGTACGTGTGAGCTGCTTTTATAATTTTTCCAGCATCATCCAAGCTCACCCAGGTATGACCAAATTATGCCAGTTCCATAAATGTTATGGAACCTGCCATGAGTGCATCCCTGAAAATACACCAGAAAACAACACCACCAGAGTAATTAGCAGTAGCATTCATTATTAGCATTTAGACATCATTAAGTAAAAAAAAAACTAATGTAACTGTTCAGATTTTTTTAGTGGAAACATATTCGTGAGAAAGCAGCCGTTGGTCAGAAGCAGTTGAAACACAGGGCTGGGTGTCGGAACACTTTGGGGTTCAGTGCAAAATAGGTGCATGCAAACACACCGCATGTTGTGCAAGTTGTGTGGTTGGAAAATTGCATTCAGACAATTAAATGGAGAGTTACTGTATGTGATCAAAGACTTGTGGTTTAGGAGATGGCTGGTGTTTACACAACTCTTCCTACTACAAAAATTAAAATAACATTAAAGTTGTATTTAAAATGATTTTATTATTGCCCTCAGAGAATTATGCAAACTCATTTATCTTTCCATCTGTCGACAAGTCATACTGTATTTTACAGAATGAAAGTAGAGAATGTAGAATGTAGATGAGGTGCTGTATTTTCTTCACTACTTAAACCTAATAAAGTCAATCATACCTTACTCATACTGTAACACTGTAACACAGGGGTAGTACACCACCAGGGGCAGTGAAGCACCAGGGGCAGTACACCACCAGGGCACATTATTGACCAGATATAGTTTTAAAATTGATTGGATATGTAACAACCACAACAGCTGCCTCATTCAGCATTCATTCAGCAACCAATCAGCATTCAGTTCAGCATCACAAGCATACTAATCAACGGCCTGCTCATCTGCGACTGTTTTTCACTACTCTAGTTCATGCCTTAAGCTTTGATCATTCCATAAGCTTCTTATAAAAAAGTTGCTGGAACTTTAGCATATTACTGCTGACAAAACAGGGATAACTAAGTCAGATTTGTAGGCCGCGCTTTTTTTTTTTAGTTCTTCCCTCCAAATGTTTAATGAGATTAAGATCACGGCCACTCCAATAGCTCAACTTTATTGTTCTTTGTTATGGTCTGGAGAAGAGCGGGGAAGTGTTGTGTTTCATAATGAGTCCATGTGTAGGGCTTCGAAAGCAAAGCTGTGTGGAGCAGAGCTGCAGAAGTGATTGTGTATACTCATGAGAAGACTCTGTACAGGTTTTCAGCCAGGCCGACATTGCATACAGTACAGTAGGTAGTCAACCAGAATGCCTATTATCGCCGCGCTCACTGCTGCAGCAAAACGACAGTGATTTCAAGTAATTCGCATTTCAAAGTAATTCGTGAAATGACCACCAGGTGGCGCAAAGGGACATTTTTTATAGCAAAATATAAAGAAATGAATTAAAATAGCTACTTGGAACTAAGGAAATAAAAGATATTTCCATATAAAAGACAAAAAAGGGTGCACTTTGAGAGAAAGAAATAAAGCTTTCAAACGCTGTCACCATTAGTGACTGATATAGAGAGGAGTTGCACTGCCAAAGCCCTTACAAATCTCTGATTTATTTATTGTCCTAAAATATAATTTGCATGTGAGAAACAATCTGAATAACAAACATGTAAGCATGCATGTGATGTTACAAAAGTTAGAATTCCTCTAACTGCACACATGAGAAACACGTGTTAAAGAGTAAATAATGTGTGACATGATGTACACACACATACACCACTGCTGTGTTATTGACTGACAGGAGAATATACAACATATGAATAATCCTGTTCATCATACGTCCTCTTGAGCCTCATCTTCTCAGAGAACTGTAGAGCAGAGCAAAGCATCAATCACTTTAAATGGTTATAGTGAGACATTATATTACTGTATGTGTTAGGAACCTCCACTAGAGGTCACTGTTCATGTCTGTCTGTCTTTGTGTAGTTCCTGTTGGTTGACTCAGTTTCCCAGAAGGCACCTCAGTCAGGTGATGAGGCTCACCTGAACTGAGGTGGCTCATTAAAACTTTCTATAAATAGCAGTTTGTTCTGGGAAACTGGGTCGAGCATTGTTTGTGTCTGATTGTTTGTGATTGTCTGAGTGTCTGTTGGTGTTTGTTTGTTTGTTTGTTTGTCTGGATTACCATCATGTGGGCATTCCTTTTTGTTACTTTGAGTTTATATTTGATTTATGGTTTGTAACCTTAGTTATCAGAGGGCTCTAGTTTTGTTTTCTTGATGTTCCTTGTGTCTGTGGATTCATGGAGCTGCTTTGTTCACTGTGTAGTTAGGCTGTGTCTCGTCCTGTGTAAGTACTGTTTTGCCTTCTGGTCTTTTCCCTTGTATGTGTAGCCACATGAGTGTTTAGCCATTAGCAGGGTTAGCCGCTAGTAGGCCTTGACGGCTAGTAGGGTTAGCCCCCAGTAGGCTAATCTCTAGTGGAAGTGACTGCTAGTGGTTCTGGTCACTAGTGGGTTGGCCGCTAGTTTGGTATAGCCTCATGTGTGCCCAGCCTTTTGTCTTCCGGTCCCCTAGGTCAGTACTAACACTATTAGCCACTAACCCGGTTAGGTCAGCCTCCAGTGTCCCCAGTACAACATGTAGCTACTAACCTCACTAACCCAGCTAGTCTAGTTCCTGTCAGTCTCTGTGCCCCTAGCCCTGTCTCCTGTCTAGCCCTGTCTCCTGTCTAGCCCTGTCTCCTGTCTAGCCCTGTGCCTCCAGTCTCTGTGCCTCCAGTCCTGTCTCTCCAGTCTCCAGTCCCTGTCTTTAGTTCCCCTCTGTGTCTTAGTTAGCTCCGGCTCCATGTTTCCTCATCCCTGGTTCCCTGTGTCAGCTCCTGGTCTCCTGTGTTCAGATCCCTTCCTGTTCCTGTGTTTTTCCTGAGCCCTAGTTTTAGTTTGAGTTTGTTGTTTTAGTTTCTTTGTTCCTTTGTTCTGTTTTTGAGTTGTCTGTTTATAAATAAAAGACTCTTTCTGTTACACCCCACTGCCTTTATGCCTACCTTCATGCCCACGGCAACACCATCAGCCGGTCCAGCACTACCACCAGCTAGACCCATGACAGTATGCATAATTATTTCATTAAAGTGGTGGAAATCAGACACATACAGTAAAGGATACAGATTATTGCCATTTATTACTATTTGCTTGTTGAACTAATCATCTTGATAAATATACTGTTTGACCTCATGTCATGTACTGTATGTATAATATATATATATATAAAAACACATATCTCTTTAGAGTTCTTCTTAAATACAAAATATAAAATATTTAAATAATAGAATTAAGTTGAAGTGGACCAGTGAATGAGGAGGTCCAAGTAAAAATGCTTTAGAACCCCTGCTAAAAAAAATATATATTTTTTTTTTATGTGTCACTTAAACAAATTATTCTGCAAGGTGTATACATTTAAAGAGAGATTCATTCCTTATTTTAAATGAGTGTATATTTTTACTCTAAATGTAAAAGCAAAGTTGTTCGAAAATATTTACATTATAGCCAACTGCACCTTGACCATCACACCCATACAGGACCCTCCTGAAACTGTTACCATCCAACTGTATACTGTATAATGTCTGTGTGTACTGTAGCATTACACAAAGCCAGCTCCATGAAAACATGCTGTGTTGAGAGTGTGTTGGAGTGGAAGACCTTGAGTGTCCTACACTGAGCCCTGACTGAACTCAACCCCACTGAACCATCAGCTTTGGGAGGAACTGGAACTCTGACTGCACCCCAGACCTCCTCGACATCCTAAAGTCAGTGCCTGAGCTCTGTACATAAACTGTACATATGATTGGTACTAAAAATCCAGTTAAAGCCTCTAGTTTTTGTCTCAAAATAAAATCTGGGTTAATAAATAAATCTGGAGGAAATTTTTGGGTTTGTAGTCTGAAATTTTTACCTCATTATCTTCTGCCTCAACACCTACAAAAATACAACAGATTGTTGTTGTTGGTAGTAGTAGTAGTAGTAAATAAGTAATCATTTACCTCTATGTGTTCGTTGGTGCTTAAAGATCAAGACACAAAAAATAATCCCACCCATGGCACCAAACACTGTGATGAGGTTGAGAAGCGCAGCAGAAGAGTCTGAATGCTGAACAAAGCCTAAAGTAAAGTGTGAACAGTTCAACAGCAGAACATGATATCTCCACTTTGGCAGTTTGGACAAGATTTTTTAAACATAAAAAAAATAAGCAAGTATTACAAGCTGTTTTTTTTTTTTTTATTATTATTATTATTTTGTCTCAAGAATGCTAACCGGCAGCATTTTACTGTACATCTACATGTTTTGTTTATAAGTAAGAACTGAATGATTTTGCCAAAAGCTATAATTCCATCTTCTACAGTTTTGTCCCAATGGCTAGTTGTAGTTATTTATATAAATATGCCTTTATATAAGTTTAGCATTAATAATTTGATGATTGACTATGATTTGTAGTTTTACTAAAAGATAGAACAACCTCATGTTTCCTCCTAATGAACTGAGTGGATTCACTTAAATTAACCAAATTTAGCAGTTAAATGAACAACTGAAGAATTAAAAAAACAACACAAAAACCACTTACTTTGCTGTGCTGTGTACTGTTCTAAAGATGTACACAATCTCTACAAATAGATAACTAACTGGTTTGTTTCATTTTTAATTTGTCCATATTGCTTGTCTATTCATTCATTCATTCATTCATTGTGTGTCATCCAGAAAACTATGGGTTCTCAAATTTTGATTTCACTTCTGACTTACTGAACTGGGATAAATCTAAAGCTTTGGATATCTCTAAAGGTGCTTTGTGACATTGTGTGCAAGTTGTATGTAATAATTAATCAAAATTTAATAACAGGATAATAATAGCCCACGGCAGCCATGTTCCACAGTCTAAAGAAAAGCCTTCCCAGGATAGTGGAGGCTCTTAGAGAAGCAAAAGCTGTAGAACCCTACAGTATATTAATTATTATGTCTTTGAAAAAGAATGTTCAATAAACCTTTCTAGATTTGATCATCAGGATTCACTTGATTTTCTCTGTGGACAGATACTGTATTACCAAGGATCTTTATTTTAATACGGCAGCAAGAAATCAGCTTTCACTCTCTACAGCTCTAGTTTATTAGGACCTTTTGGTACTTCTCGCACTAACTCCTTCTCCAAGCTGCTGTGCTGAACCACGCAGGTGTAGGTGTGTTTCTGCAGCTCCTCAGCTGGGACTTTCAGAATGTTTCTCTTCTGGAAGCTTCCATCCTGGTTGGGTAACGTCTCTCTGAGCTCCACGTCCTCATGCACGTCCTCTCCGTCCTTCTGCCAGGTGATGTTTAGTGCTTTGGGGAAGAAACCTGTAGCGTGACACACCACCTCTGGAGAAGGAGAGCATTTCTGGAACACTGTCACTTTGAGACGAACTGCAGAGACGCGAGACAAATTACAGATTTGTTCATTTACAAATGATACTAGGAAAACTTATTTTACACATGAAATAATTTCAGAAGTGTCACGTGATTCTTCCTCTAGTGAAATTGTGTGTGTGTGTGTGTGTGTGTGTGTGTGTGTGTGTGTGTGTGTGTGTGTGTGTGTGTTTGTCGGTTTGTGTGGGGCACATAAGCACTGTTCGCAAAATGTGTACTTTATGTGAGTGTGCGTAATTTGACACCGACAAACACACACACACACACACACACACACTCTCTCCCCGACTGAACACACATGCTTCATTTACACGAAAAACTCAGCTCTGTCGCGATTCTTTTCACTTTTTTTTTCACGGAAAAAAAGTAGAAAAGTAGTCAGAAAAACATCATGGATGAGCATGAATTGAGATTTCTTAAAGTGATGGCCTGGAGCCTATCCCAGGAGACTAGGGCATGAGGAAGGGTACACCCAGGCATGGTGCAAATCCATCGCATGGCGCACACATGTACACTCATTCACACACTACAGGCAAATTGGGAACATGCAAATTCCATGCTCACAGGCTCGAGGCGGAAATCGAACCCGAACACTCGAGGTGTGAGGCAACAGTTCTAACCAATAAGCCACCATGTTCCTGTTTTTAAGATACATGTAATGGCGATCTATATTTTCCTGTCCGTTGCCATTCCATAAGGACTGGCACAAAGGATTTGATAAGTAAAACCAAAAATCTTGTAGTGTACCAGTTTATTCTTCGTTTGTCTGGATACAAGACACTCAAAAGATGTAATTTAAGAACTATTTACGCATTTTCAAGCTTCAAACTAAATATGGTTTCAAAGAACGGTCAAAAGACTGTCTAACACTGATTCCTTCCTTCTTCAAATTATTCAAACTCTTAACAGTTGCTTACGTAAACACATGAAATTGACCTATGAACGTTACGTAAGCCAATATTCACAAATATGGAAAAAACTATATCTAACAACATTTACTTATAAGTAATAATGAAATTAAATATTAAAGAAGATTATTATACATGTTATTTATTGCTCTAACAATACATTTAACATTTTAAACATTTTGTTTACAATTATCTGTTCATAACATTTTTTGTATCTGTCTAGTTTTATACAAAAATATACAGTTTTATGCTGGTTTTGTATTGTTTGTTATTGCCGTTTGAGCTGAGCCTGATTGTCATGCAGCCCTTTCATTTTATTCATGGTTAAAATGAACTATAATGTATGTTATAATGGCTTGATTATTATGAGTTCTAGACCTGCGTAATCAAATTTTGATGTAACCAGTCAAATTCGACATGGAAACACTGAAGACCTGATAACATGGTAGTAAAATGTGGCCCTCTATGATGACAAGCCTCTGAGCAGTATTGTCTGTTCTTATTTAGATAAAAACACAAAAACCTCACACTACCCAGCAACAGTAACATGCTTCTCTTTACTCTCAGTCGTGAGGTGCGAAACAAATACACAGTGATGGAGAAGAATTTGTCTCTTTGCAAACTGTATAAGCCTTTCTCTCAGTCAGTTCTGTTTGTACACTTTTATACCTGTTAGTCCGTCACCCAGGCACAGAGAGCACACAGAGAGATGAACACAGACATAGGCGACAATGTCTTTGTTAAAACTCTTCAGGTCATGCTGTTAGAGAAAAATAATCCACTTCAGGGAGGAACAGTAACTCTGCTTCATCACACCTTCCTCACAGTGGATTCGATAACACCATGACCTGAAGTGTGTCATTCCTTACTTATACACACATAAACAAAATACAGAGGTTATTCAGGATGTTAAATCACTGTTACCTGCATATGTCCGAAGAAAACTACTCATGAGGAAGAACAGGACTTTTATAAGGACAGAACTGAGCTCCATTCCTGCAGAGTTTAACCAGAGTCACTCTTTATGTGCTTCTGTAGAGAATCCTTTTGGTGAAATGGTTTTACAGTATATATATATATATATATATATATATATATATATATATATAATGCTACTGCAGTCACAAAACAAATTAACAAAAAATTAACCAGTAGCTCTTGATGGTTTTATTTGCAGCCTGATTGAAGATCTGTACATGAAAATGCTCCACAATTACCATATTTAAAACAATTAAATAAACAAACAAATATCATTAAACTGAATAATTAAAAAGGACATCTGCTCTACTCTAGAAATAAAAGTCTGAAATTTCGGAACTAAACCTGCAACTTTTCAAATAAGTAGACAAAAAAACTATTGTCTAAAACAAGACTCCTTTTAATACAGTATGTATACAATTTTCATGAAGCTATTTAATTGTTGGCCTTTTCAGAAATAAAAATAGCCATGATAGGCTAAAAACATATGATTCTCTAAATGATTCAAAGATGAAAATTAGAATAACTTGATATGAAAGTAATGTCACCGTTATTTTATTTTCCTGATTAAAAACCTTTTGGTAGAATATTTTGGTGAAATATAGCAGCAACCATTTTAATTGCAAAATATTAAAATTTGCAAAAAATCACCATTTTACTTTCCTTTTCTTAGTTGCTCACTTGGAAACTTAATCAAACATGAGAGAACATGAGTGGCTGCACAACATTACATTAGAAGATGCAAAATGGTAAAGTCAAGACCCTACACTTGTTGCCTGATGTCTGGTGAGATCCCAGACCCTCAGTCTCTTGATGTGGAGCAGACCAATGAACATGGGTGTGTTAGTAACAACAACACAAAACATTTCAAATGTTAACAGCAAATAACTGTAAGTACAGTAAACATTAGCTCAACAGAAACAGATGGAAGAGCAAACATTACCAGGCAAAACTGCATCAGGTTAGTTGTAGGTTGCTTCTGGGTAAAAAGACCAGGGGCTTGCACTTGATAAGAAAACAGTGACCAAGGAGTTGGTTTTAGTATGGTACAGAATGTTCTTTGCACCGCAGGCAGTAAGGAACTATTATTAATAGTTGTGTACAAACCTATGGTGACATTTCGCACTTTCAGCATGCCATCAGAAACCCAAGCCCATAAACAGGAAATACTGGGGAAATAATCTCATGTCGACACATGGTTAATATTTGTTTTTAATTTCAGTAACTTTTAAATTTAAAGTATATATAGATAAACCGTTAAAACATTTATTTATCGTAATTCTATTTTATACTTGTCACAACTGTATGCGGATGAACGGAGGCGAGGCATAGATGCAGAGGCAGATGTTCAGCAAAAATGTCTTTTTATTAAAGCAAAAAGGGTCAGGGAACAAAACTAAAATACTTTATATCAAAAGAAACCAAAACACGTATCCACATAACTGAGCCACATACCAAATCAACGTAACAAATGCTAGACAACTTAACATGACTAAACCAACTATTTATAATAAAACCAATGACCAACTCGGTTCAGGTGCGCGTCCATGTCACCTGACCGAGTTGCACTTCTGGGAACTGAAGTTTAAACTAAACAGAACTACAACACAAGAAATCTTTGGGCGCTTTGGTGCCCTCTAGGGGTTATCCCTGACATAACCCCCCCTCAAAGGGCGCAACTCCGGGGCGCCACAGGAGGTCCAGGGCATCCCCCCCAAGGTCCAATGTCTGCCCCTCTCACCCAGAGGCTGGCTCCCTTGTCCTGAGGGCACAGCGGTTCAGTGCGCCCATAGCTCCAGGGCGGTGAAGGCAGAAAAAGTGCGCCGTCCTTGTTGATGCCGGGCGGCGCTTGTAGCAAAAGCTCGCCATCCTTCTCAGTGCAGGACGGCGGCGGTGGAGGAAACTCGCTGTCCTCCTCAGAACAGGACGGCGGCTGTGGAGGAAACTCGCTGTCCTCCTCAGTGCAGGGCGGCGGAGGTGGAGGAAACTCGCTGTCCTCCTCAGTGCAGGACAGCGGTGGTGGAGGAAACTCGCTGTCCGCCTCAGTGCTGAGCAGCGACGACAGACTGCTGTCCTCTTCAATGCAAGACGGCGGAGGTGGAGGAAACTCGCTGTCCTCCTCAGTGCAGGACGGCGGAGGTGGAGGAAACTCGCTGTCCTCCTCAGTGCAGGACGGCGGAGGTGGAGGAAACTCACTGTCCTCCTCAGTGCAGGACGGCGGAGGTGGAGGAAACTTGCTGTCCTCCTCAGTGCTGGACAGCGGCGGTAGAGGAAACTCGCTGCGCTCCTCGGCGCTCGGCAGCAACGGCAGCTGTCCTTCTTCCTTGCTGTCCGGTGCAGCGGCGGCAGCTCGCTGTGCTCGGCGGTGCGGTGCAACGGCGACAGCTGCTGTCGCTGCCGAGCGCCGAGGAGCGCAGCTTGCTGCCGCTCGCTGTCCGGTGCAGCGGCGGCAGCTCGTTGTGCTCGGCGGCGCGGTGCAGCGGCGGCAGCTCGCTGCGCTCCTCGGCGCTCGGCAGCGACGGCAGCTGTTCTTCCTCCTCGCTGTGCTCGGCGGCGCGGTGCAGCGGCGGCAGCTCGCTATCGATGAAGCAGCTACGCGGCAGGATAAAGCGCTTGCAGTCGTCGCCGCAGCTGCGCGGCGGAAAAGGGAGCTCGTCATCTTCGTCAACGCTGCGGAGCTCGCCTTCGCTGTAGTCGCAGTACAGCGGGTAGCAGAGCTCGCTGTCGTCATCGCTGAACCAGATGTATTCCAGCTCGCCGTCGTCGTCGCTCCAGCTCGGCGGAAAAAGGAGCACTTCTTTGCTCCTGTGCTCGGGCGGAGAAGCTGGCAGGTCTGGGCCTTCTGTGAGGCGAATCTGAAGCAGCAGCTTCTGGAGCACTCCTACCTGCTCCTACAGGTCACGCATGCGCTCGTCACTTTGCTCCGCGCAACGCCATAAGCTGCTTGTTGCTAGCTGGGAGGCTGCTCCCGGCTGCGTATACGGTTCACACACTACTTCTTGTTGTCGCACACTGTAGGGTGCCCCTTCCCCCCGCTCACCTCCGAAACTAGAGCTCCTGGTCTCTGCCTTCCGGCCGGTGCGGGGACTCATGTCACCCCATGCTGCTCCACTCATAAACGGCGTGCACCTTATCGCCAGCCGGCAGCCTTGCCAGTCTAGCTGTTCCAGCACCTCCTGCTCCTTTCTGCCACGTTTCCTTCTCCTGTTTTTCGTTCCGCCGCTTGGGAATCTGCTCGCCTCCCGCTCCGTCTTCCCAATTTGCAAACATCTTTGCCCCCCCAAAAGAATTTCCTGGGGAGGCTCCTCCGCTATGCCCCTTGTGGGGTCTAGCATTCTGTCACAACTGTATGCGAATGAACGGAGGCGAGGCATAGATGCAGAGGCGGATGTTCAGCAAAAATGTCTTTTTATTAAAGCAAAAAGGGTCAGGGAACAAAACAACTAAAATACTTTATATCAAAAGAAACCAAAACACATAACTGAGCCACATACCAAATCAACGTAACAAATGCTAGACAACTTAACATGACTAAACCAACTATTTATAATAAAACCAATGACCAACTCGGTTCAGGTGCCCGTCCATGTCACCTGACCGAGTTGCACTTCTGGGAACTGAAGTTTAAACTAAACAGAACTACAACACAAGAAATCTTTGGGCGCTTTGGCGCCCTCTAGGGGTTATTCTTGACAATATTGTTATACATTTGCTCAGGTCTGTCAAATATATTGCTTACTTAGCGTAAACAGTAAATGATCCACTTACAATGTAGGCTACTTTTTTAAAAATGTCTTTTGGTGCAACTGTTAATCCCTAACTTAGTTTAATGTTTGATTTTAATTTAGCTTTTGCTGGTGATGCTTGATGCAGACCCAAGATAGCAAAACCCAAAAAAAATCAATTTACCTATCAATCATTTTATTATATATATATATATATATATATATACACCGTATATATTGCAGAAAAAATATTGATATCACATCACTAACAATCCAAGACTTTTCCACTGTAACATTTCTGTTTACTGTAGTACAAATGTGTTCACGCCAAACTCATGAGAACCACAAAAGTTAAGTTACTTGCATTAAGTAGGCAGTAAAAGAGCTAAAATATTACATGGCTGGTTGATGGTTGATTTCTCTGCTGCATTTGGAAACAAAAAATGAAAAGAGTACTTATTTCAACTTAAAAAAGTTTATTTTAACTTTAAAAAGTTTATTTGTGAAGCTGGTGGTCAGACGCAGATGAAACACACACAGGGCAGGATGTCAAAACGCTTTGTGGTTCGGTGCGACAATTACAGTAAATAGAGGGGTAGTGCATGTGTTTGAAAGACTTGTGGTTTAAAGGATGGTCTCACACAAAAGCTGAAATTAAAATTATATTATTGCCAGCAGTCTGCAAGGGAGCAGATAAAATAAAATAAAAAATAATTGTGAATGTAATAACTTCATTTCTCCTTGTCTGTTCCAACCACTCAGCATTCAGCATCATCAGTATACTAATCACCTGCACCTGTTTCTCACTGGGTCAGGCCTTAAGTTAGATTTTTTTGGGCTTGAATAATTTATAGGTCACAGTGTGTATGTGTGTGTTTAATATTTGTAATATTGCCTTTAAATTATTTAACTTGAGTCAGATGTTTCAGCTCTCTTTCCACAAGTGGCTTACAATAAGTTACTGGAATCGTAGCCCTTTCCTCCTGACAAAACTGGTGTAACCGAATCCTTGTTCACAGACTCTTTTTCAGTTCTGTCCACAAATCCTCAGGTCAATTTTGTCTGAAGGACCTCCAGGCACACCAGCAGTGTGGCATTGAAGTGCAGCATCTCGTTCCCGCTTTATCAGGGAACAGGGTTACAGCTAAGTAACCCGAGACGTTCACTTTCAAAAGCTACACTCGATGCCGCGTGAAAACGCTATGGGAACAAGAATACCAACACTGCAGCACTGCAAGTGTCTGGACCCCCAGGTTGTGTTGCGTATGCGCACAATAGCCAAGGAGTCTCAGACCTAGCTCTGGGATGCTGACTCGCGGATCTGCGAGTCCGGAGTAGCATTGACGTCCAGACTAACAAATCTAACAAACGTGTGCGGAGAGGACCAGCCTGCCACATTACACACCTGCTGCAAGGGGACACCTCTTGAAAGAGCAATTGATGAGGGTATGAACCACATAGAAAGGGTATGAAGCCCCCGGCGCGTAACCCTTATTAGCTTCTGGGGTTTGGCCCTTGAGTGAAATCCCCTGGCTCTTAGCCACAACTGAAAATGCTCTCATGTGCAGAAGGCCCAAAGGTATTACCGTGGATGCAGCTGCCATGAGACCTAAAGATATCTGAAAGTGATGTAGAGTCACTTTCTGGCCTAGCTTGATTTCCTTCAGGGTGTTGGAGGATGGGTTCGACACGAGCGGGAAACAGCTGTGTCCGCCTTGTGATCGAATCCCATGTGACACCCAAATATGTTGTCCTCTGAACAGGAAAGAGAACGCCTTTCGTGGTGTTGCGTCTCAATCCTAAAGAATGGAGATGAGCTAGGACGACATCCCGATGTTGAAGAGCTAGCTACTAAGACTGAGCCAGGATCAGCCAGTCGTCTATACAATTCAGAATACGGATGCCCTGGGATCATAGAGGCTTATTTTTATTCTTTTATTTATTTTTTGCAGCTAGAGAGGAAATCTCTTTGGCCCCTTCACAAAAAACGCCGGAGCGCACTTGAGAAGCGGACGCTAAAACTTCCTGATCCGGTGAGAGCGGGAATTCCGTCTCATGCGCATCTGCCAGATCGGCACGCTATCTCCATGGAAGCAAGGGAGGAAGTCTCTTCCGCCCGCTCACAAGAAGCGCCGAAGTGCGCTTGAGAAGCGGATGCTAAAAACGTCCTGATCCAGGGAGCGTGCGAGAGAGAAGGGAAATAGAGAGAGAGGGGAAATACCGTCTCATACGCACGCGAGCCCCAGAAATGCACCGTGGCTCACGGTTTCTCTTTAAAGAAAGTAAGCCGCGGGCAAAGTGCCTTAATAGGAGGAGATCACAATGCTCACACTCTCCTTGAAACCCAAGCACTCAAAGAAAAAGTCATGGAGATCACCCTCCAAAAGAAATCTATCACACGGAGGCACGCATCTCTCAACCAACTCTGCCATTATAGGTAAGTAAAGTTTTTCTTTCCTACCGTGATTCTGTTGCACGCAAACACACACCCGCAAACACAAAGCGGTCCTGAAGACAAAAAATCTGAGGATGTTTCCGGTTCACTCCTATTTATAACCTGCAGGTGCACCTTATCGGGTGGCGTCACCTGACTGAGGTTATTAGCCGAAGTATTTTACTTTTTGATACACACAGGCTGCACAACCGGAGAACAAAGAGATGTTCCCATAGTGTTTTCACACAGTGTACCTTTTGAAAGGGAACAACCTTTTTTTATCTTCACAAAATTAAAAGAAAATTACGATCAGAGAAAATTACAGCAGAGTCTGACCAACCAGAATTAAGAGTGCATCAGTGCTGTGGGACAAGAAAATCTCAAAGATAGTGAGTAAGAATCAGAGTAACCAGTTTTGAGTTTAAGTTTTTTTTTTTTTTTTATTAGAATTTTTATCAACATTCTTGTCTTAGACCAAACAAAATGATGAAGAGTAATTCAATAAGAAAAGTGTGTGTGTGTGTGTGTGTGTGTGTGTGTGAGAGAGAGAGAGGAACGACTGGGACTCAGGTCACGTGATCCTGTACTGATTTCACCATGCACATCCTATAAACAATATTAAAATACCTAACTTTACTCTTTATGTACTTATTAATAATTTTCCAAGGCCTGTTTTTATATTTTTGTATTTTGTTTATGTTTTTATTTTTTATATTATATTTTTTACATTTTCCCAATGTGTTACACCAAATGTGACTAGACTCAGGACTAGATGCTGGAAGCTCATTTAATGAAGTAATGAAGCAATTAAACACTACAGAATAATCACAAACACCTCTGAAACATAAAACGTAAATTACAAATCATTGATATAACATATTAAAACTAACATTTTAATGAAATTACAATGTTAAGAACATGTAAGAATATCTTCAGTATCACCCACAGATCACTCACTCATCATCTAAACCGCTTTATCCTGTATTCAGGGTCACGGGGGCCTGAAGCCTATTCCAGGAGACTTAGGGCACAAGGCGGGGTACACCCTGGACAGGGTGCCAATTCATCGCAAGAGCACACACATGCACACACTCACACGCTCATTCACAGACTACGGGCAATTTGGGAATGGCAATTACCCTAATCTGCATGTCTTTGGACTGTGGGAGGAAACCAGAGTACCCAGAGGAAACCCACCAAGCACGGGAAGAACATTCAGAGACGGGAATCGAGTCTGGACCCTAGAGGTGCAAGGCGACAGTGCTAACCACTACACCACCATGCTACTCCCCCCTCACCCACTGATGTATGAGAAAAATAACCAGAAGCAGGAGTTTAACCTGGGCAGAGCTCTACTTCATCATTTTAATAAATGTTACTTCAGACACGTTCTGATACAGCATTACCACCAGCTATATAGTGAATCTATACTGATTATTTTACTTTTTTTTCACAATTTCTAACAGTTCCCTTTTCTCCATCCAGATGAAAATTCCAGCTTGAGGCATAATGGTATTGTAAAGTAAATAACAGTGATCTTTCAGTTTCATCACACCACACTGCTGTTGATTATTTTCCATTAACAGCACACAACCATGTCATTTATTCTCTACAAATCACACATAATAACAGCTTAGACTCACCAACATATAAAGAAATTAACTAATATGTTTCAGTGGCTACCTGGAACTAATGAAATAAAAATATTTTCAAATAAAGGACAAAAAGTGCACTTCATGAGAAAAAGTAATAAAGCTTTCAAACATTTCAAATAATGTGTGATATGATGTACACACAAAAACCTTATTGTATTATTGATTGACAGGGGAATACACAACATATGTATAATCCTGTTCATCACACATCCTCTTGAGCGTCTTCTCAGAGAACTGTAGAGCAGAAGAGAGCATCATTCACTTTAACTGTTTGTACTGAGACATTATATTACTGTATGCATATGTAAAAAAATAATTTAAACACATATAATAACATATCACATATCATTTAAAATATATTTATTAGTGATTTGTTTATTATTGTTTATAATTATTTATTATTACTTAACACATTCTGCATAGTGTACACAAGGTTTCCTACTTAATTTAAATTATTCTATTTTTTATTCTGAACATAAAAGTAAGTTTGCTAGAAAATGTTCACATTGTAACCAAACCTTCACTCTGACCACCTTCCCGAAACTGTTACTTTATACAAAGCCATCTCCATGAAGACATGGTGTGTTAAGAGTGTGTTGGAGTGGACGAACTCGAGTGTCCTGCACAGAGCCCTGACCTACAGTAACTCAACCCCACTGAACCATCACTTTTGGAATGAACTGGAAATCTGGCTGCACCCCAGACCTCCTCGACATCCCAACATCAGTGCCTGAGACTATATACTGTATATATGATTTGTACTAAAAATCATCCATCAGATTAATGAAACAAGTTACAGCCTGTAGGTTTTGTTCAGAAATTAAATCTGAGTAAATAAATAAGTATGGAAGAAACTGTATTTCATACCTCATTATCTTCTGCTTCAGCACCTGCAACAACACAACAGAGAGACATAATAATAATAATAATAATAATAATAATAATAATAATAATTATTATTATTATTATTATTATTATTATTATTATTATATATGAGTAATCATTTACCTCTGTGTGTTTGTTGGTACTTAAAGATCAAGACACAGAGAAACATCCCAACCACAGCACCAATCACCATGATAACTATGAGATGCACAGCCGAAGAGTCTGAATATACAAGAAAGCATAAAAGAACGTTTAAACAATCTGACAGCAAAGTATGACGTCTTCATTTTGGCAGGTTTAATAGTAACAAGGCATATAGCTGAAAACATTCTACTCTACATCAAAATCATTTAGTTTATATAAGTGAGCTTTCATCAATGAAATCAGCTTTCACACTCTACATCTCTACTTATTAGGACCTTTTGGTACTTCTCGCACTAACTCCTTCTCCAAGCTGCTGTGCTGAACCCCGCAGGTATAGGTGTGTTTCTGCAGCTCCTCAGCTGGGACTTTCAGAATGCTTCTCTTCTGGAAGCTTCCATCCTGGTTGGGTAACGTCTCTCTGAGCTCCACGACGTCCTCATGCACGTCCTCTCCGTCCTTCTGCCAGGTGATCATCACTGCTTTGGGGAAGAAACCTGTAGCGTGACACACCACCTCTGGAGAAGGAGAGTTTATCTGGAACACTGACACCTCGGGACGAACTGCAGAGACACACAGAGACATCAATATTACAACACTGTCAGATTTATTAATTAATTAATGATACTAGAAAGATGAATTTTACAGATGAAACGAATTTAGACAGAAGCATCATATGATTTTTCCTCCAGTGAAAATCATGTGTGTGTGTGTGTGTGTGTGTGTGTGTGTTTATGAGAGTATGTCGTTTCAGTAACAGATCACACACTTTACCTTTCCTCTCCAGAGTCTCTCTGCCATAAGACAGGTACTTTTTCAACCAGTCTATACAGGTGTTCTCCAGGTAGTTCCTCCAGTTATTATTAAGACTATAATTAGGATCCCACTTGTACTTGGTGATCACAGCCTGAGGTGTCGGAGCGATCCAGGTGCGAGTCTTCAGATCAAAGCTGATGAAATCTTCTCCATCATAACCGTACTGTGTGTATCCTCTAGTGGTGCCGTCATCATTCAGTTCACAGCCGTACATCAGGTGTACTGTGTGAACTCCTGTACACACACACACACACACTGTTTATCTGTTTATCTGTTTATCTGTTAACCCTGTGCAGTCTGTGTGTTTCTGTTCCAGTACTCTGGATCTTCAGCATCATTCTTCTGTATCCACTCCGTCTTCCAGATCATTCTGCTGATCTTACTGTCGTAGTAGTTAAACTGCTCTCCATCCACCTGACCCACAATGGTGAATTCTGGGAAATTTATTCCTGGTGTAACTGCAGTGTAGATGTACTGTGTGTGGCTGTACAATAAAACAGATTTGATGAAACAGAATTTTAACTCATTATGTATAGCTTATATTGTATATAGCTTATATTCTAGTCTTGTTGTCAACTGCTGTATTTGTACAACCATGCATGTGTCAAATAAAATTCTTGAATCTTGGAAATCCTGATTAGTTCTGTGTTAAATACTGAACCGCTGTTGTAGTCATGGTGATAATTAAGAAAACTAGAGATAGAACAAAGTGGTGATGAGGATTAAAAGGTATTGTGTGTTACTGTATTCACTCAACAAGGATGAGAGGTGACTAAAACTAGCTGACACCATTTTAACAATTTCAGCCACCAAGATGTGTGTCACGGGTCTAGCTGGTGGTAGTGCTAGACCGGCTGATGGTGTTGCCGTGGGCATGAAGGTAGGCATGTACGCAGAGGGGTGTAACAGAAAGAGTCTTTATTTAAACAAACAAACAACTCAAAAACAGAACAAAGGAACTAAAACAACAAACTCAAACTAGGGCTCAGGAGAAACACAGGAACTGGAAGGGATCTAAACTCAGGGGACCAAGAGCTGACATGGGAACTAGGAGCTGAGACAGGGAACCAGGAGCTGACACAGGGACTAGGGATGAGGAAACATGGAGCTGGAGCTAACTAAGACACAGAGGGGAACTAAAGACAGGGACTGGAGACTGGAGGCACAGAGACTGGAGAGACAGGGCTAGACAGGGCGAGACAGGGCTAGACAGGAGACAGGGCGAGACAGGGCTAGACAGGAGACAGGGCGAGACAGGGCTAGACAGGAGACAGGGCGAGACAGGGCTAGACAGGAGACAGGGCGAGACAGGGCTAGACAGGAGACAGGGCGAGACAGGGCTAGACAGGAGACAGGGCGAGACAGGGCTAGACAGGAGACAGGGCGAGACAGGGCTAGACAGGAGACAGGGCGAGACAGGGCTAGACAGGAGACAGGGCGAGACAGGGCTAGACAGGAGACAGGGCGAGACAGGGCTAGACAGGAGACAGGGCGAGACAGGGCTAGACAGGAGACAGGGCGAGACCGCAAAAAAAAAAACAAGCGGGGCTGAATGACAACGACATCTGCTTACGTAGTAGCACCTCCTGGCAATGTTTTAATTTTATGGTCATTTAGTTTCATAAACAAATATCAAAACGCCAAAATCACAATCTCTTTCCTCTTTCCCGCGTCTCTCTCCGGTTTATATATGGTGGCGCTGGTTGATGACGTCACTCTCAGGGCAGAAGCCCCGTGTGGAAGATCAGGTAGATGCCAATGTGGGGACAGTCAGAAAACCTGGAGTGGAGTCTGGATCATTTGGCCATGGACCAGATACTGAGTGGACTATCATGTGTCCAGAGCTACTTGGATGACATCCTAGTCATTGGAAAGACCAAGGTTGTGCACCTAAGAAATCTGGATGCTACCCTACAGCAGCTGAAAGAATATGAACTGAAAGTACACAAATCAAACTACGTGAGTTTCTTAGTGCTTCAGTGTAATATCTAGGGCATGTAGTTGACTCTAAGAGCTAATAGAAAGCCCTAAACAAATTTAAGGCAGTCATGGAAGCACCATAACCTCAGAATATAAGGCAGTTGCAATCATTCCTAGGGCTTTTGAAGTATTATGGAAAATTAATAAAAGTCTGACGCACTGACACTCTTTGATGGTTCCCCTTAAAGAGTGGGAGCAGTGGTATCCCACAATTTCCCATTGGGTGAAGAATGACCAATTGCAATGCTTCACGTACATTTAGAACAGATATTGTATGCACAAAATGAATGAGAAGCTTTGGGGATTGTAATTATAGTTTGGGAAATTTCCTTAATAACTTTTTGAAAAACAAATTACACTCCAAATTAAATTACAAGGCAATAGCAGGAGACAGGGCGAGACAGGGCGAGACAGGAGACAGGGCGAGACAGGAGACAGGGCGAGACAGGAGACAGGGCGAGACAGGAGACAGGGCTAGACAGGAGACAGGGCTAGACAGGAGACAGGGCTAGACAGGAGACAGGGCTAGGGGCACAGAGACTGACAGGAACTAGACTAGCTGGGTTAGTGAGGTTAGTAGCTACATGTTGTACTGGGGACACTGGAGGCTGACCTAACCAGGTTAGTGGCTAATAGTGTTAGTACTGACCTAGGGGACCGGAAGACAAAAGGCAGGGCACACATGAGGCTATACCAAACTAGCGGCCAACCTACTAGTGACCAGAACCACTAGCAGTCACTCCCACCAGAGATTAGCCTACTGGAGGCTAACCCTACTAGGGGCTAACCCTACTAGCCGTCAAGGCCTACTAGCGGCTAACCCTGCTAATGGCCAAGCACTCATGTGGCTACACATACAAAGGAAAAGACCAGAAGGCAAAACAGTACTTACACAGGACACAGGAGGAGACACAGCCTAACTACACAGTGAACAAAGCAGCTCCATGAATCCACAGACACAAGGAACATCAAGAAAACAAAACTAGAGCCCTCTGAAAACAAAGGTTACAAAACATAAACCAAATATAAACTTAAAGTAACAAATGAATGCCCACATGATGGTAATCCAAACAGACAAACAAACAAACACCAACAGACAATCAGACACAAACAATCAGACACAAACAATGCTCGACCCAGTTTCCCAGAACAAACTGCTATTTATAGAAAGTTTTAATGAGCCACCTCAGTTCAGGTGAGCCTCATCACCTGACTGAGGTGCCTTCTGGGAAACTGAGTCAACCAACAGGAACTACACAAAGACAGACAGACATGAACAGTGACCTCTAGTGGAGGTTCCTAACAATATGGTTGGCTGGAATTATTGGCAGAATTGGCCTACAGTAGGTAGACGAGGGGAATGTCTATTACCGCCGTGCTCACCGCCGCAACAAAACTACAGTGGCCAAAATAAACATTCCAAACACATCACGTTTCAAAGTAATTCGTGAAATGACCGGCAGGTGGCGCAAAGTGACATTTTCCCTCGTCTCGGTTTTAAAATATAATTAAGTCATAAAAAAGTCAAAACAATATGCTGTATCGAAGAAATACTACAGTAATAGTAATTTCCACATCTGTGTATTTTATACAACAAGCATGAAAAATCTGAAACAGAGATATTGATATTTGCATTTGTAGTAAGTCATTTACAAATAAACACCCCTGGTTGGGTTATTTTGACCCAACAATTGGTTTATTCTTCATTATCTGTTTCCTCCAAATGGCAGCCTGCAAAATGTTGTAAATATAATTTTTATTGTGTTACAAGTTGTCACGGCGTGCGCCTGTGATGGGCGTGCGCTCAAATCAATATCGCTCCTCGCTCACTAGCTAGACGGCCTCTCCTTCTGCTGGTGCGCGAAGGAGCAGGGCCGCGGAATTAGGCGCAGCTGGTGAGCTATCGGCGCTAATGATCCCGGGCTTCTCCCCACGCTATAAAATACAGCGGGGAGTGTCGCGCGGGGTCTGTTGAGAAACACTGTACACTGTAAACCCTAATGCTCAAAGTAATTAGACACATTGAGTACTGTTAACTTAAATAATTGCAATTAGGTCAAATTAATATACCTTTTTGAGTATTCAGAACTTTTTGGTATTTATGAGTTTGTAGAAATTACACTTTTCAAGTTAGCTGAACAAATTTGATATTTTAAGTATTTGTTCAGCTAACTTGAAAAGTGTCATTTCTACAAACTCATAAATACCAAAAAGTTCTGAATTCATTTCGTACAGATGTACCTGTTTTACATGGAAATTTACAGGCTTGTTACTGAATGATTTACTCTGATAAAGAGCCATAAGAACAGTGGCAGCTCGCACACCTGAGGTTGGGGCTCCGTGATGTTGAGATGTGATCCTCCTCTTTAACGTCCTACGTAGTCTAATCATCGCTTAGCCGCACGCATAGTTTTCCAGAGCGCACCGGCAGAAGTAGACTAATGATTATTATGCGTCAGGAAAAACAACAAGTAGACTGACTCTGACCATCTTAATAATTCATTGATAAATTAGTGATTTCTTTGGTTTCGGCTTTAGTGATGAAGGTGCGCATGTCATCTCGTCATCTCCGCAGCCGTGGATGCGCCTATAATTCATTTTTGTGAATTACGAATGACATCATCTAAAATCGTTTTCCATTAGTTTACATAAAAGCAGACATTTCGCTTTTATAAGTATATATTTTTCACATCTGTGAGACGAGTATACACAGAGTTTCAGTTCTTGATGCTCAAGTTAACTAACTAACTTGATGCTCAAGTTAGCGCACCCTGTTTAATTTCACTATTTAAAAAAATCATAAGGTTTTTTCGTCATTGTGAGTGCACTTAAATAAAAGTGGAGTCTTATAAAGGCTATGTAGCTTATATAGTTTTATTATGTTGTTTTTGAACATTAATCTGGCAAACTTTTTCTGATGCACCCCCAGAGTCTGTTTTCTGGCTACGCTATTGTTACACATGATGTACTGTAATATAAAGGCTATGTAACGGGTTCGACCCAATATTGCACGGGCAGCACCATTTATTTTGTCACATGTACATTACAGCACAGTGAAATTCCTTCTTCGCATATCCCAGTGTAACTGGGGTCAGAGCACAGGGTCAGCCATGGTACAGCGCCCTTGGAGCAGTTAGGGTTAAGGGCCTTGCTCAAGGGCCCAACAATGGCAACCTGGCTGAGCTGGGAACCAAACCGCCGATCTTCCAATCAGTAACTTAGTGCCTTAGCCCGCTGAGCCACCACTGATTTTCATCATTAATGAAATGAAAATGAAAATGAAAGTGCACGTGCTGGTCTGGTTGGCAAAGCCGCGCTTGCATGTGGGCACAGGCTGGTTCACACGCTGTCCTCTCGCAGAGATCAAAGGGCGGCATTCCCCTTTTTAAAGTCTCTGGGGCGTGTCACATCACCCCGCTCGTGTGCCACTCTCCTTCATAAATTCCACCGCGCGCTGCTTTTTAAAGTCCAGTTTCCCCAACAGACCCCGAGATACACTCCCCGCTGCGTTTTATAGCGCGAAGAGAAGCTCGGGATCATTAGCGCTGATAGCTCACCAGCCGTGCCTAGTTAGGCGGCCCTGCTTCTTCACACACCTGCAGAAGGGGAGGCCGCCTACTTAGTGAGCTTCGGAGTGAGTGAGGAGCGATATTGATTTGGGTGCACGCCCATCACAGGCACATGCCGTGACACAAATATACATTTACTTTGCTTAAATTCGATGCAAATTAGAAATGGCTATATGTATTACTATAATTTTAGTACTGTGATTGTAAATTCATTTAATGTTTCACTTGTATTTCATAAGGTTTTGCCTGTGGTGGTACATCGCAACGGGGGTCATTATTTATTAAAGAAAATTATGATGATCAAAAACAGCCTACTGCATTTCATTCTCATAATACCGCAAAAAAAAAAACAAGCGGGGCTGAATGACAACGACATCTGCTTACGTAGTAGCACCTCCTGGCAATGTTTTAATTTTATGGTCATTTAGTTTCATAAACAAATATCAAAACGCCAAAATCACAATCTCTTTCCTCTTTCCCGCGTCTCTCTCCGGTTTATATATGGTGGCGCTGGTTGATGACGTCACTCTCAGGGCAGAAGCCCCGTGTGGAAGATCAGGTAGATGCCAATGTGGGGACAGTCAGAAAACCTGGAGTGGAGTCTGGATCATTTGGCCATGGACCAGATACTGAGTGGACTATCATGTGTCCAGAGCTACTTGGATGACATCCTAGTCATTGGAAAGACCAAGGTTGTGCACCTAAGAAATCTGGATGCTACCCTACAGCAGCTGAAAGAATATGAACTGAAAGTACACAAATCAAACTACGTGAGTTTCTTAGTGCTTCAGTGTAATATCTAGGGCATGTAGTTGACTCTAAGAGCTAATAGAAAGCCCTAAACAAATTTAAGGCAGTCATGGAAGCACCATAACCTCAGAATATAAGGCAGTTGCAATCATTCCTAGGGCTTTTGAAGTATTATGGAAAATTAATAAAAGTCTGATGCACTGACACTCTTTGATGGTTCCCCTTAAAGAGTGGGAGCAGTGGTATCCCACAATTTCCCATTGGGTGAAGAATGACCAATTGCAATGCTTCACGTACATTTAGAACAGATATTGTATGCACAAAATGAATGAGAAGCTTTGGGGATTGTAATTATAGTTTGGGAAATTTCCTTAATAACTTTTTGAAAAACAAATTACACTCCAAATTAAATTACAAGGCAATAGCACTTCTCGCTCGGAGGAGATGCCGCGCACCTTCAGCACCAGGGACAGCTACACAGGGGCGGGGCGCCGGAATACACAGCGGCTGGTCGCTCATGATCACCCACCCTCCCACAGTCGACGCCTGTCTATAAAAAGCCCTCGGCCGGAGCCCTCGGTGAGTAGGAACCAAATGACGTCATGTATAACGCCTGTTTCCTCTCTCCCCACTTCAGACTCGGATATCCCTGAAGGAAGGCCCGATTCCTGGAAGCTCTCGCGGAAGGACAGAACCCGCACGGCGACAGCCTCCCTGGCTTTTCTGAGACGCAGCGCGCCGCATGAAAAGGGACCCGCCACTTCACTCTCCCGTGGAGGCTGCATCTTCTGTGCCTCCCCGTTCTCCTCACTCCCGAGCACTACCGACCCCTAGTACCGTGTGTGTGGGAACGTGAGTGTGTGTGTGTGTGTGTGTGTGTGTGTGTGTGTGTGTGTGTGTGCGCGACCACGCGACCAACGAAAGTGAAACTAAAAGTGAAACAAATAAACACAAAAAAGAGCACTGCATACCACCTCACCGTGTCTGCTGTCGTCTGTGTTTCCTGAATTACCTGGCCTCGCGACACTTAGCATCCATCCTAAGCATCCACTTCAACTCTGAGACTGGCCATAAAAACCATGGAAACATACATATTGATTTTGCTAGACAATTTGAAGAAAACTTGTGGATACTGGAAATGGCCACAAGTATCATGAGGTTTACTACAGCTAAGAAAACTATTGAAAAACTGGGTGAAATGTTTAATCAATTTGGATTCCTAGAACAGTTAGTGAGTAAGTATGATCCTCAATTTACAGTGCCCTCCCAAGAATATTAAAGATTTTTTTAAACCAATGGTGTACATCTGAGTTGCTGTGTTTACTATCACCCAGCGATTAACAGAATTGTACAAGAAGCGGGATTGAAGGAATTTTTATTTTTTTTACTTTTCTCCACAAACAACTAAACAGATTCCTGATGTTTTACTGAAACGCAGCACATTTAACCACTGGAGCCACTCCTTCAGCAGTTCCTTTAAAAGGGAGCCATGTACAGGTTTTGATTTGCTGAAACCACACCTGACATATCAGCCAACAACAGACTTCACGATAGCTTTCGCCTCCAAGTTCATGAACACAAAACAACAGCGCGTTGTAACTCCTCATACTCTCCTCCCCGAGCTTCTCCTTGGGTGTCCTTTTAACAGGATCTCTTGACCCTGATATTTCATCGGGATGACATCGCGTCGCGGCTGCACCCTCCCGCGGGACTTCATCCCTGAGCCAAAACACAAAGTCTTTGGGACACATAACCTTGCCGGGGTGATTTATAAAACACATCAGTTTTCTTTAATTTTTAACAATTTTCTTATACAAAGCCTATATAAAAAAAATTATTGTGGCTGCGCTACAAGTTGTCATGTTAGAAAGGCATGCATAAGAAATTCCTCCCTCTACAGAATTCATCTTGGAACCTCTTTAGTCCAACGAATGACCGGGGAGGCCAATGGTGATACACTACCTGTTTTTGAAATGTGAGAAGAAAGGAGAATCCTGAGGAAACCCACGAAGCACAAGAAGAACATGCAAATTCCATGAACACAAAAATCAAAACCGAGACCTGGAGGCGCAAGGCAACAGTGCTATGCATAAGAAATAATAAATGTGATGAGAACTCACAGGATTGAGGCTGAATAAATAGAGATGGCACAGAATCATTTACATTAAGGCATTTGGCAGACATTGTTATTCAGAGCGACTTACAAAGGTGCTTTGGAGCAGAGACTCAGCTGTATGGACAACTAGAGAAAGTTAATTCCACCACCTAGGTGCCAGAAAAGAAAACAGTCTAGATGCACGTCTTCCTCGATCTCTATCAGATGGACCAAGCATTGGTGGAGGATTGGAGTGAACATGCTGTGCTGCGGGGTGTGATTAGACCTGAGAAGTAAATGGGTACTGGGCCATTTTTAGCTTTATAGGCAAGTGTTTTTAATGATAAGAGCCCTGACGCAGGGCTTAGACGGGGTTAACAAAATAGGAGTATGTGAGAGTGCTTGTGATACACACGGGAAGACCTTCCCATTTGGAGATGGCGTGGGATTATTAATCATGAAACTTAAAAGGAAACAAATGAAAACCGTAAAACACAAAGTAAACAGAGCTCCGCTGTGTACATGAGAATGAACGGGGCTCTAGAAAATAAAACAAAAACTAATATCCCTTACTGAGGATTTATAGAGAGAGGGGTTTGTGCTTTGTGCACATTAACTGACGCTGAACTGATGCATGCCGCTCTCTCTTTCTCTCTCTCTCTCTCTTTTGCTTTCGCCGGCATCTTAGACAGACAGAGGCGGGGGCTTAAGGTGCATGGTGTAGCACGGTTTGGTATGGGCCTACGACGAGGTTTAACCTCCCAGTAGCCCTGAGGGGCAGTAGAAAGGGGTACTGGGGAAGGAGGCGCTGAAACTGAGTGTAGGGCACCCTTAAGGCAGCTTAGGGCGCACTGACATCCCCAGTTCGAGATGGAATGGGTCGGCCAGTCAAAGCGAGGCTTGTGACGTTGAAGGCAGGGGAACCCCAGCACTACTCTCTGTTCTAGCACCTGGGTTACAAGAAATGATATTTGCTCGGAATTACATCATTCCGTACGTCACACACCCTGACTTAATTGGCTGGCTGGCCAGGGAGACCGTAAGGCTAGCTCATCCTTTAGCCACTCCGAGAGCCCCTGTCATTCCACCCAGAATTGGCAACCCGGGTACGAACCTCAACCATGTAGTCAGCTACCGATCGCCCCTCTTGACGAATAGAAAGGAACGGCGACACTACACTACTCAGTGCCTCAATGAACGCACCTACGGTGGCATGCTCAGAGAGGAGGTGCTGCCACACTGCAGTAGCCCACTCTAGTGCTCTGCCTGTGAGCAGAGACACCATAAATGCAACCTTTGCCCTTTCAGTTGGAAACTGGGAAGGTTGCAGCTCAAATATTAGTGGGTACTGCAGGATGAAAGCATTGAACCTCTCTGGCTCACCTGCATACGGTTGTCGGGGTGGTAGTCGAGTTTCGGCCACCAGATGGGGTAGTTGAGCCACTGATCCGGGGGAGTCGACTCTGGAATCGACTCACGGCCGGATGGAAACCCGGAAGTGGCGCGCCTCGAGCTGCCCAAAAATTAGCTCGAGGCGCTTATTAATCCCGCATCTCCGAAGTTAAAACGGTTAGGGCTTCCTCATGCCTATCAAGTAACCTCGCTTGACCCTCCACTATTTCGTGCAACCGGTGGTGCGATCATTCTGTTACGTGGTGCGCTATGGAGAGCCACACCACACAATGTTTTTTAATGATAAGAGCCCTTACGCAGGGCTTAGAGGGCGTTTGGAGATAGCGTGGGATTATTAATTAGAAACTTAAAGGAAACAAAAGGAAACTAAAAACACAAAATAAACAGAGCTCCGCCATCTACACGAGAACGGACGGGGCTCTGGAAAATAAAACAAAACTATGTCCTCTAGGGGCTTATGCCCTTACCGAGGATTTATGGGAGAGAGAGAGTTAGTGCTTTGTGCACTAATAACTGTAATAAACGGGCAGATCTGCACGCTGTTACCAGACGGAGTTCTGAACAGGCAAAGGCTTCTACTTTTAGAAGTTTTTTTTTTTTTTTTTTCAAAAAGTGATGTAAATGTAACAGAGTAAATGTAACTCATTACTACCCACCTCTGATATGGAAACATTGTTTCCTGACAACATGGCGGTGAAATATGGCCCACTATGATTACCAGCCTCTGAGCGTTGTTGTCTGCTCTCAGCGACATTTTCTGCTTAACATTTTCTCGAAAAAAAATAATACAAAAACCTCACTTAACAAACACCAGAAACAGGCTTCTTTCTGCCCTCAGTCCTCTGGTATGAAAAAGTACACAGGAGTGTAGAATGATATTTCAATGGGAATGTGTTTCTTTCAGTCAATTCTGTCTGTACACTTTCATACCTTTACTTCAGGATGGAACAGTAACTCTGCCTCCTCACACCTTCCTCACAGTGGATTATATAACACTATGACCTGAAGTGTGTCGTTCCTTACTTATGTAATACACACATGAACAAAATACAGATGTTATTCAGTATATTAAATCACTCTTACCTGCAGATATCTGATAAAAATTAACGTCAATGAAGAAGAACAGGACTTTTATAAGGATATAACTGAGCTCCATTTATGCAGAGTTTAACCGGAGTTACTCTTTATGTGTTTATGTAGAGAATCCTTGCTGCTCCCAGACACAGCATCTGCAAAAAAAATATGATGTGTCAAATTTGGGGGACGTTAGTTTCAGTTTTATTAACCACTAAAGACAGGAACAGAAACTGCTCTGGTTCACAGATGTACAGTAGACGAAGGAGATCAAGTCTGCTGATGATGAGACCAGCCTGCCTGCAATCTCCCTGCACTGCAATCTACTGTATATGAACAGAAAATAAGATCATACAAGACATGGTATGATGGTCCACCTGGAACTACAGTAGGATCATTTGTCTCCACCTGTTTCACCATCACACTCTGCTTCTCTCTCTGATTCTGATACTTCTCTCTCTCTCTCTCTGTCTCTCTCTCTCACACTCACTCACTTCTGCTTCTCTATTTCTGCTCATGTAGTCATCCTGCCAATGTCACCCTTTTCTGCCTTTTCCTTTTCATTTCTTTATTTTCTTTTCACCACTGTGACCTACAGAGAAAAGAGACTGAAAGAGACTCATGGACATAACCATTCATTAACATTCATAATGTGGTTAATACTGTTATGCGCAGTATTAGGGATGTCTTTTAGTTGCGGGGCAAGCCATGTAGCATATACCAGAGCAAATAGCATTTTAACATAATTCTTCCTATTGGTAGGGTTAGTGTTGACATTTCACACCTTCTTCACTCATCATCGCTTGATCGGTTTGATTGGTACGTAAATTATAATGGGTCCAGGGAATCAGATAATGAAGACATGATGAAGTTTCTGACCAGCCTTTCATAGCATTTTATCACAGCTGAGGTCAGGGGTGCAGGGTGGTAGTCATTGATTTAGGCACTATGGGGTTTCATTGGGACATGGACACTTTGAAGAATATGGGGAGTACTGATAAATCCTGACGCAAAATGTTGACAACCAGCACAGAAAAGACAGAAAAGTGTTTCTCATTGTGAATGCTGTATGACCATTTTATTAAGAGCCATCTGTGATATCAATAAGAACCACCAGAGGGCATCGTATAGCAAGATTCTTTTTTGTTTGTGTACAAAATAAAAAATAAAGAGAAGATTAATGGTTGCTGCACTTTTGATTCTGCCTCTGTGTATTCAAAACTTGTTGGAAATTAAGAAGATTATAAACATGGGGAAAATCAATCAATCAATCAATCGATAAGGGAAATATAATTAGGATTGCCAACTCTATGAAACAGAAATAACTATTACATACATACATACATACATACATACATACATACATACATACATACATACATACATACATACATACATACATACAGAAATAGTTTTTTTTTTATGTCACTGTAAATACTGATATATATTTCCCTCTTAATGCTCCAGCTGGTGTGTAACTTTGCTGCAGTTGAATTTGAATGTCGTTTTATTAGATTGTTGATCTCTTCAGCACTGTTGTGCCTGTTCCAGTTATTACCCCTTCTTTGTGCCCTCACACAGCTATAAATGTGTGTTAATTTTAATTGGATTATGCAAATATTATTAAAGAACGGCAGAGCACCGTGTCGTTGCACTCTGGCCTCAAAACACTTTTATATATAAAAAAAGTCTGATGAGTCATAGCTGACTCATCAGAAAGAGGCTGAAGCTCACTGATTTCGCTCATGTCTTCCACAGACAATTGCTATAAATATGAAAGCATGAGCAATTGTCAGTGTGGCATGAGAGCGTGTTAAGATGAGTGATTACATGTGTCTCACCCACAGGACGTAAGACCTGCTAGGATGAATTCTCCTGGTTTGACTGGACAAACTTGCAAGAAATGTATGTAGCATCTTTAGATTATTATTACAGTGGAACCTTGGACTGCGAGAATAATTAGTTCAGGAAGTGTGCTTGTATATCAAAACACTCATAAATCAAAGTGAATTTCCCCATAAGAATTGATAGAAGAATTGATTCCCTATAAGATTATTCATTCCACAGCCCCCCAAAATAAATATATAAAAATTATTAATACAAAATATAAAGTCAAAATAAAACATATTAACCTGCACCTTACCTTTCAAAAAACCCGCGACAAAGCAGTGTCTCTCAGAGTGTCAGAGAGAGAGAGAGTGTGTGTGTGTGTGTGTGTGCGTGCGTGCGTGTTGAAGGAGAGAGGAGGAGATGTGTGTGAAGGGGCACAGTGTCCAATGACGTGGCCACACACATAACGGAGTCAGTACAGGCTGACACATAGAGAGAGAAAATGGATCTTTAACCTCTTTAATGAGACTTTCTTTTGCTTTACACGTGCACACAACAGTACACGCACACTGTACAAACACAAAATAAAATATGTCTTACATGCACACACATGGTTTTCAACCAGTCTGTTTAAGATGTGTGTGTCTGTTATGCCTGGATGCTAGTTTTTTCTCTCTAATTATTTTTCTACAGTGGAATTACATTAAGGTATAAAGGAAAGCTGACTCTAAGTGTTCAGTCACCTGATCAAGCTCTGCTGGTTCATACGGCCTGGAATCCAATAACATGGAACAGCTATAAAGAAAGTTATATTCTGTTCTCACTTATGTTATGGCGACAATAAACAGTCGTTGTTGCTGAGTGATGATATTGTGTGCACAAGTGTCTCCTGAATGAGGCTGGAATTGTAGTTGACCACAAGTTGGCGACAATGGTCAGTTTAGCGCTGCTGTTAGTTCTGGATCTGTTATTTACTGTTAGTTATTTATTCTTAATTAATGGCTGTACCTCAACCAGCACCATGTTTATCCACCACAGAAAGCACGCAAATGCATGGGACCCCTTGGTCTTGACCCCAGCCCCCCCCCCCCCCCCCCCCAACACACACACACTATTAACATGTGGCCAGACACAAAGAAAGTATAAAGCATGAAAAGAAAACTAATGAAATGAAGAGAAATCAAATATTGAAAATTTGACAAAGCTTACAACATTTTTTCCCTAAAAATCTGAGGAATCTGAGGAAGACTCAGATATGCCACTGAACACGCTGTGGCTGCACCTGTCACTACCTGTAGCAGAGATGAGTGCCGTGTCCCTGATACCCAGCCCCAGTAATGGCAGCTATTCGTGGTCCCTAGATCAGAATGCTAGATTTCTTAACAGAGATGTTAGATTACATCTACAAGTTTATTGAAGCTTTATGGCAAGTTAAACATTGCCTCCCATTTACTGTTGACATTACCTATCCCTGCTGCCTCAGGAGAGAGAAGCTTCTCCTCTTTGAGGCAAATTAAAACTAGGACCTGTGGTCCACAAGGTCCCAGAAATTAATGAATGGCTTAGCAAGGATTTCTATTGAACAAAACATTGGAAGATCACTGAACATTGAGGATATCATTTAGGATTTTGCTGAAGCCAAAAAGAAAAGTTCAATTCAGCTGAATGGACTAAAAGACAACAGAAATAAAAGACTCTTGCTTAAGGTAAAACCAAGAAAAGACCTGTAATTTCCTACAGCTGAAATGATTCTGTATGATTTTGAATAAAACAGTGGACACTATTTTATTTTTTTAAACAAGAATTTTTGTCTTATACCTACTGTAACTGTAACAATTTCGGGGATTGTTATGCAGTTCAAAGTAAATATATATCTGGTTTATATTTGTCACACTTAATTCTTTATACTCAATATTATTGTTGGGCAAATCCAAGGAAAATGTTAGGCAATGTTTGAATGTGGGAGACCCCGGTCCTAACTTTGATTGGGTAATCAGTCTCCTAAAATACGAATTTAATCTGTTCTGGAGGCGAGGTCTTAAGGCGAAATTTTGTTGAAACGCATTTTCTATGTGGAAATAATGTAAATGCAGATAATCTGTTTCAACCATCCAAAAATGTTACCAATATTACCAACACTATAATCACATTTTGCATAGAAAAATGAGTAAAACATTAGTAAATGAAGTAAAATATGAAATAAATAGAAATTAAATAAACCTGCTTTTAAAGCGAAATTAAAAGTGGATCCCTTCGCTTTTTGCTGCCATTTGCTATCATTCTTGGGACCCATAGTGCTATGTCCTCACTAGATCTTGCACAAAAAGCAAAAAACCCACAAAAAATATGTAACCGTGCTTCACTTGGTTGGCTTTCCACTAAAATAATAATAATAATAATAATAAATAATAATAATAATAATAATAATAATAATAAATAACTTGATTGTTTACCTATTAAAAAACAATTAACCTCTGTATTGACATTTTATAAATGTTTATTTCTTATTCATAATTTAAACAGTATTTATTGTCACATGCTACCAATCTGTTATTTGATTAAACACAAGAACAAAAAAAATCCCCACATGTATAAGTGTCTAAATAATTTACTACCTGCACAAACTGATACGAGGTGTAGAGGAAGACAGAAAAATCCTGAAGCAGTTCTACAATAAAAATATATTCCGTGAATCTGATGTTAAAATATTCTAAAAATCTATTAGAGCTGAGTGAGTAATAACTGATGTATGATATTATACACACACAATCCCCTGACACTGCCGCATTACTGACCCACAGAAGAATAAATAACATGCAGATCCACCATCTCATCATGTCTCCTGTTCCTCTTGCTTTTATTCTCATGGAACTGAAGAGCAGCGTAATTCACCGAGTCTGACTCAGGAACCTGCAGGAACACAGCAGTCACAGATTATAAAACATGAATAATAAATCAGGCAAATCAAACATTTCTCAGAAAGTCCTCATGGTGGAGAAGCTTCTTTCTTTGTAAACCTTGATGGTCTTCCTTTCAGCTTTACCAATAGATATTCAAAAATGTCTAGAAGTTATCAACCAAGCTGAAGCACTATTATTATTATTATTATTATTATTATTATTATTATTATTATTATATATATTATAATCTTTAACATGTAAATATTGCACCCAAGTGGACACTGATTTTTCTGCTCCCCTTAATATATATGACATCAAAAAAAAAAAAAAAAAGTGATTCAGTTCTCCATGAGGCCGTGAATGAAATGACATCATTTGTTCTTTTGTAATAATTTAAAGCAAGGTAAATGAGTGGTCGATGTTCCTACTGTGTATTTTAGTAATCTTAACAATGTACACTTTTGTACATATGTGAACAGATTTACCACTTTATCTTCTGCTTCAGCCCCTAAAGCAACACAGACATAACTATTATTATTATTATTATTATTATTATTATTATTATTATGTATTAATTAATACATTATGTACATTCATATTATTCGTATTATTTTTAATGAGCAGTAATTGACCTTTGTGAGTTTTTCTGTACTTCAGTATCATGGTGATCAGGACACTCAGAAGAATCACAATGACTGCACCAAACCCCACAATCAGCATGAAGAACACGGTGGAAGTAAAAATGCCTTGAAGGCAAACATTGAAAAAGAAGATTTACGTAATTAAATTGACAATGTAATGATGCCTTTATGTGAAGAAACACCACAAACATGTCTCTCTTTCTGAGTTGTTTTATTTCCTGGTAAATATCTAAACAATTTACAATTACAATCAACTCAATAATGATTTTCCTAAAACTATTGCCCATGTATAAATTTACCTTTCACTTCTAAATTGGTCGAGTTGTTAATGTTAATTTTATGATTGAAGGCGCAGTAGTAGAGTCCTGTATCAGAGACATTTACTGCAGTGATGGTGAGAGACGTGTTCTTATCATGAACAGACATCATTATTCTCTCACTTACAGTAAAGAAGTGACACTTTTCTGGTGAAGCTGATTTAAAAAACCATTCATATCCGAGAAGAAGTGGAGCTGAATCACACTTGTGTTTAAACCAGAAGATGGAACCTGTAACAGTCAGCTCATGTTGGCACCAAATAGTGACTTTATCTCCAACTTTTGCCAACAAAGTTAAAGAGCACAGAATCTCTGAGAGCAAACCTACAACACATACAAAAGACACATTTCACTCCAACACAGCACAGACAAGTTTAATACAGTGAAGAGCTTTTATAACAGTTTGATAATTGAGCCGATATGTGTCCTACAATTATAGCTTAATGAAAGAGTTTAAATTCCAAAGAGAAAAAAAAAAACTCTCACACTTTTCCGTTTGTGCTTTTAAGATAACAGTTTTCAACGATACAGCTTACTAATGTACTGAATATGTTTTACAGTAAGATTTTATTTGAGAGCTGCAATGTGCTGTATAATTAGAGATAGTGTTTGTCCTAACTATACAAATTATTAGGTTCATTAAGACTTACCCACAACACACAGAAACACAGGTACAAACCCAACCATTGTGTATCAACCATGAGACTAACAGGAAATTGATGTTGTTGATAAAATCTAATTCTGGTCTGTGTGTGTGTGTGTTGGGGGTAGGGGGGTGGGTATGGGTTGGAGGGGATTCATACAGCCTACAACAGTTTTGTAACTTAAACAGGCCAAAAGGTTCAACATTTATTATGTCTACAGTTGTTTTCAAACATTGATGAAAATAAACAGAAACAATCAATTGGCTGCTTAAATTAGTCTTTCTACCTGAGAACATCTGCTGGTATTATACACAGTTCAACATCTGGATCATCTGGTCACTTCTCCTTACCTTCCTGATGTATTGCTGAATCTTTTTCACCATGTAGGACTGGTCTCATGGCTATAGTCAGACTGGGATATTCAATTGAGTTCTAATTTTTAAGTAGAAAATCATTAATCAGACAGAAGTAATTGTCCGTTCATAACAAATGTGAGAAGCCATGGTATAGTCTTAATCAAAAAAGTAAACTAAATTACAGTTTTGTTTGTTTTATGCTTTTTTAACAAGTCATGCTTAAACAAGTCTGAGCAACATTTTTTTTGTATGACAAAAAAAAAACTTATGAAACTATACTGTAATAATAATGAATAATCAAATAAGATGAATAAAATAAAACTGTTATGTGAAATCTATCAATTCCACACAAAAGTGTTCAAGTAGAAAATTCATTGTTGTCCAAGTGTAATTAGCAGTAGCAATCATTATTAGCATTTGGATATCATTTGAAAAGTAAAAATAAATTATGGAACTGTTCACATGATTTTTTGCAAAGTAAAAAGTGGAAACTTTTTCATAAGAAAGTGGTGGGTATTCAGAAGCAGATGAAACACAGGGTCGGGTGTAAGAACCCTTTGCGGTTCAGTGCATAGAAGATGCAGCACACCCACTGGGTTTCAGTTCTGTGGTTGGAAAATTGTGACAATGAAATGGACAGTTAGTGTGTGTGTGTTGGAACAAACACTTGCGGTTTAAGAGATGGCTGGTGTTTATACGACTTTGACTACAACACATACTAAAAAAAAAAATGAAGAACATTAAAATTGGATTTAAAATAATTTTATTACTGCCATCAGGGAATTGTGCATTTGTATTTACAGTGCCATAAAAAAAGTATTTGCCCCTTCTTATTTTATAAAAAAACATTTTTTTGCATATTTGTCATGTCTGAATGTTTGAGGTTTTACTCACTCATCATCTATACTGCTTTATCCTGTATTCAGGGTCATGGGGGGCTTGGAGCCTATCTCAAGAGACTGCATGAGGCAGGGTACAATCCATGAGGCCAATCCATTTCAGGGTACATGCACATACACATAGTCACACTCCGGGAAATTTGGGAACACCAATCAGCCTAATCTGCAGGATTGTTGGAGGAAACCCACCAAGCATGGGGAGAATATGCACATTCCATGCACACAGAAACAGGAATCAAGCCTGGCAAGGAATCGAACCCAGACCCTGGAGGTGAAAGGCAACAGTGCTAACCATTACATCACCATGCCAATGTTTGAGGTTATCAAACTAATTTTAATATAAGACAAAAATTAAGAGTTCTAAACAGGCAAAGGAGCGGCAATTTATACATGCTGTTGCCGTGCAACACCGCCATCAGGCAATCAGCCTGAACAAGCCGCCCAGGGGGCGGCGTGTTTATTTAAGGGTCCTGATACCTCGGCACTTTGTGCGATCATTTAGGTAGCACCGGTAAAGGTATCAGGGCCAAAGACAAAAGAAAGAAAGAAAGAAAAAGAAAAAAAAGAAAAGAAAAAGAAAAGACAGACAGAAAGATAGACAAGTGTACTGTTAAGAGACAGAGGCAAAGCTCCAGCATCTGCCTCCCTAAGACGCCGGCAAAAGCGCGAGAGAGAGAGAGTAAAAGAGTAAGCGCAAACAAAGCACAAACTCTCCTTCTCCTCTCCATAAATCCTCGGTAAGGGCATAAGCCCCGGGAGGATAAAAGTTTTGTTTTATTTTCCAGAGCCCAGTCCGTTCTCGCGTAGACGGCGGAGCTCTGCTTACTTTGTGTTTTCAGTTTTCATGTGTTTCCTATTAAGTTTCTTAATTAATAATCTCACACCATCTCCAAACGGGAAGGTCTTCCCGTGTGTATCACAAGCACTCTCACACCATCCTATTTCATTAATCCCCTCTAAAGCCCAGCGTAAGGGCTCTTATCATTAAAAACATCTTGTGGTGCGGCTCTCCATACCGCACCATTTGACATGATCAACCATATGTTTTGAAAAACTGAGTTAAATTTTCAATTCACTCAGACCTTATTACTGCCGGTGAAGCATGCTAAAATATCTCAAAAAGCAACACATCATGCCATGATCTAAAGAAATCCAAGAACAGAAGAGAAATAAAGTGACATGTATCAGTCTGGAAAGGGCCATTTCGAAAGCTTTTGGACTCCAGCAAAACCACAGTGAGAGCTGTGCAAAAATTGCATAAATGGGTGTGTTCCGAGGTAAAAACCACTGTTGACCAAAAAGAACACAGAGGCTTGTCTCACATTTGCCAAAAGACATTTTCATTGTCTCCAAGACTTTAGGGCAAATGTTCTGTGGACTGAACAAAAGTGACACCTTACCTCTGGCATAAAACTAATACAGCATTTCATAAAAAGGACATACCAACAGTCAAACATGGTGGTTTGCAGATTATGCACCAGGACAATGATCTGAAACACACCAGCAAGTCCACTCCACAAATGGCTCAAAAAATAATAATAATTAAGGAGTGGCCTAGTTAGTCCAAATCCTCGAATGCAGGCCAAAATTCATCCACAGTGATGTGAAAGACTCATTGCCAGTTATTGCAAACCCTTGTTTGCAGTTGTTGTCCCCATGGGCACAACATGTTATTAAGTTTGTAGGGCAGTTGTTTTTTCACAAAGGGCCAGGTACATTTGGTTTCTCTTAATAAATAAACTCAATTAAAATGATTATTTTTATCTTTATGTTTAATCATCTGAATAATTTAAGTGTGAAAAATATATATATTTCTAAAAATCAGGAAGGGGGCAAAAACTTTTTTACTTCACTTTATCTTTCCATCTGTCAACAAGTAAAATTTTACTAACTGGGGGTAGAGAACATAAAAACTGCAAAAGTGCTGTTTTTCATCCAGTGTTTAAAGCTGACACTCATCTTATTCGTAGTACAGCACCGGGGCAGTGCAAGGGGCTCACCAGGCCATTCCCAACAGCTCTACTAACATTTCAACTGTTTTGACTTGGAGGATTACCATAAACACAGAAAATTGGATGAAAAAAGAGGCTATTCCTGGAGCTTCAAACTAAACTGTGTCATGTCACGCCAAGCCACAGCCCTGTCATGATCACCTGAGCATTCCTTTCTCACTTCCTGTTCCCCACACCTGTTGTCTATCACTGACGTGATTACCTATCCTATTTAAGCCACGCTCTGACTCCGTCATGTCGCCAGTTTATTGTGCGCCTTACCAGCCTCAATTCACCAGCGTTTTCTTCTGTCTTTGTCTGCGTAGTTTTGACCTCGCTTTGTTTTTTTCTGACCACGTCTCTGCCTTTCGATTTGGATTTGTTATTTGGATATTTCCCGTTGCCGACCACTTACCTGCTTCCCCGACCACGATTTTGGATTACGGACTCTTCTCTCGTCACTCCGGCTACGACCTTTGTCTGCTCTCCGACCACGAATTATCCTCGCTCCCCGCTGAGCTCACACTGTCATCCATACGCCGGCTCTGCATGCTCCGGTTTCACTCTACGCCTCAGCCTTCTCGCGCCGGTACACAGCTCAGGTCACACGCCGACTCTGCACACTTCCGCATTCCCCAGAGGAGCGCTGCATACTCCGGCTTCCCTACACTTCCGGCTTCTCGCGCCGGTACACGGCTCAGGTTACACGCCGGCTCGGCGCACTTCTGCATTCTCCAGAGGAGCGTCAGACACATTGCCCCTCGCCTCGGCGCACTCCTGCCGGAAGTACTTGCTTTTGCTTTACAGCAACGCTTTCCCTGTTCAACGCGGAATTCTCAGTACAGCTTCAAAGCACCACGAAGTGAATCACAAGCACTCTTTAACGTCACCTCAATCGGCATACACTCCAAACATCTGCACTTGGATCCACAACGCCCTCTACCGAGCCTGACAAACTGAGCCACAGAAGACACATCATAGCATCACTGATCACTATGAGTCAGGGCTTATTACAGCTTTTGGTCCCAAAATAATTATAATTGGTTTAATTATAATATCTGATGTTCACACACAGTGCTGTGGGTTATGCGCCTTCATGGATCAGACTCTTTGCTTGCTGGGCCCTGTGTGCAGTGGGTTATGGTACATTGGGTGTTCTGGTGCCTTTCTCCCATAATATTGATTATTTTTCAGTGATTTGTGCTGCATTGGCTTTTCTGTGGGATGGGACAGGATGGGCTGGGCATGGGCCTTTTTGCATGGGTGAGCCTTAGGAGATCAGCAGATCTGGCACCAACAACTACTGCCATGACCAAAGTCACTGAGATCATATTTTTTCATTCAGATGTTTGATGTGAACATTGACAAGTTTGACCACAATCAATATTCAACACTTTAGCTTCTGACTTTCCATTTTGCAAAAAATATTTATTATAAAAAAAAAATATGATCTAACGTTTTATGATCTAACGCAAATTAGCAAAACAATAAATTTCATCCAATATGTTGTAACAAATTTGTCTTATTTTCTTTCTACCTGTCTCAGTCCCTGGCTGAATCTGATGTGTGATCCTGAACTTGAAGCCCTGAATAGATCAGAAATTTTGCAACATTTTGTAAGGGACTACCACCAGAGGCCACTGTGCGCACATGTTTGTTTTGTAGTTTTTTGTTAGTCAACTCAGTTTCCCAGAAGCCACCTCAGTCAGGTGATGCTAGAGCTTTTGTGTGTTTTCAAGGTGTCCAGTGGGTCTCCCCTAATTTCCTGTGTGCTCCCCTAGCTTCTTGTTTTGTTCCCCTAATTTCCTGTGTGTTCCCTTAGTTTCCTGTGCGCTCCCCTAGTTTAATACCTGCTTCCCTAGTTTCCTATGTGCTCCCCTAGTTTTATACATGCTTCCCTAGTTTCTTGTGTGCTCTCCTAGTGTCATACATGCTCCCCTCGCTTCCTGGGTGCTCCCCTCGCTTCCTGGGTGCTCCCCTAGTCTTCCTGTCCCCGTGCAGTCTCTAGTATTCTAAGCCTTTGTGTCAGTCCTAAGTGGTCTGAAATGCTTGCAAACATGTGGACTGCTAAAAGAGACTGTGCTTGTATGTGTCTGTTCCGAGTCCAAGTATGTTTTGTTTGTTCCTTTTTGTTAATTAAAGACTTGTGTTTAAAAACAACCCCTCTGCACTTATGCCTGCTTTCTCTGCCTATGGCATTAACACCTGCCCGAACTGCAATATATACCGGTTCGTGACAGAATGCTCGACCTAACAAGGCATAGCAGAGGGGGCCCACGACAGTGCCACAGTGGCCAAACCCCCCCCCCCCTTTTTTCCCCCCTTGTCTGAGGAATACCACAAAGGCTTTGTCTCTTCAGGGAATGCCTCACGAGAAGCCCTGGTGGTGAGGAGGACTCAGCGCTGCATCAGCCGCCCAACTAGGAAGACAACCCAGCGCTGCATCTGAAGCTCTGTGGACCAGAGTGATGCCGTGCTGCCTTTGCCGCCCGGCCACGAGGATCCGGCGCTGCCTCATCGACCAGGCCCAGGGAGAGGATCCCTGACGGCCTCTACCACCCAGCTATGTGTCAGGCGGCTACCCTGAGAGCGAGCTATGGCCGTGTTCGAGGCCCAGCAGCAAGGACAGGCCTCTGCTGCATCCGCCGCTCGGCTTGAGGATGACTCGGTACTGCATTGGCCGCCCGGATTAGAGGACAACCCAGCGCTGCACCTGCTGCTCGAGGTACAAGGGCACCTCCAGCGTTGCCTCCACTGCCCGGCCTACACCAGCGATCCAGTGCTGCCTCAGCCGCCCGGTGTAAACTAGGGATTCAGCAGTAGCTCCCTCAGCTCGGCTTCGGCGGCAGCTTTGACCCGCCCTGCTCAGGGAGCTACATTATCGTCATAAGCTAAGCGAAGGGACCTTGGACGAGGCTGTAGGACATCCAATATCGCTCTAAGGAGCGTCTTAAGGGGGGGGGGGGGGAGGGGGGGAATGTAAGGGACTACCACCAGAGGCCACTCTGTGCACATGTTAGTTTTGTAGTTTTTTGTTAGTCGACTCAGTTTCCCAGAAGCCACCTCAGTCAGGTGATGCTAGAGCTCACCTGAACTGAGGCGGCTCATTAGTATTGTTATAAATAGCTGGATGTTCTGGGAAACTGGGTCGAGCATTAATCCTGTCAGTGGGCATGTTTTTTGGTTTGATTCTGTTTTGATTTTGGTTATGTTTTATTTTACTTCTGTTACTTTACTTGGGCTCTGTTTGTTCGATGATTTGAGTATTGTGTAAGTGTGTGTTTAGGTTTAGTTTGTGTATGTGTATGTGTACTGTGCAATGTGGCTTTTGTGTGTTTTCAAGGTGTCCAGTGGGTCTCCCCTTATATACTGTGTGCTCCCCTAGCTTCTTGTTTTGTTCCCCTAATTTCCTGTGTGCTCCCCTAGCTTCTTGTTTTGTTCCCTTAGTTTCCTGTGCGCTCCCCTAGTTTAATACCTGCTTCCCTAGTTTCCTATGTGCTCCCCTAGTTTTATACATGCTTCCCTAGTTTCTTGTGTGCTCTCCTAGTTTCTTGTTTTGTTCCCTTAGTTTCCTGTGTGCTCCCATAGTTTAATACCTGCTTCCCTAGTTTCCTATGTGCTCCCCTAATTTTATACATGCTTCCCTAGTTTCTTGTGTGCTCTCCTAGTTTCTTGTTTTGTTCCCTTAGTTTCCTGTGTGCTCTCCTAGTTTTATACCGGTTCCCTTAATTTCCTGTGTGCTCCCCTAGTGTCATACATGCTCCCCTCGCTTCCTGGGTGCTCCCCTCGCTTCTTGTCCCCGGGCAGTCTCTAGTCGTCCTGTCCCCGGGCAGTCTCTAGTCGTCCTGTCCCCGGGCAGTCTCTAGTCGTCCTGTCCCCGGGCAGTCTCTAGTCGTCCTGTCCCCGGGCAGTCTCTAGTCGTCCTGTCCCCGGGCAGTCTCTAGTCGTCCTGTCCCCGGGCAGTCTCTAGTCGTCCTGTCCCCGGGCAGTCTCTAGTCGTCCTGTCCCCGGGCAGTCCTAAGTGGTCTGAAATGCTTGTAAACATGTGGACTGCTAAAAGAGACTGTGCTTGTATGTGTCTGTTCTGAGTCCAAGTATGTTTTGTTTGTTCCTTTTTGTTAATCAAAGACTTGTGTTTAAAAACTACCCCTCTGCACTTATGCCTGCTTTCTCTGCCCACGGCATTAACACCTGCCCGAACTGCAATACATACCTGTTCGTGACACATTTTGCTGCTTTTTCTTGAAGTGCTTTAATTTTGCGTGCCCTTTCCCTTTCTGTTCCACCTGGCCACTTTCTCTCCATTTGAACATGCAAACATGGCATAACAATGCCAGTCAAGACTACAGCTGTGAAAAAATAATAACAATAAAAAAAATCACACACAAGACTGGCTCCTTCCCGTGCTTCCGATGGCAAGACCAGGCTTGTTTGTAAGCAATTTGAAATTGTGAGACCTCTTTCTGGATAGGATGATTTTCAGACAATGTATCATATACAATCAAAAATATTTTATATGGGATTTCATATGGAGTTATAAAATGTATTTCTTATGTATTTCTTGAAAAAAAAGTAATATTTGGCCCAATTCTCAAGAATTACTGCCGTACATGTGTTTTAAAGTAAAGCATATTAAGCCAATTGTTGCGTACTTAACATTTATTTAAATAATTTGATGTATTCCACTGATTTCCGAGTAAACATAAATGGAGTAAATGTTTAAAAGCAGGAGTTTTATCAGGACAGAACTGTGCTCAATATTCCCATCTAGTTCACTCAAATGTAAGCAGAAAGGGAGAAACATTGCATCAGTCATCAGAAAACACTCTGGAATTTGCAGTTTTAAGAAAATAATCAACATTTACTTCATTATACTACACCATCATTATTTCCTTACGACATCACAACACAGGTGTTTCAGGGTTTTTTTTAATTATTATTATTATTCATTATTTATTAACATACACAGTCTATGTGCACATCGAATGCTCACTTTCACAGTCCATGGGAGGACATGATATGAGGTGTAGAAATAAAAAGGAAATGTGAAGAAGCTAAACAATTATATTATATTCTGTAAATCTGATTCAATCAATTATTTAATGAGCCATAATCAAAAGTTAATGAACAGTAAATAAAGTATGTGATGCATAGTACACACACATTACCCTGACTCTGCTGTGTTACTGACTGACAGAAGAATACACAACGTATGAATACTCCAGTTCATCACGTCTTCTCTCGGGTTTCTTCTGTAAAGCAGAATAATTCACTGAGTCAGAATCAGGATCCTGAGTAATAAATCATAGCCTCATGGCCATGAGATTTTCTTTTCTATTTAATCATGTGCAGTGGGTTTTTTTCTGAGAATTTAATTCATACTTGAAGACAAAACACTCTAAACATTTCTAAAATAAAAAAATATCTGCTTATGAGAGTCAAAGATATTTAAGCATTCAATATATACACCTATAAACCTATGGTGCTTAAAATTAGATTCCTATGATGATTATTTTTTTTTCATATCAATTTATCACATCAGTATAGATTAAGTATTTTTCTATGTACATGTAACAGTACGCCATGTCACGCCCTCCACTCTAACCAAGCCATGATCACCTGCAACTCCTCTCCACATTCCATCCCACGGCTTCTGTTTTGCCGCCACACCTGCTCTGCATCTCATTCGTCACTTTCTCGCTATTTAAACCAGCCACAAACAACCATCCAGTGCCGAATTATTGCGTGCCACAAGCCTAGTGTTTTTTGTGTCTAGTGTTTTGTGAAAATAATACCGTTTTACCTTTCATGTTATTGACCCTTTTTTTCTCTTCTGGTTACACCCTTAGCTTCACGAGTTGGAACTGTTCACTACATTGATTGATAACCCAGCTTTGAACCTTTGCTTCTGTTTTTGACTCCGGCCCTGCCTTTATCCTCAGGATTGCTGAAACTCCAATCTCTCCCTCAAACTGCACATCGGATTTTACACGTGCACCACAGCCCTCACCTCTCCACGCAGCCACGCTCACTCCTCTGCCGTGCTTGCTCAACCTGTGCGTTCAGTGCTCTGTCTCTCATCCACCTCTACAACCAAGCCACGCCACAGCTCTTTTCAGACAGCACCCCAAGTACTGGTTTCTTTTGATCATCTCTCTCTCTCTCTCTGTTTCACCTCCTCATTTTGAAATAAACTCTGTTATATTGAATCCAAACTATTGTGTCTGCTTTTGGGTCCTCCAAGCCTGCCTCACACGGACCAGCCGTGACAGTACAGTCATTACTGGTATTAACTGTTGAACTGCTCACCTGAATTAAACAGATTTAATCCAAACCTCAATAAAAACTTAAAAACTTAATGATTTTGACAGACCTAAGTAAACATTTCAGGAATATATACACCTTACATTATAACTAAAGAGAAAAGAATATATATTTAAAAAGCACAAACAATATTGAATTTGAGATTTTCAACTTTGAGAGTTGATATTCATTAAAATATTATGTGTTGAAGAAAACTGGAATTATTATAAACTGAGTTGTTGTTTTTGTAAACAATGAACTTTTTATTAATATTTATTTATTTAATATTATGTTATATAATTATTCTTATGAGTTTACTAGTGTGTTGAAATAGTCAGTAGAAAACTATAGCTTAGGGTAAAAGTTTGCCTTCCTAGTGATTTTTTAAGGGAAAAAATAAAATAGTCTACCAAAATATAAAAAAAAAAAAGAAAGAAAGGAGCATGTTTTCTGTAATGTTTGAACAGTAGGTCTCCTCATAAACGACCATAGATAAATTCAAAGATATTGTGTGGTTTGTTAAATGCAGAAAATTAATAAATATTGCTTCAATCTATTCTGAGTATCATATATATTGAGATACTTTAGAGAGAAAGGCTTTGGATAAATTTAACAGCAAATACTTCAGAGAACTAACATTGTCCTTATGTGCACTAAAACTATAACATTCTGTTCCCTAGTTGATATTTTCCCAAATTACCATATTTAACTTTAATGTCTAACACAAAACTGTTTATATCAGATCAATATATCAAACGATCTGTAACTTAAGGTGTACAGTAACCTGATCATACTAATCCTGTTTATACTGTTCCACACTAAATTTAGTCATTTTACTGGTTGGCACTTCATGACCTTCACCTGATCTCTAGTGTAAAAAAAAAAAAAAAAAACCTGACGCCATTACTGAAACTCATCAAAAGGAAAACCGCTTAAGGAAATAGTGTTTATTGATGGACACATTCTCTCAGGGCAGGAATTTTTATTGCACATTTTAGAAAAATATAATTAATAAAAAAAGCAAAATTGTATGTTTTTAAGAACATAAAAAAATACCCATATTGTTAGACCAAAGTACCAAAACGCACTTGCACAAAAGTATACCACAGTTTTGATTTATAAAATACACTATAAATTGTGAACAGTGTGTAACCATACAATCAGCAGCTAGTAAAGTAAATTCCAGAGTGTACACACTGTGTTCAAGTTTAAGGTTGTTTAGCAGGAATAACCCGCAACTTCAACTAATGCTGTAGAGATTAGCTAAACCCGCAACCATTTTTTCCATGTACAAATAACAGTTGTTAAATAAACCCTAGTAGTACTCCCTCATCTCAAAGATGCAGTAATTATTTACTCAGCTATTGAGCTGTCCACTTCCAGTTCAGTCTTAGATAACTACAGTATAAATACAGTACTGAGCTCTATTCTAAGTGCTGTCTCCAGAGCTGCAAATCCTAATTTTGTTCATAGTGCTCACGTTATTCACATTTAAGCTCTGTGTTTTAAAAACAGGGAGACTGGGAGAGACAGAGAGAGATACATGTCAGACTATATAAATATATATAAAGACATTATTTGTGCATTTAGCAGGTCCATCAACTTAATACTTGTTGAAGCAGATCTCAGGTGAACTGTACTGAAAAAATTGTATTATGATATGATATAGCCCATGAACTTTCCTTCATCATAAAACACCCATCAGCGAAAGGGAGCCCACATGTATGCAGCAAATTGTTGTAGCCAAATTATGTTTGTGTTAGCATGCACAGTTATAAAGAGTGGGATAATATACTGTAGGAGATCAGCTACAGTATTTTAAAAATGTAAAACATATCCATATTATTCCCTTTTATTCAGGGATGTTGTAAAGGCCAGCCTTGGCTTCTAGTGTTCTGACAACTTGTGCTGCTTTCCGAAAATGTTATTTTTGAGAAAACTGATAGCATTATGGTGAAAATTCTGACCAAATCTTCCCTGAGTAATGGGGGGTGGGGGATTTGAAGAGGGAAACGTTTTTTTTTTTTATTATTTTAACTTATGGGTTAAAGGTTAAGGGTAAAATAATCATGTTTTGGCAGTTTTTGAAGTTCAGACACGCATACCTTATACAGCTGCTACAAATGATTGTACATTGTATGCAATGACTGTGCAAGTAGGCAGTGTGACTTTACATTTGGCTACCACAATAACACAGTATATAACTAAACCCAAAGCTACACTGAGCCCAGACTGAAGAGACAACCTTCATCACTATTCATAATCGCAGTGTGATGAATGACCCCAAAAAAAAAAAAAAACCTGTTTCACCATATTTACACAGGAAATATAACTAGAATGAAAAGAAAAAAATAGAAAAAAAAGGAAGTTAATCGAATTGTGTAAGGCTTATTACATCAGCTTGCCCTTCATTCACAAATGTCTCAGTAACAGGAAATAATAAATACTCCAAACTCCCTGAAATGGCAGTAGGAAGAAACCTTGAAAGGAACCAGACTGAACAGGGAACCCATCTTCATTTGGGTGATAATGGATAACATGGATTGATCTGGAGGCATACTGTGTGTTAGGAGGCTGGAGGAATTTCAGTCCAGAACTATTCACTGACTGCAGTTACTAGTCTTCAAAGCAGCTGTCTGAATCAGCCAGTTGTAATCATCTGTCTGTTGCTGTTTAGTTGATTCGCCATTGCTTCAGCTTCGTACGTCTCATTAAGAGTGAAGTCGTCTCTTCCATTTGTATTCTCACTTCTCTCACATCATTTGTTTCAGAAGAGTCATTATTGTCCTGCATGAAGCAAAAACATTATTAAACCCAGGAAGGGTAATGATAAACTTTTAGAGGAAATCTGGTCTGAAAGAAAAATCATGAATGAGCATGATGGGAGATGACTAGAACACTTGGTGAAGTTGCAGGTGATCTAATGAAATATACAAGTTTATGATACAGAAGCACAATGCAGCGGGTTGGATCATGTTGACTGCTAGAGTGAGCTCGTTTCACATCTGTATCTCACATTTATGTTCAAATTTATCCCTCATGACTTATCAGAAAACATAATATCATGCAACTCTGGCCCAAAAAGATGGGAGATAGTATCACAACTCAATAAGCTCCAAGCCATTTCCACATGTTTGGAAAAGCCATTAAAAGAGATCCAAATCACATGCATACATAGACACACAGAAAAAAATAAAAATAAATAAAAATGTAATGTGAATCTCCCTTACTGTATCCTCATCATGTTTTAACATCCTGTTTTGGCTAGTCTCGGTCATGTTCACAGGGGCAGTGTGATATCTCTGTGATCTCCTCTCTCTGGGTTTAGTTTCCACTACATCATTTTGTTGAACCTGTAAAATATACATCAAATATAAACGTTAAACTTATAAATATAAACTTTATATACATTATATACATTATTTTGGACACACACACTATATATATATATATATTTGGTATGTGTCATTAAATCATTAAAATTTAAAAGAGGAAATCATTAAACATTTAATTAATAAATTAAATAAACATTAATTAAAGTTTTTAAAAAAATTTCTAACATATCATAAATAGAGTATTAATGTTTGTTGTTAAACTGACAAAGACATGACACTTAATGGGTGTGTTATTATTCCAGCACTACACATCCATGTCTGAACATTACAGTAGTAATGTTGATAGCAAAATATCAAAGCAAAAAATTCATGGCTGGTAACTCAGACTCCAGACTCCCCAGATCCCAGTCCAATCGAGCACCCATGGGATGTGCAGGACAAACATGTCTGATTCACAGACGCAAATGGATCAGCAAGACAAAAGATGCTTATTTTTTCCTTTACTTTGAATTTGTCTAGGTGGACATGAACAAATCAGGGCTTCAAGTACAGATAAGATGCATCGTTTCAGTAAAGCGTGGTGACCCAGTAAACATGCCCAGAACTACACTGATTAGCCAGGAAAAGACCCTACCTAATATTGTAGTAACCCTGAACCACCAACAAAGCACAGTTGAGGCCACAAGACCTCTGATCAAGAATGGATCAGACTTGTTTGTCCAGCACATGCTTGAATTCAGTTAAGGCCACATCGCCATCTTCTAATAATGCTTCCTGGTGCTAACTCTTCTTCAGGTAAATGATGTACACACATACTGTATGTCTGTGCACATGATGTAAAAGAAAACGTGATTCATTACACCATGTTCACTTGCTGCCTAATATATCCAACCTTTAGCATGATAATCATATTAGCATGCTAAAGTTTGCAGCAAACATTTACTTATGTTATATAATTTTCATAGTTCACATTAATAATCATGTATAAACATTGTTTTTTATGATTAAAAATTCCTGTTCTGCACCACAGTCTTCTACTCCCGAATGTCACCAACTTACGAATGAGTTCCTTTCCGGGAGCACATTTGTAAGTGGGATTTGTTCTTAAGTCTGATAAAGTGATTCTCATACACATTTGACACGAATATACAAATATAAAGTAACGCATACCAATTCACTTGACTAAATCTGAGTGGTGCATCTGTCCCCTTTCCCCACACTGATATCATGTGGCCAAAAAAAAAAAAAAGAACAAGCCTAAGGAGCACTTAATCTCACACATGAAATATAACAGTATTGTCTCTGCGACTTTAAATCACAAAGGGAATCCCGGATGCCATTTTATCTCAGAGTTGTTTTCCACTGTATCAAACTGTGAACTTTGTTTTGTTGAAGATTTTCCGAAATTGGGATTATTCATCATTAAGACATTTTTTATCATCGTGTTCTCGGACTGATTCATTGGCTCATCGACTCATTTCTCCTACACTCCCCAAACACCCCACAAACACACGCATACATACAGACATTGTATGGATTCACTTACACACTAAAAAAATTTAATATAATTGTAAATATTGGTGTCTGGAGCCCTGAGCTACGTCGGTAATTTGTTCATATTTACGAATATTCATAGAACCATGGTCCGTTCATATCTGTGGAAAGTCATAAGTTGGGGCTTACTGTCGTTTAATGCTGTGGTTGAATAATGCAATATTGAACACTGTATAATAAATAATAATAATAATAATAATAATAATAATAATAATAATAATAATAATAATAATAATAATAAATGATTACTATTTCTACTTTTGCTGTAATTTCAAGTTCAAAGGTTTAAGTCCCACAAGCAAAGCTACATTCTCTCTTTATTATAGAGTTCATTATCTTTCTCATTTTACCAACAGTGTAAGTTGATAACATTAATTGTCCAGGCACTGTTTATCCAGCACACAGTCAGCAGTCTTCAGGCAGGTAAACAGCACTTGTGGCTTCCTGTAGGGGTGTGACAAGATAAATCTGAATAGTTTGGGTTCCAATCTCTATTTTTTAAAGGAATTTAGGGGCCTTGTCATTTCGGTGTGAAGAAAGATGTTAGGTTTATCAACTGTGTTATCACAAGAGTTCTGGTGGCTAGGCATTGCTGGACCGTCAATTTGACCGAATGACAGCATCCAGTCATGTGACTGCAAATACTCCTGTTAAAAATATGAATGTTACCTATTTAACTTTTTATGAGTAATACGTATATTTTACTTGTTGAGGGGCTCATGAGGTGAAACTTTGTCGCCTTTATCAGTGGGTTGCAACATCATGAAGCGCATTTCCCACCAAATGTCCAGTTTTCTCTGTTAAACCAAAGACTATTATTTTCTGTTTTTGCAGAGTCAGAATGACAGAAACTAAGTCTGACAATCTAAACACCACCCTAATTAATTTCCATTGTTGTGTAATTAACATTAGTGTTAACATTTCCTGCTACTAGAATGTCTTGTGCAAGATCCAGTTGTGGCACCATTCATTCACCGATCCATGGCTTCAGAGTGTTGACATTCTAATGATGTTTCTATGCGTCTGACATCCTTCTTCTCATCAATGCATGTTAAATATGAACTCATAAAAAAAACATATAAATATAAACACATCAACCATTCTGTTGATATTTGTTTGTAAGTGTAAACAACTGTAACTGATCAGGAGGTTTGCACTGAAGGTGTCACTGTAAGCGGAATGAAAATGATACTCTGTTTTCCACAGCTATGCATTCACACATACACAAATAAAAATAATAATAAAAACGATGTGAATCTCCCTTACTGTTTCCTCATCATGATATAACATCAGGTTTTGGCTAGTCTCGAACAAATTCACAGGAGCAGTGTGATATCTCTGTGATCTCCTCTCTTTAGGTTTAGTCTCCACTGCATTTTTATTTGGTTGAATCTGTAAAAATATAAATCAAATACAAACTGTATATTGTGTAGCTATATGTAATACACATTATTTTGACACATTATAAAAATTATTTTAGACACAGAAAAAAATATCTGATAAAATATCACAAATGGAGTTTGTCTGTTGTTGAACTGATAGAGGTGTCACTACAGGAGTGCACGAGTGAGTGCTATTATTGCACAGCCGTATCTGAACATTACAGTAGTTTAAAGCAAACTCTCTGAGCAGCACACAGCACCTTCCTGATGTATACAACAGTAAACATACAGAACGAGTGACCGAGAAGAGTAAGAAAGAGTTTAATGTGTGCTGATCTCAGGAGCAAATTTGCTCACATCACTGTGTGTGTGTGTGTGTGTGTGTGTGTGTGTGTGTGTGTGTGTGTGTGTGTGTGTGTGTATGTATGTATGTATGTATGTATGTATGTGGTGATGGTCATGGTGTGTGAATAGAAGAGAATGGAATCAGGGAGAACGAGAACTAATAAACAGGTGTACAACTGTGGGTGTGTCACTAATGATTCCTGTTTGTGTGTGTATGTTGGAGAAGCTGCTGGAAATGTTTTTTGACAAAGTGAAACACTGTGCATGTTTGTGGTTTTAATTTAGCTTGAGCAAAAGGCTGAAAACCATTTTACAATAGAAGAAACACAAAGCAATTAAAATGAGCATGAACAAATCTCACTCACTCATCCTCTATACCACTTTATCCTGTATTCAGGATCGCGGGTGGCCTGGAGATTATCCCAGTAGACTTAGGGCATGAGTCTGGAGGGTGCCAATCCATCACAGGGCACACATACATAGACACACTCACACACTTATTCGCACTCATTCGCACACTATAGGCAATTTGGGAACATAAATTATCCTTATGTGCAGGTCTTTGGACTGTGAGAGGAAACCGGAGCACCCAGAGGAAACCCACCAAGCGTGTCGGAGCCAGACGGGAATCGAACCCGGACCCTGCAGGTGCCACTGTACCGCCCATATACAAATTTGTTTGTTTAAAATGAAGTATTTTCTTATTAAACTGTTGAGCTGTCAATCATTTTCATTATTGATTGGTTACCAGGTTGTTACTGATTGGTAGCAGCTACAGTAGTTATGAGTTTCCACCCTTTCAGTTCACACCAATCATTAAGGACAAGTTGTGTGTCCAGCTTTACTGCTCCAGTTGATGTGTAGCTTTTGCTGCAGTCTGTAAATGCATTTCAATGTTGATTTATTTTATTATACTGTTCAGTATTATTAGAACTGTTCCAGTTATTATCCCTTAATTAGCTTGTGATTGATGTTTTACACAGCTGTAAATGTGTGTTAATGGCAACCGGATTACACCAATATTATTTCCCTTCACTTGGAGAAAAAAGGCTGGAGTGTCGTGCCGGTGCGCTCTGGCCACAATGCACCTGTATAGCGATAATAAAAGATGTTTACAACTGACTCGTCAGATAGAGGCTGGAGATAAGTGATGTTGCTGCATCTTCCACAGATAAATGTTTTGAATATGAAAGTGTGAGAAATTGAATGTGTGTGAAGATGAGTGACTGTGACTGATATATACTGATATTCAACAAGGATTGATAATAATACAGACACTCATTTCATTTTGCACATAAAAAAAAAAAAGATTAAGCAGGGTTCATGTGTAGTCCAAATGCAATCCTATGACCCCCCCACATACACACACAAAAGCAAATGCAATGTCCCCCTTTACATTTCCGACGCCTTTTTGCACTTTGAAACTCAAGTGTTTGTTATTTTCCATATTTTATACATTTATTATTTTATACACAAACTGACGTCACTCTCATTTTGAGCTTCATCTACTTGAAGGATATAATGTGTACTTTATAAACATACATTTTTTCATTACTTACATTTTCCCTCTTTGGACACTTTTCATTCTCATGTTGCAAGTGCATTTCCTGATGCTGCTTCATACGTTCCTGATATTTAGTAGAACAGAACACTGCTCCAATAATTACCCCCAACACTATCAGCACTGGTAGAAACCACACCAGCCAGTGACTGTGCTGCTGCTCATCAGGACTTATCTGGACCTCTATAAAACACACACACAGATAACTAATCAGAATGACTCAGTAGCTGAAGTAGAGCTAAAAGTAAAATCATGGTGTTATGAGAGGAATGTGAACCTGAATAAACTGTTATATAATGAAATGTTAAAATATAATATATAAATATAATACAAGTCACACAAACACTCACTATAAGACACATTCACAGAATGTAGATTAATGTTTATCCTGGAAGACGTACCTTTTACAATGAGTGTGTATATATGGATGAGCTCATCATTCTCTGTGTCCCGGATAGTGTAACTTCCACTGTCACTCAGCTGTACATCTCTCAGTATGATATTAGAGGAACTGAGTGATGCTCTGTTTGTGTATCCAGCTTTACACTGTAGTGTGTGTTCAGTCACTCTACAGATCTGTTCACCATATAAACCTGCTGAGTCTATGACTTTATAAACCACCTCCACTGGACCTGGTATGGGCAACTCCATCACCAAGTTTTCATGAGGGGCCAACTCACCTGATGAAAACAAAGCTGTAAAGAACAAATACGTTAGGAAATTAAACCGTAATAATAAAAGGCAAGAGATCTGAATCTCTATTCATCAGGAACAAGATGAGGAAACTTACTCTCGATGATGAGACGGACATCATCAATGCCACGGTCATTACACTCACACGTGTACATGTTCCTCTTACTGTAATCAGCCACAGGGATGATGAGTGAAAAATCTCCTTTCAGGTACTGATCATAAGACATTTCATATCCCTCCTTTGACCAACATGAGTTCTGATCACACTGAGCCAGTACATCTCGACTATGGAACTTCATCCACTTGACCAAGCCAGGACACTCACGTTTACATGGGAGTGTAGCAGTCTGATGAAGCTTCACTAATACTGAAGTAGCCAGTGTAGGTACTGAAAGAGACATAAACACCATCATATTCTGAAAGATCAAAATCAAGATACAACAAAAGAAAAAAAAAGTACAACAAACACAAAAACAGAAAACCTGCAGATAGAGTTGGGCGATAGTTATCTTGAACCTCGTGATAAAATTTCTGTCTATACTGATGATGTGCTTTGATCATTTCTACTCAATTTCGATAGATCTAATAGTCTAAAGTTTCATACCCAAGTCTCCATCAGTGACCAGTTAATGTCCTCTACAAAGTGGACTTCATGTTATCTAAAACAAATTTCCTAATACAGTGGAGCCTCGGATTGTGGTAATGCGAAGTGTTCCGCAAAACGAGGCAAAGATTTGTAATACATTTTGAATTGAAAAAAGAGCAAGTCTTGGTTTACGTTTACCGGGTGTCATGTATCACGCATGCGCTTCTTGTTTTGACGCCGAGTGTCACATGATCACAACTGAGCCAATGGTTCTTCTCCCTCTTGCACTGCAGAATTGTGGATGATCGTCTCTCCTGCTGGGTCTTAGTGCTCGTCTCTCACTGGTATAATCAACATCTCTGCGTGTACTGTTTACTATAACACTGTGACCACATGTGTGCGTGTAAAACATCTTTTATTTTGTGTTTGTATGTGTGTTTGTACATCCTGGACCCCATCTTCCCGTACAATTGTCATAAGCCCTCTCACACCCTCCTATTTCGTCGACCCCCTCAGAAGCTCTGCGTAAGGGTTCTTATAGGTTTTATTAAATCCCATGGTGCGGGTTAGAGAGTAACAATTTTAATTTCTTTTCTGAGTTTTTATTTCTGTAAGCCTGCTTTGCAACATCGTCCACTTTTAAAAGTGCTATATAAATACATTTTAGTTGAACAAATTAAATTATCACACAGCAGAAATAAACAAATGACAACTGCCACTCAGTCTTTGTTTTTTTGCTTTGCATGTCAAAGTACACTCAAATTTGCTTCTGTTGAGAGGCATAAAAGTGACTGTATGATTTGACCTAATAATAGAGACAAATTACAGGGCACACCTATGACAGACAGGCGTGTGTGTATGTGTGTGTTTGTGTCTCTGTGTGTGTGCCAGAGGGTGATAAGCCCTATTTCTTCAGGCTTTATTCATTATCAGGATACGCTCCAGTCTCACTGCATTATCTCCTTATATATATATAGTGGTAAAATACTGATATTGATCAAATTGATCAATATCAGTATTTTACCATATATATATATATATATATATATATATATATATATATATATAGATATATATTTGCAATACTGTGCAACCCTACCTGCTGATGTACACTATATGGCCAGGAGTATCTGCACCCACAGACCATCCCTCCCAAACATGGTTCTTCCACAAACTGTTACCACATAGTAATAGTTTTACAGTTTCCCTATCCAGAAACCTATCCAGCATGATAATACTCCTGTGAGATCCACAAAGATAGCTCCATGAAGACATGGTGTGTAAAGGTTGAAGTGGAAAAACTGGGGCCTCCCTGACATCCCCAACATCAGTGACTGTAGCTGAATGAACACAAATCACACTTACCTGTGGTGAATCTGAGGGTGAGGAAGTGCAGAACACAGAGAAGAAGGCTCCAGGACTGCATGGTGGAGGAGACAGATGGAGTAAACCACTCCATCCTTTATGGAGAAACAGAAATATAAAATATGATAAATAAGTAAAGTAAAGCCTTTATTTTGTCACATATACATTACAGCACAGTGAAATTCCTTCTTCGCGTATCCCAGTGTAACTGGGGTCAGAGCGCAGGGTCAGCCATGGTACAGCGCCCCTGGAGCAGTTAAGGTTAAGGGCCTTGCTCAAGGGCCCAACAACGGCAACCTGGCTGAGCTGGGAATCGAACCGCCGATCTCCTGATCAGTAACTCAGTGCCTTTGGTAATAAGAATGAGGGGGTAAATCTGTTATGAAGGAGCAGAGACAGGGTGATGGAGGTGGGGGCTGGAACACACAAGCATGTCCAAGGATACTGATTTACTGTATTTATCATTAACATCCAAAAACAAGCCCCTGAAAGAGTCATTTCTATTGTATGTCACTCCAAAGATGGCACATTAAGAATCAAAGCTTTTAAAAACAGGCATGTCTTTTGAACTTTACCATTATGGTTGAAAATACATTGCCAAAGGTCAATTTTAACTTCAGTGCAGTTTGCGTTATATGGACACCAGAGAGAAACCATGGTGTCCTAATACTTTTTACTTACATACTGTACATTGTTGTCGCTTATATTCAGCTTTGTGATGTGTGTGTGTGTGTGTGTGTGTGTGTGTGTGTGTGTGTGTGTGTGTGTGTGTGTGGAGTTTTCTGATACTTTTCATAGATATGTTGCTTGGTAATAAAGAGAATTATATGAACAGGATGAAGTCATAAGAATAACGCATAATAATCTGCGTTATAATGTACAGTAATCTCAGTCTTGTTTCAGTAGAACTCTTGCTTTAGATTGAATAAAACACTGCAAACAGAAACTGTTATATAAATATATAAATGTTAAATACATATAGAGCTTCTCATCCCCCGCTGCTTGCCGTTTATTATCAATCACATGATGATTTTACTAAAACACACACAGTATCTGAGGTTCGTGTACTTAAGACCTTCTTTGTTGTTCTTTGGATTTGTCGCCATTTTACACTTCATGTCACACACCGTCAATACGTCACCTCACACTAACAAACCGTCAGCTTTATACTCTCTATTAACACATGAAACACACTGCAGCGCCATAAACTACTGTAGATTTTTATCTGTAATCCGTCATCTGTAAACTCACCGTGTAAACTTTATTACCGTGACATTTATCTCCGCTTCAGCCTCGCGCTGTAACGTCACGCGCACTTTTACTTTCGTTTCTCCTGACGTCGTCGCCCCGAGCACGCGCGCTGTTTAAAAGGCGTCCATCTTGAGCCTATAAACCTGCCCTATACCTTTGTTTTAATTTTACTACTAATCACCATAACTACTAATTACAATAATGTAGAATCATTTTAATGCATGGATTATTTTATTGTAATATCTGAGTTGGAAACACAGCTGGCACTCAGAACTGAAGAGAAAGAGACACAAAACACACAGTAACACAGTCCAGGAGGTGTGTGTGTGCGTGCGCGCGCGCGCACACACACACACACACACACACACACGCTTAGCAGAGTTTGGGTTCCTGTTGGCTCTAAAATTTCAGTCATAAAAGGTCATTAATACAGAAATAACCTACAGACTAGCAGCTGCTTTTGATGTCCATGACCCATACAACTCATAGATTCTTTAGAGTTGTGGGTAACCATGAACCTTATATTTCACATTTATCAAGAGTGCTGTCTACATCATTGGCTCTGTGCCTGAGTCCTTTTATCTATTTGATCCTAAACTGTGTTTCTTCCTGCAGGTGGTGCCCCAGTTTTAACATGTATGTCAGCAACATGTTCAGCACTGAATGGTATCATCAGCATCAATCAACACATCTGGGTTGTTTCATGCTCAGCATGTGCTCAGACCACATACGCAAACAACACAGAACTAGTCTGAATACCCATTTATCTTTGCCGTTTTTATTTTTTCTTCTCGTGTTAGCTACATTTAAAGTGATAAATAACACAATTCTTCCCCTTCCTGAGAGATAAAGCAGCAGGTGAACATCCACTCAACATTCCATATTAATCTCCAGTGTGTAATTATTAAGATGAGCAGAGAGCAGAAGAGATTACAACCTAAAATATTTGCTTTAGACAAAATGTTAACCTACGTTATTCTTATTTAAAAATCAGGGAATCATCCAAACAATCAAAAAATATTCCAAACTTAAGTTACTCTGCTATCTGCACCGAATCCTTTATTTTCCAGACTTTAAAACAGAAGCATAACACTGCACGATGAGATAAAGCGATACCAGCTTTCACCACCAGAGGTCAGTGTCACGACAACGTAAATGGATTTAATAAAGTAAATAGAGCTGTAAAAACATCCGTAAATAAAGGCACACTCAATGGCCACTACATTAAGTACACTTGATCATTTCATGGGTTAAATGCTATTTTACAACCACAGAACTCATTTGCGGTGTGTTTGCATACATCCATTTCACTTGAACTAAGAACTTACACCGTGTGTAAAAAAAAAAAAAAAAATGTCCAAATGAGTTTTTACAGGCCAATGCCAGTGATGCCAAGTGAAGGTTTCCTACAGAATTTTAAAATTTTAAGAAGTTAGATTACATTAATTAGTTTCTATAGCATTGCTGTCTAGCATGTGAGACGTTTACATAGCTCCTGACCATGTTCTTATTATAATATTTTTATATTATAATACATTTCAACACTTTAAATAAAGACCTGAGTGACAGCGGGGTCTCAGGGTTCTGGATGAAGATTCACATGGTGTGTAAGCTTTGATTTCAGCATACGTGGGACCATCAGGCAATTTGGAAATTGTTCCTTAGGATGAACCAGATGTATGGAAGGCCACACATTTTTGTTTCCCTAAAACGTCTTGTCTTACTTTTTTTTTTTCCATAATGTCAAACAAAGAGGCACTGAGATTGAAAGTAGGCATTAAAATACAACCACATGTACACCTCCAATTAACTTAAATGATGCCTATCAGAAGCTTTTAAAGCCATGACATCATTGTCTGGAATTTTCCAACCTGTTTAAAGGCACAGGTAACTGAGAGGTGTGTGTGTCGCAAACAAAGCCCCGTGTTTGCCGGAATCACATGACTGAATCATTCGGGCCCAGCACTATGACATCAGCCCTATTATGTGATAATGTGTAAAGGGCTCATTGAGGTGAAAAGTTTTCACTACACAGTCATGTCATGGGTTTGTGTGTTATGTTAGACAAGAATAATGTAATTCATTATGTTACATCACTAAGTAAAATAACATTTAGATTCAATCATGACATTCATTCTATATATTTATATGTGCCATTTTTTGGGGGGCCACATGTAAAATTCTGTAGATCTGCCACGGATCCACATGAAGGCAGGACTGAACATTACCCAGAACATCATAATGCTCCTGCCAGCTCCTTTCCACTTTTTTTTGGGTAGGTCCTGACCACAATTTGTACCGTGGACCGTGAACATCCCAAAAGTCCTGAAGTTTTGGAGTTGCTCTGACACACTTAGCCCTCACAATCTAACCCTTGTCAAAGTCACCCAGATCCTTAAACTTGCCCTTTTTCTGCTTCCAACTCACAGCAAAATCCTTAGTCTTGAATTAACACCCAGAGTGTTGATTTAACACTTTCAGAGTACATTCGTGACCATTGGGTCATATATAAACACTTGGGGTGTTACAGCAACACTTATCAGTGTATATACCTTCTTGAGGACAGTAAAAATCTCATTTTAAAGGTAATTAAGACCTCTTCATGTTTCAGTCTGTATTTATCTGTCTTGTAGCAGAGTCATGTAAAGTCCACCCTTTCTCAAACTGCAACACCAGCTGCACTAACTGTCTGTTCCATGAATCAAATGTTATTTTCCAAGCACCGACCTCACATGCAGTGTTTGCATGCCCCCTTTACACTTCACACCGTGTGTTACATCTGCTTCATAACCAGCTGCTCTCACACACTTCTGTTTCAGCTTTTTACTTTTCAAGCACAAAAAAACTAAATGAGTGCAATATTTCTTTGTAAAATTATGACTGCATGTTCAAAGGTTAAGATTATAAATACACTGACCTTCAGATTCACCAACCCAGATTTAATTTTATCAACAATTAGAGGCTATAGAGATTTTACATATTGTTAAAACAGCATAAAAAGGATAATATTCTAGTTGTTTACATCAACTAGAATATAATTTATTTAACTCCATCCATCCATTTATCTAAATCCAAAAATGTGATATAAACTGCCTCTACACTGTTCTATATGCTTGGAAAAACTTTACATGATCCAGTTATTTCTATATTGATTCTGTTTTTCTTCCTGCCAGAAAAATAAATCAAGAATAATCATGAACTAGAAGACACAGAAATTCAGAAATAACATAAATACAAGTACATAAAATATTTGTATAATGTCACACATATAGAAATTATCTGAGGCCTACATAGAGTCCAATGTGACATTCAAGTACAAAGCAGAAAAGAAATAGCCATAGCGTTCACACACACACATTTATAACAGATAATTTCATCATTGTTTCTGGTCTCATTCATGATGGTTCAGTTATTCTGTCAAGTTTTCATCATCTAATTTATTGCTTTACTAAGCGCTTGCTCTAATGATATTGACCACATCAAAGCTCTCACAATAAAACCTTATAGTAAAAAATATTCATTTTATTTGTGTGTGTGTGTGTGTGTGTGTGTGTGTGTGTGTGTGTGTGTGTGTGTGTGTGTGTGTGTGTGTGTGTGTGTGTGTGTGTGTTTGTGTTTGTGTTTGTGTGTTTGTGTGCTTGTGTGTGTGTGTGTGTGTGTTGGTGTGTGCGCATGTGTGTTAGAGAAAGTTAGTCATATCTCTAACCACAAGCCTTTGCTAAAGCACATACTGTGTCCGTCCATTTAAAAGTCTGAATATTTTCCAACCACAGAACTCCGTGTGTTTGTGTGGTACTCTTTTAAAAATACATCTGCCCCCACCTTACATCTGTTTCTGACCAGCAACTGTTTTCACACAATTTGTTTTCAGTCTTCACCTCTGTGAACGATGCTCCCAGCTGAGGGCGCTCAAGTTAACATGTCACTAACTTGCACACAATTACATGAACTTGTCTGGGTGGTATTGCTGAATCCATATAAACTGCCTCTACACGTGAGGGAGTGATTGTGTGCCCTTATAGGAAAACCATTCCTATATAATTCATCCATTCATATATAATGTGTGATTATTAACTAAACAAAATTTAATTAAACACTCGTCTCCTCCACACAGGATTCTCTTTGCAATGTAAATAAACATGAATTTAAACATAAAAAAACAAAAAGACACAAAACTCCCTCAACTCCTCGAGACAGGGTTATGATTTTCTCTTTTCCTTTCTTTGTCTTTTCACTTTTCTATTCAGTTTTTTTTCTTTTTGTGTCATAGCGGCCTGTATAGATGTGTGTCCAGGTGTCGTGCATTCCCCCTGATGGCCATCATGAGGGCAGCCATGGATCTGCCTACTGGAGTAGTCACAGTGTAGTCGTCTATGGATTTACCTGTCTTGCGACGTTACTTAAGCGGCCAGTCCAACAAGGAACCATGGAGGTTGATGGCAACCATTGGAAGCCACTGTATATTCACACATGCATTCACAGACTATGGGAATTCCTAAAGTTCTCAATTTTCTGAATGTCTGAGTCCTTGGACTGTGGGAGGACATCGGAGTACCCATAGAAAACCCCCTAAGACCAGGGAAAACATGGTGGGAAGAGAACCAAGGAGCTTGAGGTGCAAAGCAATAGTGCTGACCATGCCGTGCCCATATTAGTAGTAGAAATAATAATAATAATAATGTTTTTGTGGTATGGTGGCGTAATGGCTATCACTCCATGGAATCTCCAGGGTCCTGCGTTTGATTCCTGCCCCAGGGACTGTGTGCATAGAGTTCAAATGTTTCCCTCTGCTTGGTGGGTAGTCCGAGATCGTTTCCTCAGATCTTCTCGTCCACCATCACATCACCAACTCCTTAGCTTTGAGCTTTCACCTGTCAGAGAGAACAATGTGTGCTTCCTTGACAGTCCATCTGCATTTCCATGATGTGCTCCAGCCCTGTGAACCACAGAAAACAAGAAATCATGCAATGAGAGAAACCACTTTGATATGCAAAGATTTGTGTTTTTTGCCCTTGCCAGCCATTGTAGAGGAGCATGGTCAGTTATTAACGTGAAATGCCACCCTTTTACTGTAGGTAATATGTGGGCTCCACTTGATAGCAAGGGTTTTCTTCTCTATGGTTGCATACTTTTGTACCTCAATGAGCCCCAAGTAACACTTTTTGGGGAGCTGGCCTTCCACAACTCCCTGAGCACTAGTTTCAGGAGGTATAGATGATCCTCCCAGCGACTGGAGCGAATGACAACATCAGTATTTGTCATATGGACAATGGTGATGTACAATAGGACGATATCAATCACCAGCTGAAACTTAGCCGGGACCATGCAGACCAAAAAGAATAACCCGGTACTGCCAATGGCCTGGTCAGTTGTCAAGGCAGTTTGAGGTGAGATGAGACGTGCAGCACATAGCAGAAGGCTCGTCAGAGGTAGAGGCAGCCGGGCACGCACAAGAGTATGTTGGAGACATTAGTCGTTAGCACCAATAGCATTGTTAGCATAGTTAGCTTCTCTAGCACTATTTGCATTTCTGGCTGCAGCCTCGAAGTGAGCGTAGAAGGTGTTCAGCTCGTCTGCCAGATACACGTCCATGTTAGACATACTGTTGGATGTTGGTGCTTTATAGTCAGTTATTGTCCTTATTCCCTGCCACAGGTTCCTAAAGTCACTCTGTTGGAACTGTGACTTTAGTTTCCGCCCGTAGCGCTGCTTCACCTCATTTTCCGCCTTTGACGCAGCATGTCACCCAACTCATTATAGGCAGAGTATTGCGGATGGCCTTATCCACCCGCTTCCGTAAACACATTGATGTCGTCAGAGCACACCTTTTTTATACACTGATGGCAGCAGAATGGTAAGCACTGAGTGTCTTCCAGCCCAGATGAATTAAGAATCCCAGCTCACTTTCCACACACACACAAGGGTCTGCTGAATGAGCTCTGTGCTTGTGCTTATGCTCTGTGCTTGTGTTGTGACATGTTCAAGTGAGAGGGGTTTAGGTGTCTGCGCATACGGGGGCATTTAGGGGTCTGTGGCTATGGTTGGAACGCTAAACAGGTTGGAAAGCTCCCCATCAAAAGCGTCAAAGTCAAATATTTAAGTTTATAAATTCAGTAGTATTTACATTTCAGTTTACATCGCATGCTTTGTCATGGGGTTTTGCCTAACATCATAGAAGTATGAGAGAAGGATGGTGTCTCAAAGATCCCTTATGTGCTGTGTTTTATTTTTACCAGAAAGCTCTGACTTCTTGAAGCATGACTCCACAAGACCTCTGCGGTGTGCTGTGGTTTCTGGCACCAGGACATTATCAGAAGCTCCTTTAAGTGCTGTGGTTTCTGGCACCAGGACATTAACAGAAGCTCCTTTAAGTGCTGTGGGTTGTGGGGTGAGCACTCCATTGATAAGACAGGTTTGCCCAGCACATCCCAAGGAGGATGGGATTTAGAGCTGGGTAACTTGAAGGTTGGAACAACCACATTGTTTTTTTTGTTTTGCCTGTAGAGCCCCATAGTCAGCAAGAACTGGGTGTTCTGCTGCCTTTCTCTATTAGATAGCATTACCTTTTTCACCAACATTTCGTTCTGCATTGGCTTTTCTGTGGGATTAGACAGGACAGCCAGCCTTTGCTCCCCCCAGGAACCATGATATAATCATGTAATGTGTATGGTTTGGACTTTTTTCATCTTAATAAATGAAATCAAAGTTGAAAAACTCCATTTTGTACTTAATCAGGGTGTCCTTGGGTAAAATTTACATTTGTTTGATGATTGTGGCATGTCAGGGATAACCCTTGGAGGGTGCTCTGCACTATAGATTCTGTGTTTTATGTCTGGACTTTATGTTGATGACTATTTCTAGACTTTATTTCCCAGTATGCACTGTACCTTGGCTTTTGTCATTGTGTATCCGAGTCTAGTTTTTGTTGATTAGTTTGTCTTACATCTGTTGTCATCACTGTTGTAGATCTGTTTGGGCTTCAGCTTAGTTATTTGTGTGCGTGCCCTGCAATTGATTGGCACCCAACCTTGTGCCCAAAGTCTCCTGGGATAGGAAAAGTGGTATAGAAAATTAATTTAAGAATGAATGTATTGAAAAGCAATGTATTTGTGTGTTTTAATTGCTAATTCAATTATTTGTAGGAGACATTTTAAAAAATTAATAAGCTACTGTCTCAATGTAAACGAACACATCTACCATTAGATATTAATTAGAAAAGCTAAACTGAATATTTTACCAGGGTTAGTTCATATTTTCACAGCTGAAATAACAGTGCTATAAGTGAATTTTAAGTGAATTTTGGTATAAGTAAATTTGATCATGCTGGAGGAATTGTAAGTCAAAACATTTCCAAAGGAAAAGAGTCCAAAGGAAGAGCTTTGTGCCAAGACAAATAATGAGTAGATAGATAGATAGATAGATAGATAGATAGATAGATAGATAGATAGATAGATAGATAGATAGATAGATAGATAGATAGATAGAGAAACATTAACCATATTTTATTTTAAAAAAAGGAAGTAACAGAAAAAATTATACTAAATACATTATATAGTATATATTTATGTTACAAATATAAGCATGTTTGGGGTACAATAAGCTATCTAGGTTGTGTGCACATGTTACTGTGCGAGAAAAATTTTAGCGCTTTGGTATTGTCTGTGAATCACTAAAATATTGTAATACAGTATTGTAAAACACACTGTATACAGTATAAATCACTTATTACCTGGCTAGGGCTTATCTTTTAAAGTCTGCTAATTGTTTGCTAACTACAAGCGGCGGTCATAAAAATTGTTCTTATTACTAAGAAAAAAATATGTAATGAAAATAAACATTTTGTCATGAGTTTAGTCCTTCTCTACATATCTTCCACCAAGGTGACACACTTCTCCAAATGATGGATGGAGCTGGTGGAGACCATCTTTGAAGAAGCCTTCTTTTTTGCTCTTGAGGAAAAGTTCCACCTGGGTAATCACCTTGTTGTCCAACACCTGCTACAAAGTGGTTTCTTCAAGTGATGGAAGAGGAGGAAGTCACTGGGTGGGAGGTCACATGGAGTGAGGAGGCCTGACACAGAATTTCATACCCCAAATCACACACAAGTTTCACCATTTCATGAGTTGATTGGACTGGCTGCAATTTTTTACAACCAACATTTTGGTTGTGACCCTTTAACGGCATTGTGCGGAATTATACAGTTCATGAATTTACTCGATTCCAAGACATAATTTGGCATAGACATTTTTCAGTAGTTTTTCATATGACAAAGAGCTTCCTTCTCTGTAGTAAAATCTGACACATGACTATTCATAACATCACATTCACTAAACATTTTGATTTTAACTCATAATACTGAAGCCATGTTTACAACCAAGCCATTTGTGGTTCATGAGGATCTTTTTTTAGGTACAAAAAAAGGTGCGTTTTTTAGGTACATTACAGTCGTTTTTGTCCTCACGCATATTCTGTGAGTCTATACTGTGCGGAGACACATAGCCACGCCCACCTCGAGGATTGCAAACACAGAAGGACTAGCAAAGTTTCATTAAAGTCTGTGAAAGGTTTGGATGAATTTGTGACAAATTTGGCAGGACAGACAGACAGACATGCAGAAATACAGACAGAATGTGTATGTGTAACATAAATATATAATAGAAAATTCTGATAAATGTACAGAGAAAATAAATATTTTTTATGTAGATTTTTAAATGAGACAATTTATGACTAGTTTTATTTTAAGAGCTTCAGGAGGAATGTGCAGAATCTCTAAGCTTATGAAATGTATACACTACCATATTCTGCATCCATGATGTTATAAGCTCCAAAAGCAGATTGTCAGAAAACCTTTCACTGTTCGGTATTCTGTAAGTATACAGTACATAATATATATACATGCTCATTACTCTATCCAGCTGGAGAATATACAACCTGGGTATATACCAATTCATTCCCTCTTTTGGTCTTCTTGTTTTTTTTCTTTTTTGAGAAGTGTAGTGCAGCAAAATGCACTGGGTCAGACTCAGGATCCTGCAGAAGACATAAAAGACACAAGAGGATGAAAAGATATAAATAATAAATCAAATAAACCTGACAAAAATTACCTAGATGTTCTTACTGAGCTAAAGAATGTTTAATAGAGATCACAAAGTCCTTTTGGTGGAGAAGATTTAGATATTTTTAACTTTTTCCTCTTTAGACATTCACATTGTCCCGTTTCATGACCTAATTTTGTTTGACCTAATGTGTTTGTGGTTATATGCTGTGGTTGGTTTTCACACAAAAAAAGGGCACTGTGCAGGATGAACAAATATCTATACATTGGTCTCTTAATTTTGTTGTTTGTTCAGACATAATTTTTCAAACCTAAGTCAAGTTGAGTTGAGTTTGAAAGAGAACCAGAGATGACTATTTTTCTGCCACCATTTCAATGCTAGACTTGTCTTGTTCATACTAATTGTTCTGTCATGAACATGCAGTAAATATTTAACATGCTCAGAAAGGGCCTTAAGTTACTGTATATTAAATACTTTGTTTGTTCTATATCTCTGAGCATTAAACATTCTGCTAAATTTGCTAGTACGCTCACGCCTTGGAAGATTGCCAATGGCCTTGAGGACTTTACTTCTCACAGTAGAATTGTGAATTATAAATTGTTTGTAAATGGTCTTATAACCCATTGCCAGATTGATGAGCAGAAAACAGTTGTTTCTCTGATATCATGGCTGTTGTCCTTTCTTCTTGGAACGATGTACACCTGATTGCTCCAGAATACCAAATTGCCAAAAGCTCTACAGTATATTTATAAAGGGTGCCATACTTCATAATGATGAACTAATATTGTGCTTCAATATACAGGAGTAATTGCTGGCTGCTAATTTCTTCCTTAATGATTGCTGAAGTAGGAAGAGTGTACTTACTTTTTCCCAACTGGTTTCTAAATGTTCGTTTACAAATGTGTCAAATGTGACTACATATTAAAATGTGAGAGCTTGCTGTATTATGAACTACCATGAATGTTAAGCCATGAAACTGCTATAACTGTTCTCACGGCTGGTGTGGAAAATGTATCGCAAATAGAGTGCAATTCTTTCTAGCTTGGCGAGCAAAACAGTGGAACTCATGTCACCTAGGTAACAAAGAGGCATCGTCACAAGACAGACAAACATCAACGTGAGCAAAATGTCCACATGCATGTTTATGTGTTCACATTAAACTGTTACATGGTTACTAGTACATTTTCTTAATGTTCTTACCCATTAATTCTTTAGTTTTATTCTATGTGGTACTCGATTGCCTTTTAATCTTGCACTTAATTTTGAAGATGCGTGTCCTAACAATGGCAGCCACTACTGCAGTGAGTCCAAAAAAATCTAACTCACTGCAAACTTCAGTTTCCACAATCCACCACAGAGTACAGCACCCACAACATTTCACTCTCATAGTCACCTGGACTTGAATTGTGCACAACTGATACTTACTGAAAGTACACAAGGTTCACAGTCTCATTGCCAAGCATTGTCCAGTACGCACCTGAAATTCTGCTGCCCTTTCCTCCTTATCTTGATTTTTGATCTTTGATTCTGGCTATTACTCATCCTTTTTTTTGGGAATCTGTTTGAACTGTAATTGTTTTGAATTCTAAACTGTATTATCATCAATCCTGGCATCTCTGTGTAAATGAGAATTTTGTAGTCTGATTTACCTCATTTGTCTGTGCTTCATGACCTAAAGCAAACAAAAGAGAAAAAGTATTATTATTATTATTATATTATTATTATTATTACATTATTAGTTGTTGTAGTAGTAGTAGTAGTAGTAGTAGATTAGCCATACAGTTGTTGTAGATTATCCATAACTAAACTTTTTTTTAATAAAACTTTTTTAAAACTTCAAATATCTTAATCAGTTTTTACTGAAACTATTTGAAAAAATTTACCTTTCACTCTTAAGTAGACCAAATCACTAAATGTGATCTGATGTGATCATTTACTGCAGTCATGGTGAAGGACATGTATAGGAGTAATAATTTCACATCATTTTACATACTGTACGGTTATATTCATTCTTTTTGTAAATAACCCATGAATGCAGCTTAATGTAGAGTTTCTTTAGATTATCCATAACACTCACTCACTTGCTCACTCAATCATTCACTCATCATCTATACCGCTTTATCACGTATTCAGGTTCACAGGAGACTTAGGGCTCGAGGCGGGTTACACCCTGGATGTGGTGCCAATCGCAGGACACACACACATACATACACATACTTACACACCTGACTGCACTAATGTACAGTATAGTGCTTGCAGTATGCCCAGTACAGTACATACTGTACAGTAAAGAACTCTAAAGAATTTTTGTAAATTATCTTTCTATCTTTTATTTTTCATAATGATTTAAACATTTACCTTAGCCCTATAATATTCTTGTACAATTATGTTCATATCCTGTTGCGTATCATTCTTGATCGATCTATCATTAATTTACCTCTATAAGCTTTTCTGTGCTTCAGTATGATGAAGATCAGGACACTGAGAAGAATCACACTCACTGCACCAAACCCCACAGACAGCATGAAGAACACAGCAGGAGAGTCTGAACCTTAGATCACAAAAAAGAAAATATTTAGAGATTTTAAACTACATTATATTTTTATGTAAAGTGTATAGAAGCCTCTGGAAAAAGAAAACCAACAAACCATTTGCTCTGTCCGGGATCTTGTAAAGTGTTTTATTTTCCCCTGAAAAGGAAACTTTTTAAAACCTCAAATATTTTAATCAGTTTTTACTGAAACTATTTGAACAAATGTACCTTTCACTCTTAAGTAGACTGAATCACTAAATGTAATCTGGTTCTTTTTCATGTAGCCGCAGTAGTAGAGTCCTGTATCAGAGACATTTACTGCAGTGATGGTGAGAGACGTGTTCTTGTCATGAACAGATCACTATTCTCTCACTCTCAGTAAAGAAGTAACACGTTTCTGATGGCGCTGATGTAAAAAACTGTTTACAGCCGAGAGGAAGTGGAGCTGAAACACTCGTGTGTTTAAACCAGGAGATGAAACCTGTTTCAGTCAGATAATGTTGGCACCAAATAGTGACTTTATCTCCAGCGTCTGCCTCTAAAGTTAAAGAGCACAGAGTCTCTGAGAGCAAACCTGCAACACACACACACACACACACACACACACACACACACACACACACCTCATTTATTGTATTTGTACACCTCATGTACAAAATAAAATTTTTTAATTTGCATTTGAATAATCACAATTTTCAGTTACATAAGTAAAAAAAATATATATATATATATATATTATTGTGTGAGAGCTGTTCATTTTATCAAGCAATGAATAAAATCATTAAGACTTAAGACTTACCCATGGTACAGAGAAACACAAGCAAAGGTGTAAACTGGACCATTGTACATCCAGACGAGAGACCAAGAGGAAACAGTCTGATGGGTGAAACTAATGCTGGTGTATTTCTGTGTGGAGGGGGTGTGTTTAATTACGATACAGTCATTTTTGTAACCTGAAAGCTGCACATACCTTCTTATTGTCACTGTAGTGTCTCTGAGATAGCAGTAAGAGCAAATTAAAATACAGTGGAAATATGGTTAAGAATTCCATTTGCATTTTGAGAGGGAAAATTAATTTCATTAAATTAATTTCATGTCTCTTGTTAGTGTCCAGCTATGATGTTCATTAAGTTACACACTGTTCTCAGATCTCTGTTAATGACCTGCTGAGTTTATTCATGTACTATACTCTACATATAGCATACATACTGGAATACATGTACTGTACTGTGAATTCAGATAGAGGTTATTCTTAATAAACTATCATATTTTAATAGTTTCTGTTTTAGAAAAGTACAGCTTTCATTCAGTATTCATAATATGTTAGCTTGTGTAATATGTGTACTTAGGGAAGAAATAAGTTTACTTAAATAACTGTTCTTATTATATGCCATGATTTAAAAGTGAACATGAAGAAAGTTTCGCTAGGTTAAAATTAGTTTATATACCAGATATTACAGATAGTATTGCCGGTAGGAAATTAAACTAATGACCTGTTAAGGGTATACAGGATAGGATAGAGGCTATGCAAAGAGCAATAAATGAAAAATTTTTCAATGACTAACACAATATGTCAATTTGGGTTTTTATTTATTTTTTTTAAGTTTTCTTCAGAATATATTGTTTGCACTACTAAAAAACCCTTTATGTTCTTTTGTTGATAAGTAATGTGTAAAAGTAGCTGGTGGTCAGAAGCAAAATATGAAGAAACATAGCTGTGTCACATGCAGTTCAATGTAAACAAGATGCATGAAAACGTACAGAGTGTCAGTTGTGTGGTTGGAAACTGGTTAAACCATTAAATGGACAGCTGCCGCATGAGTCTGAGCAAAAGCGTGTGGTTTGAGAGAGGCTTCTACACAGGTCATTTACATCTCAGTTGAATGTTGACAGGTAAAGTCTGTTGGATTATATATGTTTTAATCCAAGCTGAAAAAGCTGTTAAAAAATATAAACAAAAAATGTATAACTGGAATATAACTGCTGGGGCAGCACCAGAGATTTTCTTTTGCTGGTCTTATGATGTTGTATGACTTTCTAGGAAGACTATTCTAAACTTTAGGGTTCTTCATGCCAGTAGACACGCAAGCGCGCACACACACACACACACACACACACACACACACACACACACACACACACACACACACACACACACACACACGCACCCACACATAAACAAAACCCATTACAGTTACAATCCATATCAGTGTTAAAGAGATGGCAAGGTATTCTCATAGGACATAGATAAAATGTCATGGTATCTAACCTCTGATTTTTAAATGTGTGAATGTATGAAATTATATGTGTTAAAAAAAAGATTTAAATATTTTACTCTCTCTCTCTCTCTCTCTCTCCAGAGTACTGCAGACACCTTTACAGTACATAGTCTTTTACACTATACTATATTACACTACTTTTACGCATTACTTATCAACAAAATAACATAAATGGGGGTTTTAGTAGTGCAAACAATATATTCCGAAGAAAACTTTAAAAAAAAAATTTTTTAATAAAAACCCAAATTGACATATTGTGTTAGTCATTGAAAAATTGTTCATTTATTTGCTATTTAAAATTTGGAAGCAAACAGAAAATATATATAAGATATATAAATATAAGATTTTTTGTTCCTGACTTCAGGAAAAATGCTAAGTTGTCAAGACTCTGGTAATAAAACTGTTATTTCTATTAGAAATTAATAGTCATATTACTTACAAGTTAAATTTCAGTAATGTTTTTTCCTGTTATGTGTTTTCAATTGTGTGTAATAAAGTCTAGTTATGCTACGTAATACCGAAAAGCAAGCATGTGTGTGTGCGTGGAGGGGGAGGTTCAGTCTTCACTTCACGTACATCCGTGAATAATGTTCCCAGCTGAGGTGGCTCAAGTTAACATTATAACCTACAGTCAAACCTCACATACACATTCATGAACTGGGGGAACACCGATTAGTCTAATCTGCGAGTCTTTGGACTGTGGGAGGAGACTGGTGTACCTGGAGGAAACCCACTAAGCACAGGGAGAACATGCAAACTCCATGCACACAGACACCGAGGTGGAAACAGAACCCAGACAATGAGGTGTAAGGCGATTGTGCTAACCACTAAGCTATCCGTGTCTATATTAGTAATAATAATAATAATAATAATAATAGTTTTTGGTGGGGCGGCACGGTGGTGTAGTGGTTAGCACTGTCGCCTTGCACCGCCAGGGTCCGGGTTCGATCCCCAACCAGGCTCGATTCCCGTCTCTGTGTGCATGGAGTTTGCATGTTCTCCCCGTGCTTGGTGGGTTTCCTCCGGGTACTCCGGTTTCCTCCCACAGGCGAAATACATGCAGGTTAAGTTAATTGGCATTCCCAAATTGCCTGTAGTGTGTGAATTAGTGAGTGTATGTGTGTGTGTCTGTGCCCTGCGATGGATTGGCACCCTGTCCATGGTGTACCCTGTCATGTGCCCCAAGTCTCCTGGGATAGGCTCCAGGCCCCCGTGACCCTGAATACAGGAATAAGCGGTATAAATGATGAGTGAGTGAGTGAGTTTTTGGTGGCTATCACTATCAGCTTGCACCTCCAGGTTTGAAGGTTTGATTCCAGCATCTGGGTCTGTGTGTATGGAGCTCATCTGTTCTCCCTGTGCTTGGGAGGTTTTCTCCAGGTACTCCGGTTTCCTCAGATCTTTTCGCCTGCCATCACACTACCCCCCCTCAGCGCTGAGCTTTCACCTGTCAGAGAGAATAATGTGTGCTTCCTTGACAGTCCATCTACATTTCTATGATGTGCTCTAGTCCTTTGAACCACGGAAAACGAGAAATCCTGCAGTGAGAGAAACCACCTTGTTATGTGTGGATTGGTGTTCTTTGCCCTTGCAAGCCATTGTAGAGGAGCATGGTCAGTTATTAACGTGAAATACCGTTCTTCTAGATAATAACTGAGCCCATCTATTGCCCACTTGATGGTAAGGGCTTCCTTCTCTGTAGCTTCTGTACCTGAGATACTGTGCCTCAGTCAGCCCCAACTGACCCTTTATGGGTTAGCCATGAGTCCAACCTTCCGCAACTCCTCGAACAGTAGTTCAAGGAGGTATACAGTAAATGATCCTCCCAGCTAATGGAGTTAATGACAACATCATTCAAGTAAGCAGTGGCATATGGACAATGATGACGTAGGACAATGTTCAAAGTTATTACTCTTCAAAGTCAAATATTTCAGTTTATAAATCCAGTAAAATGAACATTTCAGTTTACATTGCAACATCAGCGAGGTATCAGAGAAGGTATTTTTAAGGCCATTTATGTGCTGTGTGCTGGAAACACTGATCAGCAATAACATTAAAACCACCTATGTTTTATGTTGACCAGAATAGATCTGATCCCTTGAAGCATGACTCCACACGACCTCTGCAGTGTGCTGTGGTTTCAGGCACCAGGACATTAACAGAAGCTCCTTTAAGTGCTGTGGGTTGTGGGGTGTGGCCTCCATTAATCAGACCTGTTCGTCCAGTACATCCTAAGGAGAATGGAATTGAGAGCTGGGTAACTTGAAAGGCTGGATCAAAAACCTTGATCTTTTTGTCTGTAAAGCTCCATACACAGCAAGAACGGTATTCTGCGACCTTTCTACCATGGTCAGCAATGTAAAAGACTTATTCACGGTTATCTAAAATGCTTGTTTGCAGTTGATGCTGTCGAGGGTGGTACTGTACCACCAGTTTTACTAGGTTTAGGGGCAATTACTTTTTCACATACTGTAGGGCCAAGTAGGTATGAAACTTTTTTCTTTAATGAATGAAATCATAGTTTAAAAACTGCATTTTGTACTTACTCTGGTTATCTTTGTGTAATTCAAATTTGTTTGATGATTGTGGCGTGCCATAGTAGGACCTTGACCTGTACCTTGGCCTTTGTCATTGTATTGAGTCAAGTTTCTTTTGATTAGTTTGTCTCACAACTGTTGTCATCACTGTTATAGTATCTGCTGCAATCTGTACAGGCTTCAGCTTGGTTATTTTTTTGTTTTGTGTTTTCTTTATTAAATGTTTTAACCTCTGCACCTATGCCATGCCTGCAGTCCTCCAATCGTTAAGGAAGTAAGAGGAAAATACTTTTTCTCAGCAATGTAAATGCAACCCATTGCATAAAATCTTCATATTTTCATATTCCTGGTTTAATTATTTCCATTGTTCATGCCAAGTTTATTACTTTACCACATCTGGTTGCTGAGATATGTCCAGTGAAAAAAAATTTTTTTTTTCACACTTTATCAGCAGTGTGTTTCTTTTTGTGTGTGTGAAAAAAAACATTTTTTTCCTTCCACAACTGAATTAACCATCTTAGTATTCACTAAAATGCTTTTAAAACAATGTGTAGCATAAAACATTTCTGTTCAAAGGATCAGAAAGATAATGTACTTATCAACTGAGTTTTGCTGAAACACTGAAACTGAAGATTTAAAACATTTCACCTACTGCACTCTATTGGCCAAAGAGCAAAACTAACCTTTGTGACTTAATACCTGACTTGATATGACAGTAACACATTTCTCTTTTGATCTTAAAAAAAAGACAATTTTACAGCTGTGGATCTGTTCTGGAATACTCATCACTAACAATCCATGTGTGATTTTATATACTAATTATTTTTCACTCATAGTTTATAGCAAGAAGTATAAAGCTTATGTTGAAATTAGGGATGCTGGATTTTTATCACTTTATGTCTGTGTCACCTTGCACCTCAGGGTTCAATTCCCACCATAAATGTGTGCATGCAGTTTGCATCTTCTCCCAATGCTTTTAGTTTTTTTTTTTTTTACAGTCCAAAGACATGCAGATTAGACAAATAGTGTGTGTGTGTGTGTGTGTGTGTGTGTGTGTGTGTGTGTGTGTGTGTGTGTGTGTGTGTGTGTGTGTGTGTGTGTGCCTACGCGACCATGTATACAGGATAAGCGGTATAGATAAGTGGTATAAAAGATAAATGAATAATAACAACAAAGTTTTTTTTTTTTTTTTTCTGATCCACACATCCCTTACTAACTTAACCCTCCTATTTTTATCCAGGGTTGGGATTGGCACTAAGCATGCCTTGCATCCAGTGACTGGGTTTGGACATTGGTAAATTAAAATCCGGAACTTCCACCAATCCCCCAAAGCACCTAATAATAATAATAATAATAATAATAATAATAATAATAATAACTGTATACAATTCCTGAAGAAACAGAAGTAGATGCACTTGCGCAATAATGCACTTGTTTTCCTGAGCAAGGGTTTGTTTCCTCACTCCTGCATGGCAAACCCATATACTGTACACAGAGGATATCATCTGATATCTTCCATTAACTTTAAAGCCAACAGCAGTCTGTGATTTGTTTTACTTTTATCTTGTGAACTCTCCAATGTAATGATTCCTTTATCACCACAGATATTTAAAATGATCTGCATCGTATTAAAAACATGACAGCATGGTGGTGTAGTGGTTAGCACTGTTGCCTTTCACCACCAGGGTCAAGGGATTGACTCCTGCCTCGGGGTCTGTTTGCATCTTCTCCCCATGCTTGGTGCATTTCCTCTAAATTCTCTGGTTTCCTTCCAAAGTCATATAAATTAGGTTAAATTGTGCCCCAAATTTCCTGTTGTGTGTGTCTGTGTGTGTGTGCCCTGGGATGAATTGGCACCCTGTTCACCCATCCCACCTTGTGCCCAAAGTCTTCTAGGACAGGAAAAGCCATATAAAAAAATAATGAATGATAGAATGAAAATTTTAATATAAATGTTATCAAATATATCGGTGCTGTTTTTAAGACAGTGACATTTTATTTGACAATTTGGAGTTCATTTATTAATTATCGTTTATATCATTGTGTATATAATTCATTGCAATTTAAATACCTTATCAGAATAGATACCTAATAAAGTATTTAAATGACCTCCGAACTGAAACATATAATTTTCCAGTCTACCTTAAAAGCAGCTCAACCCTCCAGTCCACCTTAAACAGACCAGCTGAAGGGATGCTCGTCCTGTTCTAACTGGTCGTCACCTGTTACAGCAGGACGAGGCTGTCTTCGGCGTGTGGTGATATATAAATATGAAGGCCGGTGTGATAACAGACATGGAGACACGATGTTACAGAGGAAAGCGGGGGCGTTTTCACACTGGTAACGATCTGTTCCGTTCTGTACCCGAGCACGATTTCTCCCCCTCCCCAATCCCCCCGCAGGTCTGCGTTCACACTGTAATAGCGATTGTGATCCCGGGGACACTTGCGTATTTACACAACCGAAAACAGTAGGTGGCGGTAGAGAGGCAGTTGGTTTGTTTTTCGCGGGGGAAAAAAACACTAAGAAAGAAGAAGAAACGCTACTCGGGTCATGAACTGTGAGACACCTGTTAATGCTCCGTGTGAATGTTTTTATTTTTTATGACAAAAACAACGGCACTGTAAACAACATGCCTACTGACACATCTGTCGCGCGACTCTGAGGGTGAGATGAGCGCGCGCTGCACGGACACAGCACGAGGCACTGAGGAATGACTTTACATCTCTACTCTGTAAGGTGAGGAATCAGGTGTGTCCACATTCTCTTCTGATTCCCAGTCAAATATTGGTAAGTGCTCATTAAACATTACTTTCTTTAGTCATAGCACATTAAAAAAAAATACTTTTTATCATAAAAATAGTGTTTATGTACACTGTAAATTAATCACAGATGTAAACAATGAATAAATGCTACAAATAAATATAATGCCTGCTAGAATAAAGTTCAACAAATAGCATAGATACATATAATAAATGATAAATATCTAATCATGCATTTTTCTGTTCTCCTCAGGATCATCGGGGTTTAGAGAGGGGTGGTGTGTGATGGCAGGATGTCCTTGTGACCAGGAGAGACCAGGAACGGCTAGTAAATACTCCTATTAAGAAGACAACATTCCTACAAGAGAGATGCTTGTGCTCTTTTTTTATTACCTTGCCATGTGTAGATTCTCAAACTTAGCTGAGGTGCTGAAACTTAATTTAAAACCTCATCATGCAGCAATGTTTAGTGTTTAACATGTTTTGTGTGCCGTGTGTTGATATTGTATTTTTGTAAATGTAAAAATAAATGTATACTGTAAAATCCAAGATGAGTGTGTGGGGTTTGGAATAGAGACAAAGTACTGGATAGAGTGCAAAATGTTTTATTAAACATTATTAAATAAAAATATAATAAAAGTAAATTTTGTAACAAAAGTAGCTGTCAAATAGGACAAAAAATCTAAACATTAAAATGTAGCATATTTTATATTTACTTGTACTTGCATAGCAAGAGGTTGTGTGTTAATGAAATTAAGACAACAGTTGGTCCATTGTCTGCCTCAACGTCCTATTCGATCTCTTGCTGTTCCTTCCTCTGTATCTGTAGTCGGCGCTTCTCCATCTAAATTTGAGATTTCATGCAGACATTATGAGTCTCCTGCTCTGCACGTCAGGTTTTGTCTCTTTCTTCTGTTGTTAGCTGGTCTTGTGCTGCTGTCAGAGGTCTCAGTCTGTGTTTCCTCCAGTGCCTGTCTGCAAGAAAGTATAAAGGCAAGAAATTAGCGGAAAGTTGCAACCATAACAGCTTGTACAAATTAAAATTTTCCAACATTTACATTTTGTCACAGCAATCACAGATGACCTGAAACTGTTAGCTGTGATAACAGATCTGTGGAGCTTATGTGGCTCATCAGCATCTTAGTTTTTATAAGCATCTTAGTCTCTGAGATGTGTTGGAGAATATACATGAAGGTCTACATAAAATATGAGTAAAGAATAAAGTAGCTGTAACTCTAATAGCTACATAAGCACAACACTGGAGTTCATCACATTCTGTTCTTCTGAACAGTGAGATGATCTGAGGCCTTAAAGTGAGCAGACATGAACATTCCAAGTGAACTTTACTGTGAGCTACTGTGAAAGGATCATCCTGTAGATCTTATTATATGCATTTAAATATCACCACGAGATCCACAGACAATTACCTGGAGATGTGGTGATAATATGAGACTCTCTTTAACAGTGTTAGTAACAGGAGTTAATAGTATTTAATATGAACTCACCGCTCACGCGCAGGCTCTCTGCTGGACCAGGCTCCACACGGTCCGGTTCCGATGATGAAGGTAGATGTTGTTGTGGGTCAGAGGGGTTCCGACTCGATCACACTGGATGGTTTTTATCCTATTGTTTATCTTTTCCTCACTTCAGTATCGCAGCGCGCGCTGTGTGCTGCACGAGCCGAAGTTTGTTTAACTCTGCACGGCATCGCTCAGTGCTGCTGTACGCGCGCGCGTCTAAATATGGATACTTCCGTAAATATCGGAGTTTTTATGTGTAGTGTCCGATTATCTCCGGATATTTTCGACTGTCTAAATTTCTAGCAAATGCTATACTTCGGCATTACTTCACAGAGATTCTTCAGCAGCCACGTTTGTTTGTGTACGGAGTCGAACTGGAATTACGTCACTTCCTCTTTTGAGCACGAGCGTGTACTTATGTCCCGCCTTCCGTTCTCGGGAAGGTGTGAATCGTTCCCGAAACCACCTCTGCAATCGGTCCAGGGATTCGTTCCCGAGCGCGGAACGATTCGGAACGATTACATTCTCACAGACAAAAATCAACTGGTCCCGGGGCCAAGTGTACTCGGAAACGGATCCGGGACCGCAGTGTGAAAACGCCCTTACTCTTCTCAGGGGTTTTGGAACCGACATACTCATGGTATGAGGGTTTGGGGTAAATCAACCCTGAGGTTAAGTTTTACCAAATGGTAAGTTAACCCAGCTTTCTGGAATACCTCCCTGAACTAACTGGTGACGTCACCTGTTCTGTACAGAGAGAGAACAAATACATGGCACGTGCTGGCTTAATACTTTTGCCCACCACTGTGTATCTCTCTCTCTCTCTCGTGCGCGCGCGTGTGTGTCTCGTGCTCACTAGCCCCACTTTAACTAAACTTTGACTAAATTCCTTTATCACAGTAAAATGACTAAAACATCTGATAATATATATAATGAGTGTAACACACTACAGGTGCGCTTACCGAGCCGCTGCCCTCCGCCATGTAGCGAGACTCACTGGGAGCCGGAATCGAAGACGGCCGCTTCCCTGGGTCACGTGACTGACGAATGGATTCCGTTCTGGCTCGATTGCTTTTCCTGTATTGAATTTGTGCTTGAATTTGGTATTGAATTTCCAAGCTTGAATTTTCTATCTGAAGTTTACAGCTTGAATTTTCTATCTGAATTTCACAGTTGAAATGGATTGTTGAAAATTTCGTGTGACATTCAGAGCACTTAAATTCAAAGATGTTGCTTTTTTAAAGTCAAATATTTCAGTTTAATAAATTCAGTAGTATTTAAATTTCAAAATTAACAATTCAACAGGGATTAAATTTCAAAATGTGTTTTTCAAAGGCTGAAATAATTCAAATAATTATGATGCTAATTTGCTTCCATAAAATCACATAATTTATTTGATTTGCAACAAGTTCAACAAACTCAAATTTACAGTTCTGTTTACTTAAAATTGGAAACATCATCACTTAAAAAATTTATGTAACTTATTACAGTGTACATAGCACTTCTGTTTATTTGTTTTTTTTTTCGTCATGGCATTTTTTTGTACAATGTGGGTGACGCAGAGCATATGGGAAAGGCCACTGTGTGTAGAGCACAGTATGTCTGGGGGGTATTACTCTTCTCAGGGGTTTTGGAACAGACATACTCATGGTATGCGGGTTTGGGGTAAATCAACCCTGAGGTTAAGTTTGACCAAATGGTAAGTTAACCCAGCTTTCTGGAATACCCACCTGTTCACGTTGTGTGTGTGTGTGTGAGAGAGAGAGAGACTGGTATGTAGTCATACAAAACTACAATAATATCAAATTAAATTATTTAAGTACTAATGTAAATTTTTATTGCACTCCTTATAATCCTTCTCAGATGAAAGCCATCAGAAAAGATCAAATTATAGTTTTGACAATTGCAATTGTTTAAAAGCTTGTGTTTTGTTTTGATGGCTTAACGTTGATGTAATTAAGCTTACCCCTCCCCCCCCACCCCACCACAATAAAGAAAATAAAAATATATATATTTTTAAACAATACTAGATTGTTGAATAAAATATTTAACGTATTTTAAAAGTAAAAGGTCTATCCACAGTTCAGTCCACTAGCTGGCGGTAAGACTTCTTTGGCATTGGATGTCAACTGCTTTAATCTGAAAATTAAGGAGTATATCAATTAAATTAAAGTTTTTTTTTTTTTTTAACTAAATGTGCTTGACTAAAAATCAAGCTTAGATTTTACTTTTGGTCTACGAACTAAATGCCATCAGTCAAACACAGGTGGGAAGTTTTTTCTTGGGGGGGGGGGTAGTCTAGTTATGGAGAAACAGACTCGTCTTGAGTCGTCGTTTAAAGATTGTCAAAGCCTCGGGTGTACAGACATCTAGAGGAAGTTCATTCCACCACCTCGGGGCCAGAACAGAAAAGAGTCTGGATGAATGTCTTCCTCAATCGCTGAGAGATGGTGGAATGAGGCGAGCAGTGCTGGATCGGCCACAACATGGTGCAGTGCGTGTTGTGATTAGAGCAGAGAGGTAAGTGGGTGGTGGGCCGTTTTTAGCTTTGTAGGTGAGCATCAGGGTTTTGAATTTGATGAAGGCAGCTGACCAGTACAAGAGGGTGAGGACAGATGATAGGTTGATCTAGCAGCATGGAGCATGCAGTGACTGACAGAAGGACAGTCTCTGTGGAATGTGCCACTTTGAAACCAGATTGGTTTGGATCATTAAGGTTGTTCTGTGAGAGATAAGGAAACATTTTGTTGAAAACTGTCATTTCAAGAATTTCAGAAATAAATGAGATGTGATATCGGGCGATAGTTGCTCCGGGCAGGGTTCTTTGAGATGGGAATAACTCTTGCCTTCGTAAAAGCAGAAGGAACATGACCAGATGATATGGAATGGTTGATGATGGTTGTGATAAGATAAGAAGCTCCTGTGAGGAGGCCTGAAGCATTGTGGAAGAGCTTTGTCGAGGTTGTTCTTGCAGTACAGAACTCCGCACCTGTCTTGGAATACTTTTCTCATGATAGCGTCGATCACAATGATGAAGAGGAGACGTGAGACAATGTCTTCTTGTCGACTCTGGTCTGAATAGAAAACTATTTTTTATCTATTGATGCATGGAGTAGTTTGATGATCTGAGAGAGCACATATTTGTTTTCCAGTGTTTTCGACAGGGCCGGCCAGTGAATGCAGTCGAATGTTGACTTGAAATTCATGAACATATTGATGGCCACATTGAATTTTATCCTCCATGAATTGCCAAATGGTGAATAATTGGTCACAGCATCTGCAGTTTGGTCTAAATCCAGCTTGTTCTCAGTGTTTTTGCAGTTTTGACTGAACGACTGAAGACCTTCCCCGACAATCAACAGAAGACGGATGCTATGGTAATTCGTTATACGTTGTTGTCACCTTTCTTGTGGATTGTAATGAGGATTGTATTTGATCTATCCATCAGATAGGGAAGTGCATGAACCCGGTGGAGCAAAGTGATTCCTAATCACTTCTGTAGTTACCTGGTCCTCTTCTGTTACCTTGCCACCTTACGTTGTGGCCTTGGGGCAGGCACTGGCACTTCTGTTTACTAAAGAGCATATTTTTCCTATAGATGGCATATTTTACATAAACATACACAACGATTACGAATAGTTACAGAAGTGACAACAGGTATTGCTGCAATGAATAGACGTGTACAGTATATATAAACAATACAAGTCCGCGATTTTCACAACAAGATGTATTAGTAATCTTAAATATCGCTAAAAGTACTGTTATGGTTATACCGCTTAATTCCCGGGGAGGAGATCACACGAGACATCAATATCACATATCTCTGGTTCTGTTTGATGGGCACAGAGGGACTCCTAATGCTTAAATTAATTATTTCCGTATCTCAGTGTGGGGATTGTAATTTACAGGGAACAACAGACAAACCGACTAAATCTCTTTAGTTCTACAAAACCACAAACGTTACATGATGCCGTTCTGTACAGCGGATTGCTGCATACCTTGGAATGTAATTAAATTAGAGTTTAGTCATAAATATTTAACAGAAATATGTGCTCCTGAGCATGGCCTTGTCAGCAATCTGTAATTTTATCCATTAGATAAGAATTATTTAATTTGCTTTAAGCAGTGGAGGAAAGTAGTTTTTACTTTGTGTCATGTCTAATTGGAAAAGATCATTAATTTCAGATGAAATGAAATCTTGATTAATCTTTTGAGGGCCACTGATCAAATAGCTTAAGAGTCAGGCAGTTTTATTGGTCAGTGTTCAACTCTCTTGCAGAAGCATGTAAACACCAGCCATCTTTCTAACCACAAACCAAACACCTGCAGCAACCGTCCATTTCATGATCTGAATGTTTTCCAACCACAGAACTGATGCTATACTATAAACCATGTATATACCCAATACCCATGGTGCTTCTGACCACCAAAGCTTTAAACGCTCTTGTTTCCACTTTTCACTTTGCAAAAAAAAAAAAAAAAAAGGATAAAAAAAGGATCGATTTTTTTTATATCTGAATGTTGATTAATGTATATAATTTATAGAAAAATTCACAAAACAGATTAAGATACAAATTGCACAATACAAATTAAACCACAGAAAGATCACAGTGCAGAATATATTTAGTTCAATAAAAATGATTTGGTTAAATATCTAGTGTACTTCTCTTTAGGTGTCACAAATAGGAGCATGTTAAAAATGCATGTTTGAATTTTCTCATTTCTTTCATCAAGTACAAACATTTAAAATAAACTGTAGCATATTTTTCTTCAAATTAATTTAAAAATAGAAAAATATTGATAGTAAACATTCTGGATATGCATTAGTACTCTTATACTAAACACATCATTACTTTTTAATATAATTTTATTATTTCCATTTGATCGTTTTGCTTCCTCAGAGAAAGAACTTAATTTTTGCTGATTTTTTTTTTCCTGTGGCCTTTTTTTTTTTATCATACATAAATATTCACACCCCCTAGACACAGCAATAAACCTGCATTAGTTTTGCCCATCAGCTCATTTCCTCTTGTCTCTCGTCTGTTACACAATGGTCCAGTTTAAAACTCTGCCTGTGGTTCTCAGTGTCATGTGTAAGTCTTTATACAACTCTCACAATAAACGCTTACAGAAAAAATAGTATAAAATATTTCTGGATTTTAGTACCATTTATATAATAGAATGTGTCTAATCAAGAAATAGTAATGATCACTGCAAATCTTCTCTCGATATAAAATAGTTTAGAACTGCAATTACAAAAACAAAAGATTTTTTTTGTTTGATTTACCTAAATATTAGACTTGTATACGAATAACATGTCGCACATTTAATACAAATAAATATAATAATAAATGTACAAAGTGTAAAGCTCTCGTGTTACCTGTGTGCTAATAATAAGGTGTGTGTGTGTGTGTGTGTGTGTGTGTGTGTGTGTGTGTGTGTGTGTGTGTGTTGCAGGTTTGCTCTCAGAGTCTCTGTGCTCTTTAACTTTGGAAGCAGAAGTTGGAGATAAAGTCACTATTTGGTGCCAACATGACCTGGAACATCCAGATAAGATCTTCTGGTTTAAACACACGAGTGATTCAGTTCCACTTCTTCTCGGCTGTAAACGGTTTTTGACGTCGGCTCCATCAGTGGATTGTACATTCTTTACTGAGAGTGAGAGAATAATGATGTCTGTTCAGGACAAGAACACGTCTCTCACCATCACTGCAGTAAATGTCTCTGATACAGGACTCTATTACTGCAGCTACAGCGATCCAATGATCTTTAGCAACTCAACCTCTTTACATGTGAAAGATAATGAGAGTGTAAAAACACTGTTCCCTTTTTCGGGAGGAAATGGGAACTCAGACAACACAAAAGGTTTGTAATTTTATTCTCAAGAAATTAACATTTGAAATTAATATTGAACAGTGGTGTGGCGTGGGGAAATGTTTTGAGAAAGTCAGCTGAGAGCAGTGTGTGTGTGTGTGTGTGTGTGTGTGTGTGTGTGTGTGTGTGTGTGTGTGTGTGTTGTATACAGTGCATTTCTACTTTAACAGCCAGATAAACCTCTAGAATTCTCACTATGATTTTACATTAAAAAAAACTTGCATGCGCATACACACACTCCAGCTGATGCTCCTCTTTACCTGCACACACTCACACTCAGTTTTCTAAATGCATAATCAGACCCTTGATGTGCAGCAAAAAAATGCACATTCATTCATTACAAACATTAAATATACAGTCATATCAAAATATTTAGTAGAGCCCATATATTATTATTGGTTTATTTTAAACCATGTCACAGGAATTTGACAAATTCTTTCCATACACCTTATTAAGTGTATTTAAACTGTCCCAATAAAATGACCAATGCAGTGAATTAATATATTCAGATAATCCAGATGAGCACGGCACAAGAAGCAATAGTCCTGATCAGAACATAACTAAAATGAGATGTACAGTTTGAAAAAAAACTGGGGAAGCCTGACTTCACTTGGCTTCTGAGAGAAAACACCATCGATATTGAATGGTTTAATTATTTTTATTTTATCTGTTTGTATCCAAGGCTGCGTCTCTCCTGCTGTGTTCTTCATGCTGACTCTGGGGTTTGGGGCAGTGAGCGTGATTCTTCTCAGTGTTCTGATCTTTATCATACTGAAGCACAGAAAAACTCTCACAGGTCAGTTATTACTCCTATAATAATAATAATAATAATAATAATAATAATAATAATAATAATCATTGTTGTAGTTTTTTGATAGGGCTCTATCTGGTGTGTTGCTTTAGGTGTTGAGGCAGCAGATAATCAGGTAAATCTTCTAAAAAACATTTTATTTCTAAACGGTCCATCACTATTACAGAATGATCAAATGCTGAATTAAAATATAATAATAATATATATATAATAATAATAATACCACCCCCCAACCAAAAAACTAAATGTGATGTCAATATTGTGTAGTAACACTTGATTTTTGCTTTGTTTTTTTGTTTTGTTTATTATTATTGTACTTAATTCACTTCTTTTTAAATAAACTACCACCACGACTACAGATGTGCTGATGCGTTAACAGGGGCTCCCAAATAGTTTAGATGTAAAATTAATTTTCTGAATCCCCTAATTAAATGTTAAATATAATTCAAAAACTGAAATATTGATTTAAGATCTTGTTATTGATTTACTGTTTACTGTTAACCACTCAAACAATATATTATTATTATTATTATTATTATTATTATTATTATTATTATTATGCATTTATGATGGTGTGTTATTATTATTTCCACCATGTTATGAGATACAGTAAATAATATATTGTATAATATAAAATTATTAAATAATGAAATAATATCATGACGGCCTCTTCTGCTCTACTGTTCTTTCAGAAGAGACACAGGAAGAGACATGAAGAACTGGAGTATTCACATGTTGTATATTCTGCAGTCAGTCAGTAATGCAGCAGTGTCCGGGTAATGAGTGTACACATTTTTGTTTAATAAGTACTAAAGGAACTTTCTAAATGTCACTTGTTACACTCTATAATATTAACTAACTGAAAAACGAAAAGATTTTTTATTTAAACATTATACTATATTAATTTTATATTGAACCCAGGTGCAAACAGATATAGTTGTGGATAAATAAAGTTTTTTAATAATATGATCTCAAAGTTATTAAGTAATTATAAATTAAAGAACTTTGTTGTTCTGTATTGTATATTACTTACATAAAATTGTATTGTTTTATTTTATGAGCATGTACAGGTGCGTGTCCTGTGAATATATCTACACTCCAGCATGCAGGGCTTTCAGACACTGGAGCATCACTCGATAAATCACAAAGCCGCCTAATGCCTTAGTTATGATCTCCATCAAGGAGTGTTGATCATAAATCATAAAAAAGAACCTTACCTCTTACTTTTATGCTTATTTCCTTTTAAACATTGTGTAACATTAAAGATGAGGTGTAGGAAGAGTAAGTTTAGTTAAGCAACTAGCGTCTGCTGATTTGGAATTTAAAGATGCTGTTCAAATCAAATGGGGACTTGTCTTCTGGTGAAGACAGAAGACAGAAGCACAGTACGTTAATGAGACTGTTAAAGGCAATAAAACATTTGAGTTGTGCAAACATTTTGTATCTCAGTAGATGACAATCGCAGCTGAGGTGGTTTAGAGCCCACTGTATGGAATGGAACGCGCAAGTGGAACTGATCGTTGAAAATCAATCAAATGTCCTGACCTCAGTCCGACCCATTTCCACATATCTGGGCCATTAAATGAGTTCCTGTGAGGCCAGCGTTCCACGTGTGAAGTGGGCTGTCCGATATTACTGAGAAAAGAGCATTAGTGTAGCTGTTTAAAAAAAAAAACTTTACTCGTGTTATTTATTTATTTATTGTTTACTCTCAACAAGTTTTGTTCTGTTATTTTGCACAATAAACAGTCCTAGTTTGACTTGAACACCCCTAATTCAAAAACAAGATGCAAGCGCACGATGTATCAAATGTGAAATAATAATTTTTTAAGTGCATCCTTTTTAATATATTGCATCTCAATTAATCTCCGTTGGAAGCTGTAATATTTACAAAAATCTTTAAAATTCCAGCATGATTTGACAAATGAGTTGAAAAAGAAAGAAACGTAACAAGAAAATGAATTACATTTTTAAATAAAATTAAGTATTTCTTAAAGTTACTCAGCATGTTAGTCAGTGTATACCTACTATTACTTTGAATATGGAAGCAAATTAGCATAATAATAACTGAATTATATCAGCCTTTGAAAAACACATTTTGAAATGTAATGACTGTCGAATCGTTAGTTTGTAAATGTTAATGAATTTATTAAACTGCTTAAATCAAGCTTGGAAATTCAAGGAGTAAAATTAAATCAAGGAAAAGCAGTCGAGTCAGAACGGAATCCATCCGACCAATTAGGTACCCGACTGTCAGTCACATGACACAGGAAAGCGGACGTCTAGCTAGAAGACAGGACACACCTGCACGAGAAAGTAGGTGGGTTATATGTTGGCAAATATTCTAGTCATTTTTTGATTCAATTATTTAGTCAAAGTTTAGTTGGGCTAGCTAGCATGAGTCTTAGACTGATGTTTGTTACACACACACACACACACACACACACACACACACACGAGTATGGAAATACAACAGAGCCAAAATCCCCCAAGACAGAATAGCGTGCTGAATTACATGAACTGAAAAACAAACAAACTTGTTGCAATAAAAAAGTTTACATTTTTCTGCATTTTCAAAAATCCTTATTGATTCTTCTTCTTGATTCTCAAAATACCGTTGTCCTGTAATTGTCCTTTATACTGTAGTTATTATATTTGTGCTGTAATGTAATGAACGAATAAAACTTTCATATAGGGTTTAGAGTCAAATGTTGCCAAGCAACAAACACTTTCGTTACTCCCTATCACTCCCTGTAGTCCAGCTCAAAGTGAAGTGAAGACACGAGTGTGAAAAAGTGAGAAGTGGACGTAGCATGAGGGTTGATGATGTACTTTTAAAGAGATGCACACAACCACAGACACACAACTCTGACACACAACAGAGAGTGTCAGATCTGTGCTTGGAAAATAGTCCGGCCTTAAGATGATTATTTATGTCACTTGATTAAACTGGTTAGAATTACATTGTGTATTATATTTGTTCTTCTTAAAGTGGAGGAAATTATACATCATTATTTTATATAGAACTTTATTCTATATAATTATGACCGCAATGATACATCTACAAATAATGTACACACTGTACACAACAAGTTCTGTAAACAACTGAAAAGGATGAATGCAAACACACCGCACATGAGTCCTGTGGTTGGGAAATGATCAGCTGTACCTAATTAAGTGGCCAATGAGTGTAGATCTATTTAAAGATGTGAATTCCGGTAGGAGTCTTATGTATAAAGAGAAGATCTGTCAGTTATTAGTTGTTCTGAGTCCTGTACCGGTCCAGAAACCATCAGTTTAGAGGAGAGAGAGAGAGAGAGAGAGAGAGAGAGAGAGAGAGAGAGAAGGCAAGGCGAGTTTATTTGTATAGCACATTTCATACACAATGGTAATTCAAAGTGCTTTACATAAAAGAGAAGAAAATAATGAAGAAAAAAAACAATAAAACAGTTAAAAATATTAAATAAACATAAAATAATGCAGTCGGTTCGGACGTATAGTAGCACAGCGCTCATTCAATAAATGCACAGCTAAACAGGTGAGTTTTAAGTTTAGATTTAAATGTGACTAGTGTTTTTGCACATCTGATATCATCTGGAAGCTGCTATTTCTTCCAAGATTTTGCTACTAATTGCTTGAAAGACAGACATAGTAACTGTTTGAGGTTGTGTTTGAGTTTTTCTGGTCTCTGGACAACTTGACGTGTTAATAGCCCTTCTAATATTACTGATTTTCTCAGAGAAGAAGGAAGCAAACTCATTGCATTTGCTGTCGGAGAGCATTTCAATGGGAATCTGACTTGGTGGGTTTGTCAGTCTCTCAACAGTAGCAAAAAGAGTGCGAGTGCTGTTTAAGTTGCTGTTTATAATGTTTGAGAAGAAGGTCTGTCTAGCTGTGGCGAGTTCCACATTGAATGCACGACGGCCGTCTTTACAGATGCTATAATGAATTTCAAGTTTCGTCTTCCGCCACGTCCGCTCAGCTTTTCCGCATCGTCTTTTCATATTCTGAACTGCTGGTGATTTTCTCCATGGTGATTTCTGTCTGCCCGCCTTTCTGAACTTTTCCGGAGCGACATCATCAATAACCTTCTTAACTTTTAAGTTGAAGGAATCAAGCAGAAGATCAACAGTGTCTGCAGAAATGCTTGGTGTTAAGGAAATAGTGCACTTGTGATCTCATTAATGCATCTTTTTCTGACAGACACAGATCTCGGTTCAGTGGTAACAGAGATCAATATATCAAAGAAAATACAGAAGTGATCAGATAGTGCTGCGTCCTTAATAACAACGGATGAGATGTTTAGACCCTTACTGCTGAGTAAGTCTAGAGTGTGTCCACGATTATGTGTGGGCCCGTGCACATGCTGAATCAGGTCAAAAGTGTTTAAAACACTCATCATTTCTTTTGTAATATTGATTTCTGCATTATCAATGTGAATATTGAGAGAGAGAGAGAGAAACTTTGCGGTAATGATTGAAAGACATGTGACTACAGTGAAGGGGTTGGGATCTTTTGTATTAGATCTTTTGTATGTATTCAATTCTATGCACAGCCCTCGTTTAAAATCGGACAACCCATTGTGCTCTATATAAGTGTCTTCTGCTGATCTCTCATTGTTGGCATTAACTGAAGCTTCCCTTGTACAGGTGTTTCTAATAAAGTGGATGGTCAGTGTATTACAGCAGCAGCTTTTGGTTAAAAACCTTCAGGATCCAGGTGAGATTGTGCACTGAACTGAGTCTGAGACTTTACTTTGCACACATTTACAATTAGGCATTCAGCAGACTTCACACACACTCTCTCTATTCTGGTCTGGTATAGACAGTAAATAGTAGTGAGTCAATATTTCATGGAGCTACACTGTGTGTGTGTGTGTGTGTGTGTGTGTGTGTGTGTGTGTGTGTGTGTGTGTGTGTGTGTGTGTGGAGCACATTGTTTTTATCCACTGAGATACTGCTGATCAGGAGGTGGGTTTACAGCATCTTAACCAAATCACACTAAGCTCTCAACATCGTGTGGATCAGAACAGGTCAAAGTTACAGCGAACTAACAAAATGCTCACACTGCCCCGCCATGCCATTTACAAATACCTCATAGACTGAATGTAAAATGAAACGGAATGGAACGTGATTAGAGCATCACACACACAATAGTGTTCATTATAAGAGACATTATTAAACCCATTTACATGGTGGTGACACTGACCTCTGTTGGTGAGAGCTGGTATGACTTTATCTCTTCTGATGCAGTGTTATGCTTCTGTTTTAGAGTCTGGAAAATGAATTTAGATACAATTAAAAACTAAATCTAATAATGAAATAATACATTCAGAGTGAGGCCTGACTCCCAGGACTTCAGATTGGCTCATACACTATAGTGCACAGTAAGCGGGTTGACATTGAGGTGGCTGGGCAACTTCTTAAATGTTAATTTCAAATACAATTTGCAGAATACATTTTCTAAAGAACTTTTTAACAGAAAATGTTTATCTTAAACTAGAATTAGTGAACTTTGATAGTCCAACAGATGATGTGGGATTGTTCTCTCATAAAAGGAGTTAATAATCTGTTTGTGTTATTTGAAATTGACTAAACTTGGAGAATTTTACATGAACTTGGAGAAACATATGAGTGTTGGTTGTGAAAAGGATGCATTGGCAAAGCTGATTAATTTGTCAACATTACACTATGTTGTTTTTGAAATAATTATTTTGATGAAATGACGTTAGACCAGTGTTAAGTACATAACGCTGAGATAGCGTTGAACACAATTTTGCAAAAACACACATCTCAAACGAGAATTTATTTATTGCATTACTTTGCACATTCTGTTGATAGCTGTTCTTTCTTTTTGCTTTTCTCCAATATCAAGGAGCTTTATAGAGCAGGACACGAATCCCTGTCTGCTGAGGTGTTGTGGACCTCACACTTTTTCTTATACAGCTAAAATACAAGAGGTTTACATGTTAAAAAGGTGGCATCAGTTAAATGAATAAGGAGTCACTTCAAAAGTACAGTAAGTGTGTAAATAAAGATAAAACTGAAAAGACTAATCACATCAAACATTAGCAATTAATAAGTTAATAAGTTTATTAAATACATTAAAAAGTTTAACTGATGATCAAACATAATGCTCAAGATTCTTACAAAACTATAACTTTTGAACACCAAAAACCTGTTTTACTAAACTGCTCTTAACACATAGTATCAAACTAGCAACAGTATCAAATATCACACTACGATTAAGTAAAACTAAAACAGATATGTTCATGCATCAGGATGTCATTTAAAAACCTTAAAATGCTGTTACACTGCTACGTTTCTGGTGAAATCCAGTTTAAAATTCCAATTTATATGAATTGAAAGTGTATAAGGGCCTAATAAAAAATCATACACTCCATTTAAAACCATTAAACTCAAAAGCACTAGAGATTTCAGTATGTAGTCATTTCCCCAAACTGTAAAGGAACTTTCAGAAAGCGGGAGGGAAACGTTATGTTCAATCTTCCTATTTATAAAGTTATTAGGAGAATAATTAACAGATAGGTGTTGCTGATGAAATGCACAAGATGAGTTATCATCAAGAAGTTTGACTCTCTATGTGAAGCAGACCCTTTAGAAGTTTGGTGCACTCAGACACGTGTCTCTCACACAAAGAAGAAAGGTCATTGGTCATGACCAGGGTGACAATTGTTGCTTTTCTCAGTCTGGGAAAGAAGAGAACACCATTTCCAATTTCCAATTTGAACTTCAGCATTTTACAGTTACAAAAAGTTTTTGCAAATACTCAGTCTTCAAGATCTTCCCACGAGTGTGTGTAACAGTAAACTCACTTTAAAGTCAGACCGGTTTATTCTCTGAGCCACAGCATGGAAGGTTTTACGTGTTAATATCAGATCTATAAAAAGAGAGCAGGAGAATAGATTAGAGGAGAGTAGAATATATTTAATATAAAATAGTACCCTTTCACGTGGACAATGGGGAGCTACTGCAGCAGAGGGGAATTTCAAAATTTGGGGAAAAAAGGTCAAGAAGAGACTTTGATGAATGCTGTAAGAAAATGTTGATGTTTAAATCAGACCGAACTACATTCATAAACCTTTCATCTAAACTAGATGAGCTGTATTTGAGGAGGGTGGATAAAGTAAAATCCACGTTAGTTTTAATTAAACACATTTACTTAAATTAAAACTTTTTTCTCCAAAGTTCTTATTTAAGTAAATTTCTATTTTTGATCTTCTAAAAAAAAAAAAAAATCAAGCCACAGTTTCTTCTTCATTTTCACATTAAAGCAATTCATATCAAACGCGTAAGTCATACCGCCACCTAGTGGACCGAACTGTAGACACGCCTTTCACTATTAAAACACATTTTTTTTATCTACGATTTCTTCTTCATGTTCAGATTAAAGCGGTTCACATCACACCTCAGTTATACCGCCACCTAGTGGTCTGAAGTGTAGACAGCCCTTTTACTAATAATTTCTTTTTTTTTTAATCTACGATTTCTTCTTCATTTTCAGATTAAAGCAGTTCACATCAAACGCCCAAGTCTATACCGCCACCTAGTGGACTGAAATGTAGTCACGCCTTTCACTATTAAAACTACGATTTCTTCTTCAATTTCAGATTAAAGCAGTTCAAATCAACCCCCTAAGTCATACCGCCAGCTACTGTTCTGAAATGTAGACAGCCCTTTCACTAGTAAAAAATTTTTTTTTAAATCTACGTTTTTTGTTCATTTACAGATTAAAGCAGTTCACATCAAACCGAAATGTAAACATGCCTTTCATTACAAACACCAACAAGACACCCATGATGATGATGATGATAATAATAATAAAACCATGTTTCAACCACAAATGTAAAAATATATTTTATTAGGATTTTATGCGATAGACCAACACTAAGTGGAACACAATTGTGAATTGGAAGGAAAATAATAAATTATAATTTTTTTTTTTTACAAATGATTTTTTTTTCTGCCGCCTTAACTCATAACTAAAATCCAGCAGCACCAATTGCCTTCAGAAGTCACCTAATTAGTAAATAGAGTCCAGCTGTGTGTAATTTAATCTCAGTATAAACACAGCTGTTCTGTGAAGCCCTCAAAGGTTTGTTAGCTTAAAGGTGTGGAGAAGTTTAAAGTACGGTTAGGATATAAAATAATATCCCCAGATTCGACCACCTCACAGAGCGCTGTTCAATCCATCATGGGAAAATGGAAAGAGTACGGCACTGCTAACCTACAAAGACATGACCGTCTACCTAAACTGTGGCAGGGCAAGGAGAGCATTAATCAGAGAAGCAGTCAAGAGGCCCATGGTAACACTGGAGGAGCAGCAGAGATCCACAGTGGGAAAATCTGTACACAGGACAACTATTCATGGTGCACTCCACAAATCTGGCCTTTATAGAAGAGTGACAAGAAGATAGCCATTGTTGAAAGAAAGCTATAAAAAGTCAGTCCTTCTGATAGTGCAGCCTGATGCCATCTTTCACCCAGGTAAGTGATGCACACCCAGCCATCCTCATGATGTAAAAGAAAACCTGATTCATTAGAGAAGGCCACCTTCTCCCACTGCTTCATGGTCCAGTTCTGATGCTCAAGTGCCCATTGTAGGTACTTTTGGTGACGGTCATCATGGGCACCCTGACCAGACTGCAGTTACACAGCTGTGATGCATTGTGTGTTCTGACACCTTTCTCTCAGTGCCAACAATGACTTTTTCAGCACTTTTTCAGCAGTTTGTGCTACAGTAGCTCTTCTCCTGGATCGGACTACGTTCTCCAGCCTTCACTCCCAACATGCATCGATGAGCACTGGCTGCCCATGACCATGTTCCCAGTTGACCATTTTTTCCTCTTTGGAGCACTTTATGTAGGCCATGACTATGACCACACCGCACTAACATGGCATGTTTGGAGTAGTTCTGACTGGGTTGTTTAGCCATCACAGTCTGGCTCTTGTTAACACGACACAGATCCTTACACTTCAGGTTCCACTGTAACGAAATGGTCAATGTTATTTACTTCATCTGTCAGTGGTTATGGTTATGTTATGGTTGATCAGTGTAAACCATAGCAAGAACAACACAGAACATGGATCGAACCGACCAGAATAACACATAACTTATAGAGAAATAATAAGTGACCGAGTCAAAATGTAATTAAATTAGAAATAGAAAAGACAAGTTTTATCTGTTTTTCTCACCAGTGTCTCCTTTGCCTTCCTCATCATTCTTATTTAAATTATGAATAATAATTTTTTTAAATCAGATTTTCATTGCAGCAGAGAAAGTCTCTAATGTGCAAATGTAACAGATGGAGAATCAAGTGGAGGAAAGATTGTTAGTTTGACTTTTGTAATGCACTTATCGGTTAAACACAGAAAATGGTAAAAAAAAAAAAAAAATCATTTTAAAACGGCCTTTATTGCTTTCTTTTTTTGTCCCACGTCACAAAGACTACATTGCACAGGTGGATATCTTAGAATAAGATGGCTGGTCATCTTTGTGTGATCTGCTATCTCTCTAACCACAAGCCAAACACGTGCAGCAACCATCCATATCTGGTCTGTTTTTTTTTTTCAGACAAAACAGACACCTCCTTCTGAAATGAAATGCAAACCTACAGCACACTCATGGTTCATCTGCTTCTGATCACCATCTGCTTTCACATGCAGTACCTTTTGTTTCTACATTTGAGATTTGTGATGACATGATGTCAATGTTAATAAATGTTGTAATTCACAAAGCATTTCATATTGCTGATGATAAATAAATGAAAGGTAAAAAGGATAAAGGGGTCAAATATTTTTAATGACTTGGTTACATATCTTAAAATATTTATCATACAATCACTGATGACTTTTTAATACCAATAAGTTTTGACACTAATTAAACATCTGTTGAGACACATTGTTCACGTCTTTAATTATATCAGTAGTTGAAACTAGCTAGTTGCTACCATTGCTACACTGTATAATGCAAGTTGTTTATGCAATTAAACATGGGCATACTGTAAGCATATAGAATACAACAGGGTTAAATGACGGGCCAAAATATGCTGTTTATAAAAACCGACGTTGTAAACTTGACACAAAAGCGTTCACTTTCCTCTGCATGTTAGCTAGATCACTTCCAATCATACAAATCTGCTCTTTCAAGACATTAAAAGAGCGCCAGAAGAATCTGCAGCCCAGGACCAAGTGGTTGGGATCCGTTGGCCATGTAACCGTCAATCACTTCGGTGCACAAACCAATTCAAAGTCATTTCTCCAATCTAGGATTGGTGAAAAGTAAAGAGTCTCTATTTAAAAGAGTCTTTGTTAAAGGTATAACTGTATGGAAAGATACACAAAACAATAGCACACACTAGGTCAAGTGCCATTCTGTAACTGTACCCAGTTATTATGAAGCCATATTGTTAAAATGAAAGTAAACTAGGTAGTGTTTATTACAGTAATGAACAAATAATACATCTTTTCATTCTTATTCCTTTGTATTAGTCTTCTTATTTATCTTTAAATTATTTCTTAATTTTAAGTAATTTTTTTATTACTAGGCCTGACTTATTTTCTAGCCCCATTTGTGTGTGTGTGTGTGTGTGTGTTTATATTCCAGATGTTAATAAGCCCCTAGAGAATATAGTGCATCAATCCACAATACATCACATATTAAGAAAAACATTTACACACTACTGTGAGAACGGGCAAGAAGTACCTGGAACACTCCTTATGAATCCTGGTGAGTGAGCAGGTAACACAAGTTAGTGAAATAACTAACTCTGCCTGCACGCATACACAACTTTATAGGGTGTAAGTTACTTTTCTGAATCCTGTCACAGCCCTGTTTGATAGATAACAATAGCTACCTAGCAATAGTCCAGTCCTGGTGTTCATTGTGATTTTATTTGATTGTTTCAAACACTGGTGGCACGGTGGTGGAGTGGTTAGCACTGTCGCTTTGCACCGCCAGGGTCCGGGTTCGATTCCCGTCACTGTGTGCATGGAAATCCCACTATGGCGGGAATTTAAAATTAGCATATGCAAATAATTAAAATTTTTTGAGAAGCGGTACGTATTTTCAATATCTCTTTCATAGCATTAATGCCACTGAAGATGTGAAGCTGAATGGAGATAAAACAGGTAAATATCAATAATTTATTTTAATGTTATAGGAGTATTAAAAGTGGAACCACTGAATCAAAGATAGAAATTAAAACAAGCCTTGAAATATTTCACTTTACCTATAATGAATCTAGAATATACGAGTTTCACCTTTTGAATTAAATTCCAAAAGAAAATTTACTTTTTCACAATATTTAAATTGTTCCTAGATTTCCCATTAACTAAAGTAAAAATCGATGTAGTTGATATTAATACGTAAATAAAGTTCAAGTCAAAGCGGGACCTTTGATTGTGCAGAATAACAGTAAGAATAAGAGTTATAAGAGTAAAAGCTGCCTTTATTTCTTTATGTTTATATATTTCTCTATATATGAAGTTGTGCATTGTACTGGAAGAGAAAAATTCTTTTGGTCATCACATCAGTCCATTTTTCCTGAAAGCATTCTAGTGGAATGTTCACTGGAATGACTGCAATGAGCTCTGTAAAATCAAAATCGCTTTTGCGTCTTTGTTTCAGAGAATTTTCATTACAAGTCCCTCTTTGACTTGAACACCACTCATCGATCAGTATGATGATCCACACTTCTGACCAAAATCTTAAGACCAGGGAAAATATTACAAGTATTCACACTTTGCATTTGTGAATCGTAACCAGGTGCTAATAGGTAATAAGTGCTTCTTCAAAATGCCAAAAGAAGAAACAAGAGCAAGAGACAAAAAGCAGAGATTGCCAATTTGTACTCAAACAGACCGTTCATCAGCTGATCAAAAGTCTAAGATCATAACCTTTAAAAGTTCAAATCTGGGCAAAAATATGGCATTAATGTGATTTTCCTTCAGACAGACACACTGTCATAATCTTGTGATGCCAAAAGCAATCATTTTTTTATTTCTGAGCTGCAAAAACAAGGGTTCTCGCAACGCACCATTGCTGCCGAGGTTGAATGCAGTAAGACAGTCATTTTTAATTTATTAAAAGATCCTGAGCGCTATGGAACAAAAAAAATCAAGTGGTAGACCTATAATAATTTCACCTGCCCTGAGCCCGAGGGTCCGACATGCTGTCTGTGAAGACACGGGCTGATCCTCGACCCAAATTAAGACCCTTACTGATGCTGACTGCAGCCCAATAACCATAAGACAGAATCTTCGACAGCAGGGCTTAAAGAACAAAAAACGTCTTTGAAAGCCACGTCTCCTCCACGCCACAACCCTTCCGGTTTGGAATTTGCAAGGGAGCACCAAACATGGGTCACTGAATGATGAAAGAATGTTCCCACCGGCCTCCTGGAATAACAGTTGCACCGAGCATGCAGATTTAATAAGTGCTTGCCGTTATTAACAGGACGGTGGCGCTACTCACTACTGAGTTCTTTATTGACACTTTTAGTTCTGTTGTGCGTATTTTTGGGTGGTGGTCTTAAACTTTTGATGAGCTGATGAACCTGTTTGAGTTTAAATGCTGTTTTGAATAAATTGCCTAATCTCTGCCCTCTTGTTTTTTCTTTCAGCATTTTGAAGCAGTTCTTACAACCTGGTTAGGAAGTGTGAAGTGTGAATACTTGTAATATTTTCCCTGGTCTTAAGATTTTGATCAGGAGTGTATATTATCCAAATAGTATGTATTTGAATGGACGAACTCATCCAGTCTGCTAGCCTTTACAGTACAGTCACACTTGTACTTACTTGTGCACTATCATTCCTCTTTTAGGTGCCAGTTTATGGGGCGGAGGTGTAAGCTCTGCACATTTGTCGCACCTTTGGTCATGGATATTCAAGTGCTCTGTCTTCATTTAGACTGTCATTGCTCCTACCGTATAAGACCTGTGGAGGCCTGTACACACATATATTTATATGATTTCACAACTTTTATATTTACTCAATATTTTTTAAATATAAACATGTTTCACCAAAAAAAAGTGAGTCCAGCACAGGAAAGTAGGAGAGGAGAAAGAAAGAAGAGAACATATTTCATTAATATAAAGTTTAATGAAAACTTTATATTTAACCTTTACTTGAGGAAGCTTCATATAAAGAAGGAATCATTAGCATTTTATTCTGGATCACATAATCTCACAGTTGCTCCTTTATTATTGAGCAAGAATCCAGCGTACAGAGGCTGAGTGAATGTGGTGTGGACTCTGTGGAGGAGCTTCATCGTGTCAGAGACGCTGTAGAAGGACAGAGTTCCTGCACTGTGATCCACATACACTCCTATTCTGGAGGATGATGGAGCTCTGAGATCAGTCTTAATGTTGTTGTGATAGAAAGAGAGAGAAGAAGGAGAAAACTGCAGACTCCAGGACAGATTGTTGCCTCCAAACACACACTCATCACCCAGTCCTTTCCTGCTGATGTCTTTATATGAGACTGATATGTCCACATATTCCTCACTGCTCCACTCCACCTCCCAGTAACAGCGTCCACACACACTCTCCTTACTCAACGCCTGCAAATAGGAGTCAAATCTGTCTGGATGATCAGAGTACAGCTGCGCTGTCTTCGTGTACGTCACCACTTTGTTCCTCTCAGACAGAATGAGTTCATGAGTTACTGTGTTGGGATCCAGAGTCAGATTACAGAAATCTAAACACACAAATAATCAGAACATGTTAGTTATTGATCACAGGATTTATATATAATTGTGTGTGTGTTAGACTTACAGTGCAGAAAATCTTCTCTGCTCTTTGTTTCTGGGGGTAAAATCACCTGAACTGCTGCAGCTGCAGAGACACAGAAATAAAATGTAGATGGAAAAGTCAGGTGCTGTAAGACAAACAGTTTAACGTCATCCAGTTTGTGTCTGATGTTTAATCGGTGTTGTATTTTGGAACCACATTCTCCAGGTGTGGGATTTAAATAAGTTTCCGCCTTTATATGCGGAGAGCTGCTTTGGTACATAATAACCAAAAACTAACCAGAATCTTTTGAACCAGAATTGTGTTTTGGGAACATGATGTCTTTTGGGTTTGATTTCTCTCACCATGTCGAGGGATTTTGATAAATTCCTTCTGGCAGAATTCCTCGAGTCTGTTTTTCAGATCAGAGAGAGATTTTCTCACTGCATCAAATGAGAGATGTTGACCAACAATGATGCTGGGTGAGTCCTCATGTCCAGAAGAGACACTGAGAGACTGGAGACTCTACAGAGAGAAAGAAAACCATCATGGAGGAGGGGAATTATGCATATGATTATACCTGTACAGAAAAATGTGTGTGTGTGTGTGTGTGTGTGTCTATGTTCATTACCTGGAGGAAGTAGATGTTATCGTGTGTGTGTGAAAGCTGCTCCAGCTCAGTGAGTCTCCTCTGAAGGTCAGCAATCTCCTGGTCCAGTTGCTGCAGGATTCGTTCAGCTCGACTCAGTTCAGCCTTCTCCTGAGCTCTGATCAGCTCGGTCACCTCCGAGCGCTTTTTCTCCATGGAGCTGATCAGCTCATTAAAGATCCTCTCACTGTCCTCCACTGCTGTCTGTGCACTCAGCTGTTAGGATACACACACACACACACACACACACTTAGGATTTAAAGCTCATCTATCATTCCATCTTTCTTCGACTCTAAATGTCTCCATGTTGTCCATGTTGTGTGTGCTTCTAGGCGCAACTCTCTCTCTGTTCACTGCTCACCTTTATAGTGTTCACAGCCTGTTTCAGCTCCCGCACTGTCTTCTGCTTCTCCTCGATTCTCTGCTGGGATTTCATCTGCTCCTCCTTTAACTCAACCTGAGGAGAAATAAAATGCATTTCGTTCTTGCATTTCGTGCAGCTGTTCTGATTCTTTAGCATGTACAGTCGTGGCCAAAAGTTTTGAGAATTACATAAATATTGGAAATTGGAAAAGTTGCTTAAGTTTCTATAATAGCAATTTGCATATACTCCAGAATGTTATGAAGAGTGATCAGATGAATTGCATAGCCCTTCTTTGCCATGGAAATTAACTTAATCCCGAAAAAAAAAAAAATTTCACTGCATTTCATTGCTGTCATTAAAGGACCTGCTGAGATCATTTCAGTAATCGTCTTGTTAACTCAGGTGAGAATGTTGATGAGCACAAGGCTGGAGATCATTATGTCAGGCTGATTGGGTTAGAATGGCAGACTTGACATGTTAAAAGGAGGGTGATGCTTGAAATCATTGTTCTTTCATTGTTAACCATGGTGACCTGCAAAGAAACGCATGCAGCCATCATTGCGTTGCATAAAAATGGCTTCACAGGCAAGGATATTGTGGCTACTAAGATTGCAGCAAGCGCAGAAAGTCCAGGAAGCGCCAGGATCGTCTCCTAAAGAGGATTCAGCTGTGGGATCGGAGTCACCAGTGCAGAGCTGCTCAGGAATGGCAGCAGGCAGGTGTGAGCGCATCTGCACGCACAGTGAGGCGAAGACTTTTGGAAGATGGCCTGGTGTCAAGAAGGGCAGCAAAGAAGCCACTTCTCTCCAAAAAAAAAACATCAGGGACAGATTGATCTTCTGCAAAAAGTATGGCGAATGGACTGCTGAGGACTGGGGCAAAGTCATATTCTCGGATGAAGTCTCTTTTCGATTGTTTGGGGCATCTGGAAAAAGGCTTGGACAAACAAAAACCCACTAATTCTGACAAACTCCAAGAAGTGATTATGAAAGAATGGGTTGCTATCAGTCAGGATTTGGCCCAGAAGTTGATTGAGAGCAGCCCAGTCGAATTGCAGAGGTCCTGAAAAAGAAGCGCCAACACTGCAAATACTGACTCTTTGCATAAATGTCATGTAATTGTCAATAAAAGCCTTTGAAATATATGAAGTGCTTGTAATTATATTTCAGTACATCACAGAAACAACTGAAACAAAGATCTAAAAGCAGTTTAGCAGCAAACTTTGTGAAAACTAATATTTGTGTCATTCTCAAAACTTTTGTCCACGACTGTATTGTGTTTATTTATTAGGTGTCGTCTGGAGTCAGCCCCTCTTTAACTATACGTCTTGCCTTACAGTATCGGGTAAAGAGAAGTGTTAACTGGGAGTTCTGATCGGTTTTAAAATCAACACCAACTGACACAAAATTTAACACTAAGCCCTTTATTAATACACAACTTAATACAACAACTGTAGTCCCTAGAGCATTAATTATAACCTAGAGCATTAGAGGAAGGCTGGAGTTCAGCAATGATTTAATAATGTCCTCACTCAGAGATACTCGATTAACCTCAGCAGTGATGATTCAAGAGAGAAAGTCAGTAAAATCACTAAATCAGACGGCGCTCTTAAAAGAAAATAATATTCCTACCTGTTTTTCTGTTCTTTCTGATATGACAGAAACAGTCTCATGGTCTTTGTGTTTATCCATCATACACAAATAACAGATGAAGCTTTGGTCAGTGCGGCAGTAGACCTCCAGCGCCTTATCATGCTCAGAGCAGATCTTTCCAGGTGCTTTGTCCATCTTGTCTGTTTTTAAATCGGGCAATTCGTAGGTTTGCACAGGTTTCCAAACGGACTCAGGAGACATAAAACAGGCCAGACAAATCAGAACGATCATCCACATCAGATACGACAGAAACGTCAGATAGGAATCTCCAGTCTTCTTCTTCAGGTTCTCCACCACTTGAGCCAGCATGTTGTTCCTGTGTAGAACAGGCCATGGAGTGAAAGTGTCTCTGCACTGAGGACAGCGGTACACTCCCCTCTGATCCTCCTGATCCCAGCAGTCATTAATACACACCTTACACAAAGTGTGACCACAGGAGATAGCCACTGGATCCTTCAGGAAATCCTGACACACCGGACAGATTAACTGATCCTGGTCTACGAAAATACAAGCCTCAGCCATTTCCTGGACTCACACACTGACAAGAGACAGATAAATAGAGAGAGAGAGCGAGAGAGAGAGAGAGAGTATGACAAGAGATTAACACACTGAGTTTTGTTTTCTTAAGTGAAATTCCTCTGTGTGTGTGTGTGTGTGTGTGTGTGTGTGTGTGTTTGTGTGTGGCTGTTTGAGTGCGTGTCTATGTGCATATGTGTGTTTGACAAGAAAACAGAGTAACAGACAATCCAGTTGAACTAATCCAGTGTAAATGCAGGGTTTTTGGTTATAGAAGGAGACGTGTGTAACATTTACATTTAGGCATTTGGCAGACGCTCTAGTTGCAGTAGTCCAGTCTTGAAATAACAAAGGACTGAACAAGCACCTGAGTAGCCTGTGAAGAAAGAAATGGGCGGATTCTTCTGATATTGTAAAGAAGAAATCTACAAGAGCGAGTAAGGTTAGCGAGGTGTGGGGAGAATGACAGATGATTACCCCAAGATTGCAGGCCGTGGCTGAAGGAGTGATTTGATTGTTGTCCAGGGATATCACGAGATCTTGACCTGGGGATGAGTCACCAGGAATGAACAACAGTTCGGTTTTACTCAGATTGAGTTTCAGCTGATGAGCTGCCATCCAGGATGAGATGTCTGCCAGACATGCTGAGATCCGCGTGGAAACCCGAGTATCAGAGGGAGGAAAGGAGAAAACAAGTTGAGTGTCATGTGCATAACAATGGTATGAAAATCCATGCGATAATATGACCTTACCAAGAGACCGGGTATAGAGGGAGAACAGAAGAGGACCAAGTACTGAGCCCTGCGGGACACCAGTAGAGAGTCTACATGGGGCAGATGTAGATCCCCTCCATGTCATGTCATACGACCTATCTTCTAGGCAAGAAGCAAACCATTGCCACGCTGTTCCACAAATACCAAGGCTTGTAAGAATAGATAATAGAATCTTGTGGTTCACTGTCTCACATGCAGCTGACAGGTCCAGCAGGATCAGGACAGATGACAGTTTAGAAGATCTAGCAGCATGGACCTTCTCAGTGACTGACAGAAGGGCAGTCTCTGTGGAATGTGCCACTTTGAATCCAGATTGGTTGGGATCATTAAGGTTGTTCTGTTAAAGATAAAGAGACAGTTGGTTATAAACAACCCTTTCAAGAATTTTGGAAATAAAAGAGAGAAGTGATACCGGACGATAGTTGTTAACTTCTGATGGGTCCAGGCGGGGTTTTTTGAGGATGGGAATAACCCTTGCTTTCTTAAAAGCAGCAGGAACATGACCAGATGATATGGAATGGTTGATGATGGTTGTGGTGAAGGGAAGGAGGTCTCGTGAGATGGCCTGGAGCATTGTGGAAGGGATTGGGTCTAAAGAGCAGGTGGTGGGGTTAGATGACGAGATGATCTGCTGAATCTCATCAGAGCAGGTGGTGTAACTGCTTTACAGTCAGTCAGACTCTCAGTTCATGCAGCATAACTGGATTTGCTTGACAGCCAAGGTACAGTCTACGACCAAAAATATTCAGACACCCAGCCATCACAACCATACAGCATGTGCTCACTCCCACATGGCCATTAAACACAGTCTTTCCTGCTATCCGAGCCGTCCTTTTTTGTGTAAGAGTTTTATTTTTTATTTTTTATTTTTATTGAATTCTATACAGTTTCTAGGTGTAGGAGGTTGTTTTGAAACTATGATTAGGTTTGCTTTAAGTTCCACAGGTTAAATGGGACAAAACCTGCACTCACACAGTATTTACAACCTGACTTGCCTTTCGTAGAGAAACAGAGAAAGAGAAAGAGAGAGAGAGAGAGAGAGAGAGAGCTCACAAATTGTCACATTCAGTTTATGTTTGGGAATCATTTGAATGTGAAACAAAAATATATATTTAACTGTGCCTCTGAAGTAATAAGAAAAGATGTAAGTAGTAATGAATACATAATATAATGCAGTAAGTACTGAAAAGAAAATTGAGGTTTCTAGAGATTCAGTGCTGCTGTCTCAGCTCTTGATATGATGTAGCGGTAGAGTCGCTGCCTACATATTTAGTAACATGGAATGTACATGTGAGGACAGTGGAAGAGAATGAAGAAAAGCAGGATTTCAGAGAGCTTCTGACCGCCCACTGCTTGCACAAGAGAAGAGCTGTTAAGAGCTGCTTAAAAATTACTTCGACTTCTTTGTCTGTAAAAGCATGGCATGCAAAATACTTATTTTTTGACATTAGTCATTTAAGAAAAAAAGCTCAAACTTAAGGGCTTAATAAAGATATACTATATAAACCACAGTACTTGGTTAAACCTGTTAATTATTCAATTCAGGTGTTTCAGTCAGGCTCCTTATCCCCAGTGAAGGACAATCTTAATGTTTCAGCATACCAAGACATCTTGGACAATACTACACTTCCAACTTTGTGGTAATAGTTTGGGGAAGGCCCTTTACTATTCCAAAGCAAGGACTATAGAGACATAATACAGTATGTGAGTCTGCACGCAGCCCTGACCATCGAGCAGCTTTGTGATGAACTGGAACGGAGATTGCGAGCCAGGCCTTCTCATCCAACATCAGTGCCTGACCTCATAAACGCTCTATAGAATGAATGGGCACGAATTCCCACAGAAACATAGCCTTCCAAAGAAAAGTGAAAGAGATTTTATAATGTTTACAATTATGACATTTAAATGTATTTAGGCAGAGGAAAGAAGATAACAGTATAACTGAAAATATTATATCTTAATTTAAAAAGAAAATAATATAAAAAAAACATGACTACTATTTTGGATCATATTTAAAATAAAACCAACATATAGAGGCTGAGTGAATGTGATGTGGACGTAATCAAAAAATGATCAACTACACCTTTGAACCTTACAGTACCATCTAATAAAAGACTGGGGTATCACCATTTTATTGGCTGGTAAAGGAAACTGCACTCCACCATTCCAGCCCCAAAATCAACAACAGAGAGGATTTTGTCAAAAAGGTTATAAAAACTAAAACTGGACCCAAATGAATCTATAGTTTCTTACAATGCCACTTTCCTTTTCACATGCATTCCCACAGCTAAGGCAAAACTGCGAGGACACAGCCATTATAAGACAGAAACTCCTGGCAGGCAGCAGAACCAGATGGCATTTCAGGTCAGGTCCTTAAAGCCTGCACTGACCAGCCTAGTACCAGTGTTCTCTGTGATTATCAACATCTCTCTGGCAGAGTAATCAGTAATCCGCATATGCTCCAAGCAGTCTCTTCTCCTGTCTCGAAGAAACCCCGACCTGCCTGCCTCAATGACTATCACCCTGTAGCCCTGACCTAATGTGTGATGAAGTGCTTTGAAAGGCAATTAAGATCATCTCATCATTACTCAACACCACAAAAGGCAGGACCAACTACAGTTCCCATTCTGTCCACAAACAGCACTAAACCATATGGACAATGCAAGGGGAAATTATTCAAATGTTCATTGTTGATTACAGTTCAGCATTTAACACTAATATCCCGTCCACACTCTCCACCAAGTCGGACGACATGGGACTTAGTAAATCATTCAGTGAGTGGATCTCCAGTTTTCTGACTGACAGACCTCCTCCTGAACGTCAGCAAAACAAATGAGCTGATAGTTGACTTCAGTACAAAGCAGGAGAGGAGATACCTGCACTTTATCAATAATGGGACCCCAGGGGGGAAAAGTGGACAGCTCCCGGTACCTTGGTGTTTACATCACACAGAACCTGTCTCTGCTTTAGACACAACTTCATACCATGGGAGATCGGGCTTTTTGCTCGGCAGCACCTAGACTGTGGAATGCTCTCTGAGTATCTGAGGATGCCACAGACTGTTGATGATTTTAAATCTGGTCTTAATACTTACCTTTTTATTAGAGCTTTTAAGTAGAAATAGTTGAGAACTTTTATATTTGCCTCAAATATAAATTGCATTATAAATAAAATTTATTATTATTATTATTATTATTATTACAACACCACACAAGGCAGACAGAGAGTGCAGCAATCAGCTGAGCATATCACTCTCACTGAGCTCCCTGATCTGCACTACTGTGTGTCTACATCAAGTGGTGAAGCAATTCTGCTCCCTGAAAGTCAACAAAGAGAGAATGAGGAAGAGCTTCTTCCCGTAGGCCATTCGGGCTCTGAATCAGAACAACATAATACACACTACATTCCCGCTAACACACATTCCTTACATGTCACACATTCCTCTTGTTTGCATGTTGTTCATATGCATGTTAATTAAAAAAAAAAAAAAATTTTTGAACTGCTTACTTTTAACAATTTACACTTTCATCTTGTCAGTCATGTTTCTATGCAATTAAAGTTTCTACTTCAAGTCTATTGTGTTTCATAATTTAATTTCCAGGCTCTGAATCAGAACAACATAATACACACTACATTCTCGCTAACACACATTCCTCACATGTCGCACATTCCTCTTGTTGGCATGTTGCTCATATGCACATGTTTATATAGAAATTGTGTTCAAGTAATGGATATCATTTGCCTCTCTCTCTCTCTCTCTCACACACACACACACACACACACACACACACACACACACACACTTTAATTTAAATTCAAACTAAATTTATTCATTGCCCTGTGATGGTTTGGCACCCTGTCCAGGGTGTACCCTGCCTCATGCCCCAAGTCTCCTAGGATAGGCTCCAGGCCCCCGTGACCCTGAACACAGGATAAAGCGGTATAGATGATGAGTGAGTGATTAAATTTATTTATTTATTATTTACTTGTCAGATAGACAACCATAAACAAATAAGAGATGCAGTGAATAAATATTAAATATATAAGTATTTTTTTACGTTCTAAAACCATTTAATAATTTTTATTTTAAACAAATTCAACATATGACGTCTTCATCTCCTAAATAAAGCGTTTGACATCCAACGCTAAGGAGTCTTACTGCCACCTACTGGACTGAAGTGTGGATGCGCTTTTCACTGTTTAAATGATCTTTTTTTATGTTCTATTTTGTTCAGCTATATTCACGAATTCAGTTTCTCTTACAAACGTAAAGAGAACTTTGCTGTACTCTTTGTTATCTGTCCTATAACAAACTCGGTTTAAATTCCATTTAACTCAAACACGCTAAAACTCACCGGTATCCAGTGCTTGAGTGTTTAAGCCTGATCAGTCGGAAGGGCGGCAAGATGGCGGACGTTAGCTTGTTAGCTAATCAAGAGGAACGACGAGATGACTCAGCTCTGACAACTCCAAGTAAGAAGTAGGTGGAAAAGAAATCCAAAGCATCCGACAGTGGGAATGCAGAAGCTTCCAATGAGACCATTTTGGAGGCCAGATTAATTCTTGAAAAACCATTTGATTATAATAATAATAATAATAATAATAATAATAATAATAATTTGCTGAATTAAATGAACAGACCAAACAAAGTAGTGACATGATTGCTGGTTTAGCTAAATCAATTCATTGAAGAAGTGAAAGAAAGAAAACTGGGAAAAACAAAACGACCAACTATGTAAAAAAAAAAGGGGGGGAATGAATAAGACGATTCTGTAAAGCGGCTTTGTGACAATGATGACTGTTAAAAGTGTTAAAACTGAACTGAATTTGTATTGAACGTTACAGAATGAGACGGTGTCTCTGTAGTAAAGGTTTGGAAGCGAAACAAGATGAAGATATTACAGCACAAGTTGTTCAGATTCTTGTCAAATATGTCCCTTATATGGAGACAAAGATGGAAGGAGCCATCGATATTGTACACAGACATCCTATCACCCTGTTGATTCAAAGACGGGTGGAGGAAGAAATCTGTAGACGGAGCAAAGACACCACAGTTTGCAAGGATAAAGGCGTTCACATTGCAGAAGTGCTACCCCATGAAGATTTAAGAAAGCTGGGAAAAGGGTTTTCTTTCAGGGAGCCCATGGACACATCAAGGGTCGTCATATTGAAGGTGGCAGGTGAAATCAGATATATTCCTGAAATTCAGAAATATACTACACACTTTATACTACACATTTAATTAAATTTTTGTTTGATGATTAATGTTAATCTCGTTTGGTTCATTGACTGTAAGGGGTTTAAAAGACATTTTCACAAGGAAAGTACTTTATGTTGCAGAGGACAGCTGTCTCATTGTTTCTGCAGGAGACTAATTCTTCTGATGTGCACGAAACCTTTTGGACTAATCACACAGGAGACAGGATTCTCTTCAGCCACGACTCAAACCGTTCTGGAGCTGTGACTGTAGGCTTCAACAAATGCCCAGGTGTGAAATTATCACACATACGGAGACACACACTGACGGAGACGGTCACTGTCTGACGGTGCTTTTGACCGTTGAAAATCTAGTTTTTAATTTAGAAACTAAATAAAATAAAGAAAAATCTATGATTATAATAGTGATTTGCAAAGCAAAAAATAATAGAAAGTTTAACAAATGTTTTCTCTGATCTTAAAATCTTAGAACCAGTACATCTGTTTTATCAGAATTAATTAGGAGGAAGTTCATAAGAATCCAGTGTCTAATGTCCTTCACACATTCCTTAACTTTATTAAGCTGGTGTCTCTCATCTGGCTTCACTTCACTTTACTACACGTACAATAATCACCATTTACATCTACAAACTGATAATGATCAGTCAAATAAGACCTGAATCAGGAGAGAGACGTTCCTTTAACTCCTACAACATTTTCTTATCTATCAAGAAGAACTCTGTGATCAATGTCGAAAGCTGCACTGAGGTCAAGCAACAACCCTGATCAGAGGTCATTTACCACTTTAACCAGTGCTGTCTCTGATCTATGACGAGACCTAAATCCTGACTAATACATGAATGTTATTCGTATGTAGGTGTATGAACATAACTGCTGTACTCCAACCTTTTCTAGGAACTTGGGGATAAAAGGGTGGTTTGCTATTGCCGATGATGGGGGTCAAGGTCAGGTTTCTTAATTGTTTATCTTTATTATTTTTCTTCATTATCTAGAGTATAATGGAACGCTGACTGTAAACATTCAATCACCTGATTGACTTCTGTGATGTCGGACAGTGATTACTGTTAAAGCTCTGTGCAGTAGTTGATGTGAATCTCCTTTTAATGCAGTTTTACAGCAATGTGCATACATTATTACTAAAACACACTTTATTCATCACTAATTCACCTGTAGGTGGCTTAGTGGTTAGAACTGTCAGGTCAGGGTTTGATTCCCGCCTCGGTTTGTGTGCATGGAGTTTGCATGTTCTCTCTGTGCTTGATGGGTTTCCTCCGGGTTCTCCAGTTTCCTCTCACAGTCCAAAGACATGCTGATTAGGCTAACCGGTATTTTCAAGTGGCCCATAGTGAGTGAATGAGTGTGTGTTGTGTATTCATGCGTGCCCCGTGATGGATTGGCACCCTGCCTCATGCCCTAAACCTCCTGGGATAGGCTGCAGGCTTGGCTCCACACCTAGTATTACATTACTGAGTAACACCTGTGAGGTTATTTCAGACGCCTAGAACTGCATCTGTAACATAGTTTTAAATGACCGCTAACAAAGGTTAACTTCATGTGACTGACTTATCACTAACAGTATAACTAAATGTGTGTGTTAGCGGTTACACAATGTTTACTCTGTAGGTGTATATATCGGGATAACTTTAATGCAATGCAATTCAGTGTAATTTATATAGCACTTTTAACAATGATCAGTGTCGCAAAGTGACTTACAGCCTTTCAATCATGTAACTTCACTACAAGGCTTTATAATTATCTAAATTTACATCCATTCTTTCTACTGTTCTGGTGATGGTGTTGATTTGATTATTCAGAATGGCCTGCTCATGTGGATCTAAATGAAAAAAAAAAAAAGAATTCACTGAAATTCATCTGAATATTAATAAAATAAAGCACATACAGGATATTTTATACACTCTTTAAAGATTTTGGGCAAATTTTTCAAACTGGATTCTGTATATCTTGGCGATAACTGGAGCTATTTGCGAGTAGTAACCAGCACAGAGAAGTAGGTTTGCCACAGCGTTACAGACATGCCATGAAACTATCAGGTTAAACCCTAGAAGAAGGTAAACACTGATCAGCTGCTTCTTTACTGGATTTTTCATAAAAATAAAAAAAAACACTCAGGACATCATAAACTGCCTAATCAAATGGCAACACCATCACCAATATGGGAAAACCAAACAAAAAGTGCACATGACAATTTTTATTTTGATCACACAAAAAACTAAAACACTATCCAGCAGAACAGCATTAACCAAAAGCAGAACGTCAAACAACTGAGGAGTCGACTTTAATATGTGAAAAAAAGGCAAATGAGAAACATCTGGTGAATTAAAAAAAAACAAAAAACAGGAGAGCTAAAATTCATCTGAATATTAATAAAATAAAGTATATATCTCTAACAGTCTAGGTGAGGTTGGGGTGGATGAGGAGAGTGTAATGGAACAGAGACGATCTATGGAAGCCTCATCACGTTCCAGGCGAAGATCTCTCCGCTGGTCCATTCTGGAGGACCGGTCTTGGTGTTTGGGTTGGGTCACCACGGTGAGAGACGAGGACACGGTGAGCAGTCACAGGAGGAGGACCTACAGGGCCATGATCTACAGAAGTGGGTGAAACGGTCTCATCCTGGAGTAGAGTCTAAGCATGATACACCAGGCATATCTTTTAGTTTTACATTAGTCTTGTTTAGCATTTATTCCCCAGCCACTGGATGAAGTGTCGGTCCCAAACTCAGATAAAAAGGCAGGGCTGCATCAGAAAGGGCATCCGGCGTAAAACCTGTGCCAAGTTGTTGTGCGGATCGAATTGTTCGCGGGGCGACCCTTCGACGGGAGCAGCCGAAAAACTAACAGCATTTATTCCCCTGATTTCTGAAGGAAATTCTGATTCATTAACTTTCACATTTATTCCACAAGCCCTTAAACAGTGTCAATGACTCCATTCTCACAAGTGAAAAAGGAAGTGTGTGTGTGCGTTTTTCTTTCTCATGACCTGCGTGTCCTCCACATGACCTTCACAGAGCCTAAACATGCTGTGAACCTTTCACAGGAAGATACAATGTGATTCTAGACGAGAGCCACTTCAAGTCAAGTAGGCTCAAGTCAAGTAGGCTTTTATTGTCATTCCAACCATATACAGTTAGTACACAGTGAAACGAATCAACGTTCCTCCAGGACCCGGGTGCTACATACATGTAACAACATAAATGTACAACATAAATTTTACATTTTTAAGTTACTCTAAAAGAAGAACTATCAATATCTATACAAAAATAGACAAAGTGCACGTGCAAATGTGCAAACAAAGTGGTACATGACAGACACAACAATGTAAGACATAACAGTACTTTTTGATGAAGGATGAATTGAGGTAGTGGGAATAGCAGCAGTAAACCATTTACAATTTTGACAGAAGTATTGTGTGCAAATAGCAATAAATAGCAATTAAATATTGTGGAAAAAATTGCGTGGAGCAGCACAGGTAGTAGGTATGAGCAGATTGGGATGGGTGTGCATCAGTGTGATTGTGCATGTGTGTTTATCAGTTCAGTCCAGATGTTATTTAGTTCGTCTGAGTGATTTGTGTGTGTGTGTGTGTGTGTGTGTGTGTGTGTGTCAGGTATCAGTCCAGTCCCTTTGTGTTTAGGAGACGGATGGCTTGCGGATAAAAACTGTTTCTCAGTCTGGATGTGAGGCCCGAATGCTTCTGTACCTTTTTCCAGATGGCAGGAGGGTGAAGAGTGTGTGTGAGGGGTGTGTCTGGTCAGCCACAATGCTGGTGGCTTTGCGGATGCAGCGTGTGGTGTAAAGGTCTTCGATAGAAGGGAGAGAGACCCCGATGATCTTCTCAGCTGTCCTCACTATCCGCTGTAGGGTCTTGCGGTCTGACATGGTACAATTCCCAAACCAGACAGTGATGCAGCTGCTCAGGATGCTCTCAATGGTTCCTCTATAGAAGGTGGTGAGGATCGGTGGTGGAAGCTGTGTCTTTCTCAGCCTTCTCAGGAAGAAAAGACGTTGTTGGGCTTTCTTATGCAGAGAGCTGGTGTTGAGGGACCAGGAGAGGTTCTCCTCCAGGTGGACGCCCAGGAATTTTGTGCTCTTGACGATCTCCACAGAAGAGCCGTCGATGCTGAGCGGAGAGTGTTCGCTCCGAGTCCTCCTAAAGTCAACAACCATCTCTTTTGTCTTTTCGACGTTCAGAGCCAGGTTGTTGTCTTTACACCAGTCCGTTAGCCTCTGCACTTCCTCTCTGTACGCCGACTCGTCGTTCTTGCTGATAAGACCCACCACGGTCGTGTCATCAGCGAACTTGATGATATGATTGGAGCTGTGTGTCGCTACACAATCATGAGTCAGCAGTGTGAACAGCAGGGGGCTGAGCACGCAGCCCTGGGGGGCCCCAGTGCTCAGTGTGGTGGTGCTGGAGGTGTAGCTCCCGATCCGCACTGCTTGAGGTCTTTCGGTCAGAAAGTCCAGGATCCAGTTGCAGAGGGAGGTGTTCAGGCCCAACAAGCTCAGCTTCCCGATCAGGTGTTGGGGGATGATTGTATTGAATGCTGAACTGAAGTCTATGTACAGCATTCTGGCGTAAGTGTCTTAGCAGCAGCACTTTAAGGATATATATATATATATATATATATATATATATATATATAATATATATATAGATAAAGATATAGATATCACTTTTAACAATGGTTTAGTGTCACAAAGCAGCCTTACAGAATAAAAGAATAAGTAATACTGAAACATCCTGCCTGGTCACATCTGCTCTGCTCAGGCTGATAAAATGTACTTTACTCTGTAGACTAAAAGGAAAAAGGAAGAGAGACATTTCTGTAACATTACCTTCCATGGGGCTTGGGGATTTTCTCAGTATCCAGTATAGGATGACAACAAAAGTGGGAGTTGTGGGTGTGTTGTCCCTTCTCTTCCCTTCAGCTCCACACAAACCAATCACATGGCAGTTGCTTCAATGGATTTAGGGGTGTGGTCCTGTCAGAATGGGACAAAAAAGGTGATTTAAGCAATTTTGCGCATGGTATGGTTGTTGGTGCCAGACTGACCGGTCTGAGTATTTCACAATCTGCTCAGTTACTGGGATTTTCACGCACAACCATTGTTGGATCTTAGATGTTCAATATCCAGAGTTCCTGGGAATTGTAGAAACATTGTGGTGTGTCTGATTAAAACACTGGAAACCACGGTCCTTTGCTTTCTATTACTTTAAGTTACTGAATACTTCATTTTTAAACAATTCACATGAAGCTTAAGGAATCACATGATGCAAATCACAAGATGTAAATAGGCAGATGTTAGGTTGAACAGGAATAACAGGATGAAATGAACAGGATGAACAAGTTGTGCAGGATGATGGTCCATAATCACTATAAATAATAAATAAAAGAAATAAAATTCATAATAATCAACAAACATTATAAATTTAAAAAATATATTGAACCTTGTCCAAATAAATCAAATAAACAAATATAAGCCATTCAATTAACAAACCAAACTTACTTAACGCATCCTTAGAATTGGACTCAAAGGATCTGGTTGGCCACCACCGATACCTCACCAATAAAAAAATAAATAAAAAGGCCAAACAATGGAAATGAGTTCTATTTATAGACCTTGACCCATGGGGGTATGGGTAATTTTGTGCATCATATGTAGTTTAGTAGGGATTGTGGGAAATGAGTAAATTCACAACAGCCATTTCTAGGAGCTTCAATGGAATTATTTTAAAAAATAAACTCATGGAACAGGCCTAGACAAAAATGATGGTACCCCTAAAATTATAGGAGGACAAAATTATAATATGCATAACATACATACGTATAATAAGTCAATAAGAAGGGCAATGCTGATTAACCCAAAATACAAGCTGAGGTCCGGGTCTCTACACCACAGAGCACACATGCATGCAGGGTTCACAGCAACACACAGCATTTCATGTACAGTCTGTGTGTTCCTTTAGTGAAAAGCATGCTCTACTTTTATTTACTTGCTTAGTCATGCTACATCTGGCCATGCAACTACTTGTCAGCTTTTTCGTTCCATTATTCATGAGCCCCAACCCAACTTTTGTGACAGTTTTATTTTTTTTTTTTTAACTAACATTTAACCTAAAAGTTACTGTAAGCCCATAGCTCTTAAATGATATATAATCTATCATTTTTGGTATATAAATTCACATCTGCTCCTTCCTCCTCTCACCACAGTTCTACTTCTTCCAGACCACAATTCCAGCAACAACGGCGACAAGAGCCACAATTACACCAATGATGATAGCAACCATTGCTCCACTTGTTAAATCAACACAGAGTACATTTTATTATATACAAGTATCTTTATTATTTGTATAAATAAATACATCAATATATCAGCTTTCACTCTTTATTAAGACCTGTTGGTAATCCTTTTCAAATCTCCTTCTCCAAGCTGCTGTGCTGAACCACGCAGGTGTAGGTGTGTTTCTGCAGCTCCTCAGCTGGGACTTTCAGAATGCTTCTCTTCTGGAAGCTTCCATTCTGGTTGGGTAACGTCTCTCTGAGATCCACGTCCTCATGCACGTCCTCTCCGTCCTTCTGCCAGGTGATGTTTTGTGCTTTGGGGAAGAAACCTGTATTGTAATTGTCATGGTAAAAGTATCATTAGTTTTACATACGGCAAAAAGAAAAATCAAAGTCACATAAAATGATAACCTTTAGTCTGGTAACAGTGTGTGTGTGTGTCTGTGTGTGTCATGTGATAAGATATAAAAGACAGCAAAATATATTTAACTATTAAAAAAGGATACATTAATGTAACTTCAAATTATAAAAAATATAGTCTATAAAATATAGTCAATAATATAAAAAATATAGTCTGTTAATGTATTGTTTTTTAAAATAATTTTTTTTTTTATAAATATGTCAATTTAAAAGCCTCAGGATTGAGTGTGTGTATGTGTGCTTTGTATGATTACATTCAGACAAATGGTGAGAAATATTTCCAAGGCCGGAGCTGTTAATGAGACGATCAGGAGACTTTTTTTTTTATGTTTATCAGGCATCTGGAGATTGTGCCAGCTTCAGCAGACAAAGGCCAACCCTGAAAGGATCCTGAGGTATCCAGAGGACCAGCTCCAGCTGGATTCTGCTTCATGCAGAAGCAGATTGGTTTGGAGCTACACATGCTGCTATTGCGCTCCCAGTAATCCAGACCCTCTCTGACCTCTGCACCTGCTGACTCATCCTGGTGCTGAACTGGACTACATGTTAACGTTGATGACTTCTGTTATATTGAACTCCCAGCTGCATAACACATGATGTTATATAATTCCTGTTATCTGTTATCACCCAAATGAGGATGGGTTCTCTGTTGTGTCCGGTTCCTCTCAAGGTTTCTTCCCATTTCCATCTCAGGTAGTTTTTCTATGCTACTGTCGCCGTCACCGTTGGCTTGCTCATCAGGGACAATCTCATTATTGTCGATACGCATTTATCTCACTCAAACACACTTCCATAAATTTTCTTTTTATTTTGTGAAGCTGCTTTGAGACAATGACCATTGTTAAAAACGCTCAAAATCTGATGTCTGCAGAAAGTATTCCATCGCAGTTTAGAAGTGAAGACTTCGTGAATTTCTTCAATATAAAAATCTATAGTATCAGGAAGAAAATAATGGAAGTTCAACCTCTGACAGCATCCTGTGATCCAGTCCAGCCTAAAGCTTCAAATCAAAATTCTCAATGCTTTACAGGTATAGGACAGGAAGAGATGTACAACCTCGTTACCACGGCTAAGTCAACAACGTGCTTGTGGGAAATTTAAACAGCGGTGTGAGGACTCGGACTGACTGCAGCATCTCTCTCATACACATACAGTATGCTTTATCTCAGCTGGTTACATCTCGGAGACACAGGTAAGACCAGGGCTTCATAGCTTTATTTATTTCTTTAGGGGATGTGGGGGTATTAGTGGGTTATGATGAGGGGTCATGTGACGGCTGAAGGGTGAATGTCAGGTTGTCATACAGGTGCAGGTTCAGATATCAGTGTGTTTATGATCTAAACTGTACTGCAGAGGGGTTACAATAGAATTATTATTTGCAATAATGAAATCCAAGCAGGTATGTTTTAAATCATACAATAAAAAATCCATTCCTGTTTTACTGACAATCATAAAGATAAATATATTTAAATTTTATTCATTATTCTAATAAAACGCACGGTGTGTTGTGTTAGGAAATGATCGAGGCTGGTTGTACAGAGAGGATGTCGGGACTGCTGATGAATTCCGGACGCAGTCAGACCTTCGCGCAGGATTACAGGTAAATATCATGACGTCATCATAACAAGGCTGACGTCACGGCTCATTTTAAAAGTATGCATGCAGGTGTTCAGCACATTCTGTACTGCGGACATCGGTGGTGTTGCCTCCCACTGCACGGACTCCTGACCGCACGACTGCTGCTCAATTATTTTATTCAGGTTTAGGGGCTCTGTGTTTGTGTGTTAATGGTAATTAAATTAAATGCTCATGATGGAGTGTAGTGTAGGCCGTGGGCTGTGTGTGTGTGGGTTGCGACAGTGTCTGCAAAAAAAAAAAAAAACGAAAATAGTGTGGGTTGTCATAGCAACCACAATTATCAGTCTCAATAGTGAGCAGGTGGAGAGGATTGGAGGGCCTCTCTCTCACTCACTCTCCTCCTCTCAGTGCTTCTTCGAGACATTGTAAACATTTACATTTTAATACCAAGCAACTATATATATTATATAATATATATATATTATATAATATATATATATATATATATTTTTTTTTTTTTTTTTTTTTTTTTTTTTCTGTATCGTTAAAGTCAAAGAAGTTGGGGAAAAAAAATTATTTAATAATAATACAACTACAAAGTATTCATTGAGCCTTTTTGTCTTTTTTCAATAATGACAAGTGCATTGAGTAAAACACACACACTGATAATAATTGTGACTTCTCCCGTTTCTCAGATGCCGCAGTTTTTTCCCGAATTTCCGTGTCCTACTTCAGTCTATCAGCAGCCCATGACCTTCTCAGCACAGACCAGCCAGCAGGTACGTCTCGCGCACACACAGGTCACATCCTAAATCACAGATCAGTGTAGTGTCTGGACACTGCACACTAGTGTCAGAGTTGACACATTGGTTGTTGAAGCTGTTGTACAGTCCTACAGGAGAACACTGAAATCACAACCAGAGTGTGTACACACCTCCACAGATACACACTCCACACAGCCAGGAGATGCAGCCCAAGACCTACCCGAAGCCCATCTACTCCTACACGCGAGTCGCCGCCGCTGCCGCCATAGCAACCAGTGTACACAGTTGTGTGAACAAGGTGAGCACCCTGTCTAACACCTGTCTGTCTGTCTCACTGTGTCTCTCTCTAGCTGTCTGATCGCCATGGCTCTGAAGAACAGTAAGACAGAAAGTCTGCCCGTCAGTGAGGTCTACACCTTTATGAAGAAACACGTCCCCTACTTTAAGGAAAGGTTAAACACTATACAGAGTGTGTGTGTGTGTGTGTGTGTGTAAAGAGGGATTGATTTATCAGGACAATACAGACTGACTGTCTCGTTTCCAGATGGCTGGAAGAACTTTGTCCGGCACAATCTGTCCCTGAATAAATGTTTTGAGAAAGTGGAGAACAAGATGAACGGCTCGACGAGGAAGGGCTGCCTGTGGGCTCTGAACCCGGCCAAGATCGACAAGATGGAGGAGGAGATGCAGAAATGGAAGCACAAAGACCTGATGGCTATCCGCCACAGCATGGCCAAGCCAGGTGAGTATCAGCATCAGTGACGCTGGAGTTCCTAGAACACACCAGATAATGAGCTTTTTAACCGCTTTTAACTCGTATATTGATAGTTTTCTTCTTCTTCTCCTTCAGATGAGTTGGACAAGCTGATCGCGGTCCGTCTGGAGAGCTGCACGCGCAAACCGCGGCTCCCTCCTCTGCACATGGCACTTCTCCTGCAGTGTCTCAGTGCTCACCAACAGCCCGCGCTGCAGCTCCACTCTCAGCCCCAGGTAGCACAGATGTCTCCGGCTCCTGCGCAGACGCCGCCGCTGCAACCCTTAGCTGAGCTCGTCAAACAGCTCCCGCTGATGATGCTGCTGCGGCCGGCACACCAACCGGAGCATCACCCACAGCAGCTGGCGGAGAGCTTCAACATCCCCACCGACTTCAGCATCGAGGTGGACGCTCTGCACCCCAGCTTGGACTTCTCCAGGACAGGTTAGTCTCCTCCTCCTCCATCTTCTTCTTCACGTGTTGTTGGTTAAGTGTTCCCCTCCTAATAACTCTCTCTGCAGGAACCCTGTGAGACGAGATAAAGGATGACAGCTTTAACTTGGAAGCTTTCAGTTCGTTCACTAACTCGCCCCTGCAGCTGTCTGACCACCACCGAAATCCCTTTCTCAGGCGTTTACACGACCTACAGCACCACGCTGGACGGCTCCAACGACCAGCACACGACACACAACGGCAAGAAGAAAGGCAGCAACACGCGCAACTTCCTGCATTAAACACACAAACATGCAGTTTCACAAAACACTACATCGCAAATAGGAAAGACAATGGAAAGAACAGTAACAGAAAGACTAACTCACCACCTTGAAATAAACAAACTCATATCCACATTCAAGGAAGAAGCAATAGGGACGCAATATTAAACCTTGAATCTGAAATAAGGTAAGCACAATCAAATAAGGAAACAGTATTTGCAGTCTTTCATGATATTGAAAAAGCCAATCCATCAGTTAGCATCAGTACTAACCTCTAAGCCACCATGCCACCTACAGGTGAATTAGTGATAGTTTATAAACACACCTGCTGCTCCATCATGTGCTCTCTGTGATGATTACGACTTCTTGCAAATAGTGCCTCCAGTGGTCAGTTCTCGCCAAGAACTCAGTTTGAAGTATTTGCTGAAAATCTTTAGAATGTATAATGCATATGCGTTATTTGATTCATATTCAGATGAATTTCAGCTCATGTGATTTTTATTTTTGCATTTTTTCCACAAGAAATCATCAAAAGACTAGAAAGAATAGAAAGGAACACCATCGCGTTACTTTAAAATGGAATTCCTTGCTGACAATGTAAGTAAGAAATGTTTCATATTAAAACTAGAGCTGAAGCACAAATCTTTATCTTTGCATATTAGGTTTTTTGTACATACAGTGCCTTGAACTTTTTGTCATGTTACAACCACAAACATAAATGTATTGGGATTTTATTTGATAGACCAACAGTAAACCGCACATAAATGTAAAATGGAAGGAAAATAATAAATGGTTTTCAAATGTTTTACAAAAAACCCATAGATAAAATCCAGTGGAACAATTACCTTCAGAAGTCACATAATTAGTCAATAGAGTCCAGCTGTGTGTAATTTAATTACAGTACAGCTGTTCTGTGAAACTCTCAGAGGTTTGTTAGAGAACATTATTGAACAAACAGCATCAAGGCACAAGACCGGTCAGGGATAAAGTTGTGGAGAAGTTTAAAGCGGGGTAAGAATATAAAAAAATCTCAAGAAATGTGAAAAATCAATGTTTATAACTTGTTAAACCAGGATTTTTTTTTCTGTTTTTATTATTTTAACAGGGGGTATTTTGCAGTGTTATGTGCGTGTCCATAGCCAGGGCTTGTGGATTAAATGTGAATGTTAATAAATCAGAATTTCCTTCAGAAATCAGGTGATTAAATTATAAAACATGACTAATGTAAAACCAATCGATATCCATGGTGTATTATGCTTAGATTCTAGTCCAAGATAAGACGGTTTTAAACGGTTTCATTTCCACTTTCTGGTTCTCAGCCGCTCCTGTAGGTGGCCCTGCAGGTGATGGCCTTGGAGGTGAGGAGGAAGAAAGAAGAATGAATCATTAATAAATTAAGAATTACTCATAGCTGTCTGGGTAATTGGATTTGATGTCGTCTTAACATGTAACCCATCTAACATGTTGGCATGTAATAAAATTTTCAGCATTGGCCTTTTTTGTACATTCCACAAGAATTTGTCCATTTTTTTTTTTTACTTCTTTTACCATTTCTGCTATTCTTGCAATACCCTTTTGTATAGCAAAAGGGGAAAAGTTTGGCAATTGAAGCTTCTTCTTCTGATCTCCTACTGATGATAAATTTTATTTATCTAGTCATCATTACTTATCATAGATACACATGTCTTTCCAGAAGTGCTGTCCGTACCCAGGTCCAAAAAAACATTTTTTTTTTTTTTTTGTTGGGTTTTGTAGCCATATTTTAAGTTTTTTCTTTTCATCATCTCTATTTCTCACCCACCTTGGAGCACAAAAAATAGGGATGCACAGCGCTGTGGAACTCCAGCAGAAAATGCATCAAGGACATAGTGATGATATGAACAACAGTTTGCTCAAATCACTTGATTGTCTCCAATAAGTGTGAAGTTACTGATGCTCATTTATCTCAGAATATTCTCGGAGCATGCTTTGACCAGCCGATTGATTGGATCAAGCCATTTGAACCTTTCGTGTAGATGAAGTTGGAGCCAAGGGGTCGTGTTGAAATAATGGAAGCCACTGCAAACCACATTTCTCAAAAACCAGGATCTTTTCCTCCACCGACAGGGGTCGCAATTCACAGCAAACAAGCTGTCCCTTTTAATAGAATTGGGATAGTGGGGATCAATTATTCTCCTGGTCCCTATGGAGTGATGAAAGTTCTACCAAGAATGTAAGGATAGAATAGTGGAAAGATTCAAATGTGACCCTGGTAAGGGGGGCTTAAGGGTTAGTCTCTCTTGCCCAAGGAGAAGACCCTAGCACTACGGAGGGAAGGAGCGTGCCACTGTTCCTTTCACAGGCTGCCATCACAAAGATGGGTCCTGTGCCGTACCCGGAGGAATGATTACAATTGTACTGTTAAATCCAGTAATGCAATAACAATGGACGCCATTTTGACTTTTCCCAATAAAGACAAAGTATTTCAACAAGGTCTCCAATTTCCTAAAACACACAAAACTGAAATAGTTGAGTCTTACTAGTTTACAGTTTGGTGATTCTGTAATGCTGAATTGATTTACGGCATTCAGTTTTAAATCTCAAGAGAGTAAGTTGTAATTAGTGAGCATTTTTAATTTAAACAGAGAGTGATGAAAGTGTTCATTTCCGCTCATCATGCGACATTCCTTTCCTCCTAGCCTTTTGTAAGATTCTTACATTACTTGCAATCAGCGATATATATTCACAACTCAGTCGTACTGAATCTAATCACAGCTGTACGACTCTGGATTCTGACTTGTCAGAAGGTACTGCAGGATTACATTAATGCACTTGTTCTGATACCTTAGTGTGCCGACAGTAAACACTCTCACCCTTTCACGTATAGTGGAAGGGGATATTCATGTTTGAAGAATAAACACAGGCTCTCTGGATTCCAGTGCTTACTATGGACCCATTGTTAACAAACTCGAGGCATGCAAACAGCTCATTATAGTGAACAGTGTGCACAAGAACCGTGTGAATTAGAAGTGTGCACATCAATCTAGCAAAAGCTATATTTATAGATAACTTTAAAGATATATTTACACATAAAGTTGTATTTATATAAAGGTATACATTAATATATAAATATGCACATATACAGACATTTACATATACAGGAAAAGATAAACACTTCAAGATGATTGTCCAGAATGCATTCAAAGTTCAAAATGTTTATGTACACTGTTAATGAACAATGTCTTTAGTTAACTGTATAAACTTTAACCCTTAGGATAAAGGTTTTTTGGGGCCCTAACGAAGTTCTGACATGTCCTGACATTTATGTATTTTTTAGTTACTTATAAACGCATAAATGGCTAAAATCTTTTACACTTTTTTACACTGTATTCAGCTCAAACTGGGCTATAGTAATATGTGAGCAGCATGTATGTACAATATTGTATTTTGGAGAAAATGGCAGTTATGTGTAGTTTGTGAAAACAACTACAAAAATGTGTCACTGAAATAAGGCCAGAAACCACATTCATAACATTTGTTTACAAGACTTTTGTGACGTGGATCTTGTGGTCTTTTTATGTGATAATCATCTTGAACACTCATTTACAGAAAACAACATATTCATTTACATTTTCTAAGACATGTTTTGTTTACAAAGGCAGTATGCAAAGAGGCGTGAATAATGCCGTAATTCACACCAGAGAAGACAAAGACTCACATAATGAACTGCATTATGAGCCTTTCAGTCAGGTATGTGACAGAGGGAAGTGCTACAACAAAAAAAATTTGAAGACAAAAAAAACTTTTTTTTTTAGTTTATTTAGAATATAGTTATAAAATAACTCTTACACCCTATACATAACCTACTCAGTTAGTGCAAAAAAATGTCCAGGATTGAGTGCAGAGGAACACAAAAAAATACACAGAAGGCACATGTACGCATTAATATGGCAGTGCAAAACAAAAAAAAATTCAAAAAGGTTTTACGTTTGTAAAAGCCAACTCTTACACCATATACACAATCATACATATCTGTGCCAGTCCTTAACTGAAGACAAATGAACATGGCATACCTGACATTTCCTTGGTGTTTTTTTTCTACGTACCATACACTGATTTACAAAAAATGCAGACCCTGCAACCGGCAGTGGCAACATTTCTGGCATCTGAGGTCAGTACACATGCTGGTTTCCAGTTGTTATCCAGGTTCTTATGCAGTCTGTGGAATGACAGAGTGTGTGTTTTCCATGACATAGTGATGGGCTGTCTGTATCTTGCCTGCTTGTTGGCTGGTGGCTGATCATTTTCACTGTCACAACTTTTTATAAAAAAGGAAGAAAAGAAACATAAGCACAATAACACAATGAAATTACTGTATATTATCACTATTGACCATGCATAAAGACGACAAGCTTTTGTAATGCTATACAACATTTACACCTGAATATCACAAACATCTGTGAGCTACATAAGGCAGTATGTTAGCCACCAAGAGCTAAAGTGTTTGTATGAACTAACATTATAGATAGCAGTGTCATAACCTAACCAAAAATTTAACCTAATAGCTACTGTAAGCTAAAGCTGTCCAAAATTTACACCACAGCTGATACTGACAACCAGCTGTAAGCTACATAAGGCATTAGCTTAGCCACTGTGAGCCAATATGTTTATGCTAAGCTACATAAGGCAGTATGTTAGCATAATAAGCAGTGTCAAGTGCTAACCTAAACTGTCTACGTGACATTAAATTATGTTTCATGTTTTATATAATGTTTCATATAAGCTAGTTTTTTTTTTTTTTAAGAGAGAAAATGAGAAAAAATTAATGAATGAGTTTTATATTATGAGAATAAATATTACATAAGACTTTATAGCTTACCTATGGTAACAGCTTGTCGGATTCTCCTCCTCAGCTGAATCAAAATCACTCTTCCAAAGGAATTGCACCCGTTCTCTGTGAAAGTCTGTGTTGTTCTGAGGTAAATCTAAACTCCTCCCACTTTCCAGAACATTCTGAAGAGCTTCAGAAACCTATGCAGCGCGGGGCATCTTCCACATGCGCCCG
>QNUK01001037.1:0-65000 GCA_013621035.1 Clarias magur
TAAAAAGATGAAAAAAGATGATTTCCGATCCTTTCCACAAAATAAAATAGAATAATGAAAGCCCGGGATGCCATCAAGTGTGGAAAATAATCTGAGAGGTCAAATGCATGAAAAGGAGGCAGAGCCAGATTTAATAGACCGATCCATTGTGCAGAAAGAGGACAACTGCCTCTATTAATAAAGAGGAAGGTGGCAAGCGCTTCATATTTAATGGCGGTCACTTGGGGAAAAAAATACAAGTAGCATGCTGAAACAGGAGAATTTAGAAATCTGATATTTTTAGAAATGGGTGAAGTGGACAGCGGGAAATTGGGCAAAATGAATATAATACGCTTTCTGCTCGAGTTCATATTATACATCAAATGAATGACTGTAATAAGACAAGCATACATTTTTGTGTTTTTCCTCCCTGTTAAGCCTATTAATCAGTTTGAGTAATGATCATATTTTAAATGTTTCCTTTAAATGGTAATGGACTGCACATGAAGCCTAGCACAGGTGAAGAACAGCACTACCGATCAACAGGCTGTAATGACTGAAGATTGATTACCTGGTGTGTGGAGTGTGTAGTGCACTGACTGACCCCTGATTTCATTGCACCCCCATTACTGAGTCACTCTGTCAGTGCTTTCTTGCAAGCGGGACAATTTGTTTCAATTAATGTGTAATGAAAATGCACTTTTTGGTCATTTTGGACAGTCTTAAAGGTCTCTAGTATGTGTGTGTGTGTGTGTGTGTGTGTGTGTGTGTGTGTACTGTATAGACATTGTCCTTATTTGTGATTTTGACAATATGGTTAAAAATAAAAAGATGTTTTTTCTATTTGGATTGGAAGCAACAGTTATCATTTATTTAACGTTCTGACAGTTATCCTGACCCTTGTAAGTGTGTGTGTGTGTGTGTGTGTGTTTATCATTTCAGGAGGAGTCGCCACAATGGACTTTGCAATCCGCACACAACTTGGCACAGGATTTACGTATAGGGTGTGGCAACTCATCGATGGTGGGGCTCGAACCCGCATCCTGAGATCATCCAGTCAACAGATCCTCAAATTTGTTGAATTCAAGAAAAATGTACAGTAAAGTTAACATTGCTAATGATCGCTTGTATTGCGTGATGAAGCAGGATCAATCATTAGGATAATCATTTTAAATAGGAATAAAACTGTACCAGAGAATCGGGGTGAATCTTTCCATGGCGTTTTAGTAGCAACAGATCCATTGTTCCACTCCTACTCTTAATTAGTAGTAGCCTTAATGTGGGAGCGCCCCCTAGTGACGGGGAGGAATAGGACACGACTAAATTTAGGCGGAGATGTGAGGCACAAATGCACCGCTGTCTTCACTTCTTCATCAGAAGTACAGATAATTCTTTGTATTCGTAGGGCTGCATTCAGGAGACCAAACAGGTCTGATGTCAACAGTTTGGGCAGAAGTGTGCGGACGTGCATCGCCATGCGAGATCATGACGCCCTCGGATATCCGTCCTCTACGTTTTATCTGAAGTTTAGGCTACAGCTCTTCAATAAGCCTATCACGATTCCTGATGATGTTCCAATACTTCTGGCCTTTGAAAATCCCAGAAAACTGTATGCACTGATGAATTTCCCAGCTGATAGTCGACTTTTGAACTTTTTTCTCTGTCTGTGATTAAGGGTGTTTCCGTTTCTCGTTTACTCTCAGACACGTAGCGATGAATCCATGTCTCGTCACCGGTAATGATGACAGTTAACAGAGGATTTAATACCACCGGAGTGCGGGGTACTTTTTGACTCACCCTTTTACTGTAAATTGTTCACACTGACGATCCAAACATTAAACCTAACTGTAAGTGCATATAAAATAATCATGTACAGTGGAACCTTGGATAACGAGCATAATTCATTCCGGAAGTGGGCTCGTGTTCCAAAACACTCGTAAACCAAATCATCATTTCCCATAAGAAATAATGAAAACTCAAATTACATAGAGAGTGACACTGGGTGTCAAAATAAGAGTCGCATGCATGATACATGATACTCGGCGCTCGTAAACTAATACTTGCACGGTTTCCGATTTAAAGATTATTAAAAATCTAAAACACTCGTAAACCACGTGACTCGCAATCCAAGGTTCCACAGTTTCAATAAATTTAGAAAATTGTAATTGAACTTGATAGGTTTCCTCCCACAGTCCAAAGACAAGCAGATTAGGCTAATTGGCGTTCTCAAATTGCCTGTAGTTGGCACCCCATCCATCCAGGGTGTGGCCTGCCTTGTGCATTATGTCTCACGGGATAGTTTCCAGGCCCCCCCGCGACCCGGATACAGGATAAAGTGTTATAGATGATGAGTGAGTGAGTGAGTGAGTTTCCCCAGTGTGAGGCAGTTCAGTTACACTTCCAGTAGTTGTTTGTGTCCCTGTGCATGTATTGCTCAGAGGAAGATTAGAGCAGGAGAAATACAACAGTACCCACTGAGTTATGTAGTGTACAGACACATGTCACGCATATAATGCAGAGGTCATATCTCTATTCTCAAAACAACAAACACTTATGGCTTTTTCCATTTTACAGCCTGTCGCCTATTTCTCTTCGAACTGAACGACGAACACTTAAAGGGATCCGAATGTGGACCGACTTCTCAGAGGCGAATGCTGTTCTTCATGAGAGTGCTCGCGTATTCCATGACTGTGATGAGACACCGTTCGTCTCGTTCCCTCTTTCGACGTGCAAATTGAGGGCATACTGGAGCCGTGTCGCGCATCGTCTAAGGTTTCATTCGATTTTGCGAACAAACCTTTATCACCTGCCTGCACTTATATTATGGGTCACCTAGCGGCACGATTTCAGTAGACAAAACAACGCTGCGATTCGAACCTGTGCGCTTTTATTTAAGAAAAAAAAAGGGGAGGGGGGGATATTTCGTAGCTTCACAGAACGTGACAAATCTCCTTTTTATATTTCGCATCAATCCATCATTATTTCAGAGCGGCAGGTTTGAAATGACGTCAGCAAGCAAGCAGACTAATATTAGAGGCTTGTCTTGACATATGGAGAGAATGACACGCCGCACCTGTGGTGCCTATTACGGTAATTATCTGAAGGACGCGTTTGGAAGCTCCTGTGTCGCATTCAAATGGAGAAGTAAAAAAACCAAACAAACCTAGCAGGATATTACCGAGCTTTTCCTCGTCCGGAGGCACTAAAGCAGTGTGTGTAAGGCTGAGAAGCTGGAGCTTGTATTTGCTGTGAATTTGTGAAATCACTGAGTAATTTGTGCTCATTGGATTGCTCTTGGAAAAATCTAACTTTTATTGTTCACAACAACATGCATTGTGTGTTTTGTTTTGTTTTCTTCCTTACTGGCAATTAGTGCGTCAGTCAGTTCCAGAAATAATGAATCGCAGAGAATTATTTTTTTTCAAGGAACTGGAGGAAGGGGCAAGCTGGCTCAATCAGGGCTGACTGCATGTGAGTGCATGTACTGTAGTAGTGTATTTTAAGATAAAATCACAGCATGTGTTTCTTTTATGGAAGCTCGTATACTTGATTGAAGAAAAAAAAAGTCTCGAATTAAGCTTAAGCTACCTGGGATGTTCAATTCTCTTTCTTTCTTTCTTTCTTTCTTTCTTTCTTTCATTGATTCATGTATTTATTTATTTAGTAATTACTCAGGTTTGTAATTATTCAGGTTATATTTTAAAATATAATATTGATGTTATAATCAGATGATTTGAATCATTTAATTATGACAAATGTGCAAAAGTGGGGCAAAAACTTTTTCACGGCACTCTATCAGTCTGTCTATCTACCCACAGAAAGACATTCATCTAACAAGATACAAAAGTTTTTATCAACAGCAGATTTTGCACCTCAAACTATTCCACTTGCTTTTTTTTTTAGTTCAAACTTATAAACCAACCAGCTCTTACAAACACCTACAGTAGGTTTTGGGTTCCCCTTAAGGATGAGGTTTTGTTATGGATTGGGATCTGGAGAGTTTGGATGCCGGGTCAGTGGCATAGGGCTCTTTTCCTGCCTTGCCCCGTGTGCAGTGGGCTCTGTGTGGTGCACTGGGTGTTCTGGTGCCTTTCTATCATGGCCATCATTGACTGATGCATTGGCTTTTCTGTGGGGTCGGGCAGGATGAGATAGTCTGTGGTCCTTGAAGTGCATGGGTGAGCTTTGGGTTTCCATGATCCTGTCACCAGTTTCCATCCATCCATCCATCTAGAAACCTCTGTAGTCCAGCTAGGGACCATGGAGGCCAGTGGCGACCGTAGGATGCCAATGTTGTCACCAGTTTACTGTTATATAACTGGTGATTAATGTTATTCACGTCACCTCTCAGTGGTCATAATGTTTTAGCTGATCGGTGTAAAGCTCCTATGCAACTTTGCATCGTTTCTGAATATCCACCTCATATCCATTTACTCCTTTTTTTTTTTTTTTTTAACCTGACCCTGAGAAATGGGACAGATCACAGATGGGACAGCAGAACCGTCTACTGAGAAGAGCTAATAACCAAATCTACATATGTTAGGAGTATGATCTGATGCGATGCAGCTGCAATGTGTCATTAACGCTCGCAACATAATATTTTACACACGCGATTCATCAGCGCTTTTGTCCCTAAGAACCTCAGTCTTGTTTGTGGAGTGTGTTCAGATATCGCATGGCTTAACTGGCACTAGAACGCAGCTATCCCTGCTTGCCTGATGACAAGAGTCACTCCTCCCCTTTAATCCCTCTAATCCCTTGAATGAGAACTCTGTTACCCTTCTCTGGCTCCATCCTGGACCCTTCAAGGTGGATGTTCTTATTTTGCATCATTTTCCATCTCGGCCCATACTTTAGCGATGCGGAGATCACCCGGCCTGTTTACTACTCACTCACATCCACATGACCGTGTCGACCTGAGGACCAGAGAAAATACATTTTGTATGACCCTCCAGGAGCTTTCAGGGTGCTTTCACACCTGTTATTCCATCTCTAGAGCCGAATTCCGATGGTTTGCTTTGGGTTCACGTGGCCCAAAATGAAAAGAGAGTAAAGTCTTCACACATAAATGTTAACTTTTAATTAAACACGATAACATTCACGATTTGTACAAACACCAGACAGTGTGTATTCTTTTCACTTATATACAGTAAGTCCCCTACATACGAACATCAGGGTTACAAACTCTCGCCGGGACGAAAACAAGCGTTCACGTAGGTTAGACCAGATTTCTGGCGTACATCATCACGTACAGGTACAGTAGCTCAGTGGTTAAGGCATTAGACTATGGTCCAGAAGGTCCCAGGTTCAAACCCCACCACCCTCAAGATGCTCCTGTTGGGCCCTTGAGCGAGGCCCTTAACTGTTCGGATATATAACAAGATAAGAACATGTAAATTGCTCTGTCTAAAAGCAGCAGCAATTAAGCTGAACAACAAGCAACAACGATGGAGACCAAAATGAATGGAGTGAGGTGATCGTTTGATATTTTAGCATGAATTGCTCAGCCACTGATTGAAAAGAACAAGGAGAAGATTATGGAGCATGTTAGTTTTACACTGTGTACTATAGCCAAGTGTGTTAATATCCTAGCACTTGGACAATGTTTGTTGGATTTGGAATGGAACTCGTCCGTATGTTGAGGACTTTATATACACATTGTATATACAGTAGTTAGCGGATTAAGTGCTTCATGTCCTGATGATTAAAAAAAAAAAAAAAAAAAAACATCCATTTGAAATGATTTTTTGTTGTTGTTTGCGGCACCTGTAGAAGAGCGTTACGAGGTACGAGGTACGAGGATGACAGAATGTACAGTACCGTGTGTTTGTTCCCATTACAGCTGAGTGATTCTGTGAGCAAATGTGTTCGCATTAAAAGCAGCTCTACTTGTAAAAAAAAGAAAAAAAAAAAGAAAAAAAAAAGAAGAAGTTTATTTTGTGCAAGTGAGAAGTGAGGTCAATCTCATCTTCAGTAATGCAGCTCCATCACTTTAGCAGCACTCCAGAGATAAGAGCGCCTCCGGGTTTAATGCGCAGGCACACGGCGGTAGAGAATCACACAGGGGTTCTGTCCTGCTCTTTAAAAATCCAGATAATGAAATCGAGATTAATTTGTGTTGATAAAAATGCACCGAGCTCTCTCTCCCTGTGCGTGTGTGTGTGTGTGTGTGTGTGTGTGTGTGTGTGTGTGTGTGTGTGTGTGTAAAACCGCTTGTCAATTCATGACTGCACAACGTCATTTATCGTAATTTCACATCAGATGTGACCTTTTATGGAAAAGAGCCTGATTTAAATATGTCACATCACTCTGGTGGAGGAAACCAAAACCTCAGGAGTTACTTAATTCATTCTCCTTCTAAAACACATTAGCATTTTTTATTTTATTTTTGTACATGCGTGGAAGTACAAAAAACTTTTTTCAAGCAAAAAGTTTTTAAAACAGCGATACAAGTGTCTCCGGGAACCAAGCGCAAGATCAATCTACACTCGCACCCGTACAAACAAACACACACACACACACACACACACACACACACACACACACACACACACACACACACACACACACACACACACACACACAGAGCACTTCAGTTAAGTGGAAGTTCTTGGTAGTGCTACAGAAACTCGTCACAGAACAGTCCCTCGGTAAATTGCAAGACCAAGAACTGTAGAAACGCACAACGATTGCTCGGAACAATCAGGACTGAAATAAGCACTATGGACGCACGAGTCACTGGATCCCGAAGTGCCCGGAATTATGATCACCTCGGCAGCACAACCTCTATGTTTGTACCCACAGGTTATGTGTAATGTACGTGTGTATTCATGATATCAAGACGATCTGCGGCTTTTCAACATGGAATTGACTTTTTAAACACTTTTGGACTGTCACACAGATCTCCAGTGTGTGTGTGTATGTGTGTGTGCGCGCGCATATATATAAACTAACATGAAATATGTGACATCCGATGATGGAAAAAAAGAAAAAAAAAGAAATAGAAAAAAGCTAGCTTGTTTGATTTAGTTATACGGTAATGCTAATGCTAATGCTGCTATTGCACGCTGAAACAAGATGAACCACCAGGCTAGTCATTTTGAGAAACAGATCGAATGGACCTGAAAATCTGAATTCCAGTAAATGTCAATTTCTACTACAGTGGTACCTCGGCATACGAACGCCCCACCTCACAAATATTCTCCTTAAGAAATGAAATTGTTCACTTCGAGAATTTTTCCTCGCTGCACAATACGAAGCATTTTCAGCGTATGAGTGACTGAACTGAACTAAGCGCCAGCTAAAGAGCGTACAAAACTTATTTGCATCAGAGGAAAGCCAAGTGAAGCGAGTTTACGCCTTGCTTGTTTTTTTTTTTTTTTTTTGCATCTTGTGCAAGATTTGGTGAAGACGTAGCACCATGGGTCCCAGGAATGTTAGCAAGAACGGTAGCAAGAAGATAACAGAGCCGGAATCATAAAATTAAGGTCAAGTCAGGTTTAAAGTCAATTAATTTCATATTTTACTTCATTGACATGTCTTTTCTAAATGTTTTGATTCTTTTTATATGACAGCAATATAATTAGTGCTGGAAATTGGTAATATTGGTAATGTGTTTGGGTGGCTGGAACGGATTATCTGCATTTACATTATTTCCTATGGAGAAATGCGTTTCACAATACGGAATTTCACCTTAAGAACTCGCCTCAGGAATTGATTAAATTCATATGCTGAGGTTCTGCTGTGGTCGAAAAAACTAAAATATATCGATTTTAACCTGTTGAGCAACATGAAACCCATGTTTCTTTAAGCGCTAAAGAGGAGAAGGTTAGCCGTTAGTCGCTAGTTTTACTACGCTACTTTTATTTTATGTGGATTATAGTGCTAATTCACAATGAGATCCTCAATTTCAGTCTGTGACAGTAAAGTTAAAAACGCGACTGATATGGACTCAGACTCCTCTGTATCTCCTGGACTGCCCTTTTTTTTTAAAAAAAAAGCTAATGTTAGGCTATGTTAGCCGTTAGTGGTTAGAAATACCTGAAAACTTTAAAACTCTGAAGATAAATTGGTTCTAAAAAAGCAAAAAGTTCTGTTTTGATTGCCTAGAAAGCCATGTGGATAGCGATGCTGTCCTCCATGTGTGTCACGCTGCTCCTAATGGTGCGTGAGCTCGCAGTTCGGTTGGTAGCGTTACGTGGCTCAGAGAAAACGTGTTAGTCTCCGGCCCTCCCCGATTGATAGTAGGAGCCTTGATGTAGGAGTGATGACGGGTTGGAAATGGACACGTGAAATTAGGGAGAAAATCAGGTGGTGGGATACGCAAAGGGCAATGAATGTACAGCAGCAGCTCATCTGCATTTTAAAGCTACAGTCACTGATTGGACACCTCTAAGACCCAACATTAACATTTCCAACAGTGGGTTATATGTATGCGTATAACCTTCATAACTGTTTTTCCTGAAAGCCCATTAACTGCACAGTCATTAAAAACATCACACACTCATTTTAAACACCAAATTACACAGAAGCATCTTCAAATATAGCAGGTGTTCCCATCTCGACTGTATTTCACCATCACTTGTCATTTCATGCCTTAAATTGCTACTGGTGGTCCACTTCAGAAAAATTCCCGTAATTCATTATTGCACTCGGAAAATTTTAAATCAAGAACAAAATGAAAGTAGGGAGGTTATAGTGAGGCACAAATCTGTTGTCTCAATGATCTACAGTGATATACTGTATAGAGGGGAAAAAACCTTCCATGATCATCAGCGAGCAGCTGCTACTCTCGATAAAACGCATGCAGTGAGTACTTCTCCCTAAATCAAGGCAAATGAGCGCAACACAGTACCCTCGTTTCATGTCTAAAGCGTCCCCGCTAAATGCATTTTATGTTATTTTATGCTAATTCCTTGCTAGTCGGCTAAGATTCTATGCTAAAGACCAAAAGTTTAACACAAGCCCTTAAACAAGGTTTAATCTTGCAAAATTCACTTTTTATAAATTTTTTAGACATTCAGATCCGTCTCCACTTTGTGGAAAAATGTGATAAAAAAAATTTCCCTGGCAAACCAAAAAGTTAGTGATGGGTCGTTCATGAACGATTCGCTCTTTTTGAGTGAGTCTTTAATGTGACTCATAAGAACGAGTAGTCTCGGAGAGCGATCCGTTCATTTTCTTTGGATTTTCCCCCGATGTTCTCGCCGCATCTTTGCGAACTAACACACTAACACACTCGGAGGACAGCGCTATCCGCTCCTTCCGCTCGCGTGAGCTCACTGACGCCCCTGACTGGCTGTAGAGCCGTGATTAATGTGAGAGAGCTCGGCCAATCAGCTCTCTCTAGACCTCCGGCTGCGAGAGGTTACAGCATCACCCGGGAATCGAACTCGCGATCTCCTGATGATAGGGCGAGCGCTTTAACCACTGCGCCACTCGGAGGCCCTGATACGTCCGTTTTCTACACCGTGTTAAAGCATCGCAAAACCTCCGTAGGTTATGTACAGGGAACAGAAATGAGTCGGTACCTTTGAGCCGTTCGTTCTTTTGTCACGTGACTCTCATTTAGTCCCGACTCGGACTAGAAGATATGATGGTGAGCTGCTCATTCTGTTTATCATAATATGTCCTTAGCTGCATTGTAATATTTTCATTACTGGAACTATAGACAAAATGTCTGTATGTAGACGTGTTGGGGGTCTGTTTATTGAAAATGTAACATTTAATTTTATTTCTGATCAAGAGAACGAAATTAACTAAATGACTTTAAAAAAAAATTCATTTATTTGAACAAGATTCAAAGAACTGAGTCATGATTCAAAATAAAATAATTAAAGTACAGTGCGGTGATGAGCCTCTTATGAGACTTTTATAATGGAGTTCCTGGGAGACCGGCATTTCAGACGTGAAGCAGGCAGTCCGATCATGACTCATGAAGTACTGAGAAAACTTTCCACCTTGATGGCAGTCAAGCACTAGTGAAACACTGGGATAAGTGCATTAGTGCAGCAGGAGATTATATAGAGAAATGAAGGGAGTTTTACTCTTATAACGGTCTTCTCCTATTCTCCACAATCCTGGTTTGATTTGAACGTTGAAAAACAAAGCAAAAAAAACCCCTCATGTCCATTCAAGTTACATACCGAACCATGACTTTTGCTTTTTTAATAAATTTATTCTCCATTTATATTGCCGTTTAACATTTAAAGCCTGCGAAACAATTTATTTTCCCCTGTTATCATGTACGTCCCAGCAGCTATAACCAGTGGTTTCCTCACCAGCCTCTCTCGCGCGGTATCCGACCGCACATGCAAATTAGTGCACTTTTATTCGCGGCAGTAAATAAGAGCCTTGGTGTGTTGCACAAACCAATTTTCATTATTCCCTCAAATGAGCACGGGTATTTTCACACCTCCGTCTCATCAGCAGGTGATGAAAGGCTCGTGTCCAGTGAGCACAGGCTGCCGGAATACATCAAAATGCTCAAGCATGAAGAACGAACCGGCTGAGTTCACGAAAAAAAAAAAAAAACCGTATAGCACTTTCGCTAATCGTGGAGGGGAAATTGAACAAACTGAACAAACCGAAAGCAAAATACATAACAAAAAAAAAAATGAAACCAGAAAAACACCAGTCTGTCACAGGCATCAATCCTGCTTCCAGAGACACCTACATCTGATAAGATGTTTATTCGCGTTTTACATAATGGGACAGAGCTCCATTAAGTGACCCTTGTATCCTGAAATGGGTCATCGGGATCGTTTCAGTGACTAAACCTTTATTCACAATCTCATGCGCAGGATCACGGCACTGTCGCCATGGCAATGAGCACTCATGTATCTAAACCAATAAGAAAAACCCAAACCTCCTCGTCCTCGGTCGCGCTCTTCAGTGAACGATAAAATCGGTCATTTCCTGTGTCGCGTTCTGGAAAATCATTTTAAACCCAAAGACTTGCGTCACATGCTATGATCGTCGTAACCAGCGACGATGTTATGATCGTCGTAACCAGCAACCCGTGCCAGACTTTTTTTTTTTTCTTTTCTTTTTTTTCCCTTGCCACACCTTTTGGATCCACGCCACAGTCTTGGCACGGTGCAGTCCCAAGTTGTTCTGTTTAGTCGAGTTAAAAAAGCAAGACGATGGAGTCGGCGAGGACAGAAACTCAGGTTGAGGCAATCACTGTGAGCTCCGCTGTGGCGCAGCATGAGAGAGGGAACGAGTGCTCTTTGATGAATTGAAAGCAAATGAGGCTGGCCGTCCGAGGCTGTACTTGAGCGGTTCACAGAAAGGCCGACTCGTTTAACTATGAAGGACAGAGACGAGTTGAAGCCAATACGGAGAGGGCCATGTAGTCTGAAATCAGAAATCGGAATCCGGAGACCCGGAGAGGTCGGTGAAGCGTCGTTGATCGAGAACTTCTTGACCACGGGCAAAGCAACAGACACCCCAATGCACTCAAGTCAAAGCCAGTGAAGAAGGCATCATGCACAAGAAATCTGTTCCCAATCGTGATTTAATATTCGGTTCTCTCTGCACTGTGCAGACAGTAAGCTGAGCTCAGGCTCGGAAAAAAGCTGTTAAAAATTCAGTATAATCCCATTACCAATGTAAGGATAACTACATGATACTGTATGTCTTACGTAAAACAACTCAGAAGTGCTCAAACACCGAAGCTGGAACCGATCTGGCACGCTGCCCTGGACCGATGCACAACGATACATCAAGGACTACACTAACGATAAGAAATGCTCCGAGGCAAGGTCGTGTCTATGAAGATTAACCAATGGCAAAAAAAAGAAGATTTCTGAGATCCACCAGCACGTCACGTAGCAATCGTCGCCATGCGGTAGTACATCAGCAGCAGCAACAGAAGGCTGAATTCAAATCCATCAAGTGCCAAAAAATGACTTTCTAAGACAGTGTTTCATCCTGGGTCAGGAGTCTGAACCGACTGCCAATGAGTCTGTCAGTCCAATCCACCCAACTGACCCCTGATATTGACTTCTTTGTTCCTCTGAGAACGAAGCAACACCGCTTCTTTGAAAAGAGACTCGGCTTATTTCCCTGGACTGAGATTGATTCAGTCTTTTTTTTCTTTCTTACTTTAAACTAGAATATCAGAAAATGTCAGCTTGACCTGACCAGTAAGTCGTGACCCATCAAATGCCAGCCTGCTCCTGTTTGGGCATGTTTCTGCATTTTGATGGCTGAATATCCCCAACAGATAAAGTCAATAACTTGACTTCAACCCCATTGAGCCGCGTTTCATTTCACTGGAAACGAGACTGAAGGCAGAAAGCCGCAGGAACGGGCAGGAACTGAAAACTGGAGCATCTCAACAGCACACCGTGGGCAAACCATTGATTCTGAAGAACTGGCAAGCAAAAATAGGATCCGTGCAAAAATGAATCAATTGTTTGCAAAAAGAAAAAAAAAGAAAAACTTTGTCACAATGAACTGCATAACAATTACTTGTGGAAATGAAATTATTTGGAAAAAATACATAAAATAAAGAAAAATAAGTGAAAAGAATCATGTGTGTAACTCATATTAGTGTGTACTTGGAGAGTACTCTGATTCCTTTTTTGATGTAACGAGTAATCTAACGCGTTAGGTCCGCCATTTAAGAACTCAGTTATTCAGACAATTGATGCAATACGTGAGCCAGACAGCAGTGATTGCGTTAGAGTGTGTGTATGTGTGTGAAAATCGTCCTGTAAGCCCCGCCTCCGATAACCCGCCCCCTCTGTTATTCCTGCTGTTAGTAGTTAACAGATTATGGACCAAAGTTAACTGAGTGATGATGGTAGAATAATTATAAAGATCTCGACTAAAACAACATGCATGAGGAGTTTCTAACTCTAACTAGTTACTTTTATCAGAAAGTAACGCAGTAATGTAACTGATTACTTTTTAATGACAGTAATTTTGTAATGTAATTAGTTACTTTAAAAGCAAAGTCCCCCGACACTGCTTATGAATCGTGTGTAACTCATATGAGTTAAATGAATCGCGTGTAAGTCATAGGAGTCAAATCAATTGTATGTGACAAATAAAATTTGAATTTGATTTGAATTTGAATCAAATGAGTCACGTGCAAGTCATATAATTCAAATGAATCGCGTGTAACTCATATGAGTCAAATGTATCGTGTGTAACTCATATGAGTCATTTGAATGGTGTGTAAATCATATGTGTCAAATGAATTGTGTGTAACTCATATGAGTCATTTGAATGGTGTGTAACTCATATGAGTCAAATGAATTGTGGGTCACTCATGTGTGTCAAATGAATCGTGTGTAACTCATATGTGTCAAATGAATCATGTGTAACTCATATGAGTCAAATGAATCATGTGTAACTCATATGAGTCAAATGAGTCGTGTGTAAAACCTATGAGTCAAATGAATCACGTGTAACTCAGATGAGTCAAATGAATCGTGTGTAAATCCTATGAGTCAAATGAATCATGTTTAATAAATAGTGTGTAACTCGTTTGAGTGAAGCAAATCATGTCTGTAACTCATCAGTAAAACGGATTGTGACGTGTGTAACTCATACTGTATATGTCAAATGAATCAAGTGTGCATCTCATACTGTATGAGTGAAACGGATCACTCATGAGTAAAATGAATTGTGTATAACTCGTAGTACTGAAATATGAATTATACATGTACAACTCAAATACAAGTTGTCTATGATTATGTAACTCATATCAGAAACACATTGAGTGTAACTCATATGAGTAAAATAAATAAAAAAAAACACCTGTAAAACAGAATGAAAAGAAAAATCAGTAGATAAATGAAACATGTCAATAATAATTGTATAACTGAGGAATAAGTAAAGAAAATGGCATAAAAATAATTAATAATGCATACTAACATATACATACAAATATATAAATCATGTGAAAAGTGACTATACTGTATAATCAAACCATAAAGAATCACTTCAGAATAAGTAATGTTCTGATTATTAAATTCAGGATAATTATTAAATATACATGTTGTACTGTAGATCAAGTACAACATGTCCGCTGCATTTTGGCTCACTTTTTTTAATATACATTTATTTGCTGTGTCCACCGTTCCCAAAACACTCCAGCTAATAGCTATATAAATAACTGCAGATTGTGTAAGACAAATCATCCTTCCTTTTGTCATCTTCTGCGTGGGTGTATTTCTACTTTCTCCACAAGCCTACTTTACAGCATGATGCAGTGGCTTTATTTATTCTTTTTTTTCTTTTTTCAGAAGATAATGCCACTTAATACATCTTCTCAAAGCTCTATTCCCGGTGAATTTAAGTGAAAGAAGAAAAGAGCTACTAAGAGCAGAGAGCGGATAATGATAGCAGAGAGCCGGGGATGACAAACACGCTGCAGTCACCTAGTCACATAGCTTCTACAGATCAATAGGTGACAAAAAAAAAAAATTATGCTGAGAGGATGGAACTGACATGGTATTAAAAAAAAAATTATATATATAATATTCAGGAAGAGAGAGTGAACTGATAAATAGGAACAAGCGTCTTGTGGACATCCCATGACTTTAAATGTAGTAAAAACTGACATCGTAAATAAAATCTATTTTTGGCAAACTGTTATTAAAGGAAATAAAAAATGATAAAATACGTGATTATGATAAAATTATCGACTTTGGGGTGCTAGCAATAACTCCACATCATCTGCATTGCTGTTGATTACATTCGGGCCTTTATTTCTTACTTAGTATTCACCATCCGATCCACACGACAACTTGTCACTGATTTTACGCCGGATGCCCTTCTTGACGCAACCGTCCCATTATATCTGGGCTTGGGACCGGCACTGCATCCGGTGGCTGGGGTTTGGGCATTAAGTGGGAATCGAATCCTGGCCTTGCGCATGGCATGCCACAAACCTACCAATATGAACACTGACCTAAACCCTTTCCGAGCTGCAGGCCTCCCTGATTGAGCAGGAATGTCCTGCAGGTCAATGAGTACACAAGCAAAAAAAAAAACACATCAACACATTGGTGGGCTCCGGATGAAACCAGACCACAATCCGACAAAGCATGATTAAATGCAGGGATTTGGAACGTACACGAATGGTGAAGGTGAGGCGGCACACCGGGATTTTAAGAATATCTGTTCGTGCACACAATCCACCTTCACCATTCATGCACTTCCCAATGCCCCGAGTCCTTGTGAGCATGGAATGTTCTAATACATGTATGTGTACAGTATATAGACAGGGAGTTGGGAGACATAACAGAGGTGAAGGTGAAAAGGTAATGCAGGAAGAGTTATGGGGGGGTGTAGTGCCTGCCGCTTGGTTCCAGGGAGCGGGAACTGGGGAGGAATAGAAGAGACAGAGGATGGAGGAGCGTGTAATAAAGGAGACTCGTAGAGAGGTGATCGCTCTCCTCAGCCAGTTGAATGGCTTTATCCAGGAAGGTGGGATGGTGGCAATGAACCGACAAGTCCATTTCTACTGTATAATACCAGATATTGCCACCTGCTATTCCGCCATTAGCCTCCAGGAAAAGGAACGGTTCAGCTGCTGTGCACAAGTGAAGATGTGGCTGACCACAGGGAGACATGCATAGAGACTGGAAGCATCTTGTCTAGGCAATGAACTGCATAAGTGATCTTTTGATGCTGGAATACACCAGATGCTGCGCCTCAATATCCAGTCGCAGAGCCCATCCGTCCTTTGGCCGTTCCTTTGCAGCTGCCACATACTCAAACAGCTTCAGAAGCTTCTCATTTGACACAGAGTGGAGTTGTGCTGGGCTACAGCAACTTCTGGAGTACACCATTGGCTGGTGCACAATGCTATACAAATATTAACTCATACTAAATGTTCTTCTGGGATAATGAAAGTCGATAACACCAGAAGCTAGCAAGCAAATTAATTACGGGTCAAGCAGAAGGATAGTAAGTGTGTTTTAGATTCAGGTCTCGCCGGAGCGCCGGGACTGAAAAGCCAGACAGATATTCACTCTTCTCAGTCTTCTCATGTGCTCAGTGTCATTCTGTTCTGCACTCATTCTCCCCTCTGCTCTACTGAACAATTCTTTTCTTAGTGGTTTTGGACATTTTTGTAAAGCTCCTTTACGGCAACACTATAAATACTGAATATGTCTACTGATATATATTCACTGGGAGTTCATTTCATATTCATTACTCATATGGGATTCCAGTGCATGAGTGTCCGTGTTATAAATCCTATCAGGGGGTAAAGACCGTTCTTTTAAAATGATCACTTACAGAAGCTTTAATGTAATGATAAACCTGTCACTGGACGTGATATCAATGCAGAGAAGATGGAGGAGAAGAAAACACGATGTGGCCCATGTGGCAGCTAAATTGGGCAGTGCTGACATGCTGGTGCCTGCATTAAAACAATTAGTGTGCCCCATCGTTTCCCACTTCTGACTACTGCATGCTTGATGTGAAATTAGTCCGTCGAACTAAAGATCTCTGTCCTGGGTAAGAAAGAAACAAGTCTGACCCACTAGGGAACGATCGCTATGCAAATGTGACAGATGGTATGGACAGAGAAACAATTTATTTACTTACTGCATTTTAGTTATTTTTTCACATGATTGTATGGGCTACATATTGTGCAATATCTACAGGATATATCAGCTATTGTACCTCATTGTTAAGCATTACACGTATCATGGAGGTCCATTTCCTTCATGGCATTTTCCACTTTACATACATTTTGACATAAAACTATTAGGGCTCTAGTTACTTTTTGCCTGTTATCTGTTTAAACTCTGGAACGCTGCCCTGGATTGCTGCAGAGATATGTCAAGGGCTAAAGCTAAAGATAAGAAATGCTGCGAGGCAAGGTCGTGTCTATGAAGATTAACTAGTGACAGAGCGCAGAGGGGGGGAGATGTTCGAGATACGTCCATAAAGATAAGCACCTCAAATACTGAGTAACTGTTTCAATCGCAATGTCTGATTTATTTCATTTTTAGAAATTACAATACAATGGAACCTTGAATTATGAGCATAATTCCTTCTGGAAGCTGGCTTGTATTCCAAAACACTTGTAAACCAAATCATTTTGTCCCATAAGAAACAATGAAAACTCAATTTTTTTGTTCCACAGACCAAAAAAAAAATCCCCCCCAAATAATTAATACAATATATGAAGTAAAAATAAAACAAATTAACCTGCACTTTACCTTTAAAAAAAGTTTGAATAAATCCCGACAGGTAAGTGTTTCCGTGTGCGTGCAGGCACCGTGTGTTTGTGTGTGTGTGTGTGTGTGGAATTAGCCCATTCCCTCGCCTAGTCTGACACAGTAAAACTCCTCCTCTCTCCCCCCTTTTTAAGTTTTACAACAAACACACACACAACGGAATCACTGAGAAATCTCTTTAATGACACGCGCGTGAGCACATACTAACGGGATCACTGCTGTAAAGTAAAAAAACAAAAAAAATGAACCAGCACTTTACCGTGACAGAGCAGAGTTTTCTGCGTAAAGCAGAAAGTGTGTCTGTACATGTATGTGAAGCCGGGGAGAGTGTGTGCGTGTGTCAGTGTGTGTGTGTGTGTGTCGGCGTCAGATTACGCATGTGCACACATGCTGAAACAGAATGGGAGATGTTGATTATACCAGTAACAGACGAGCACTAAGACCCAGCAAAATGTAAAAATCTGCGTTGTTAATTTATGTTGTGTTGTTAACTTATGTCGTTCGCGTGTATGTAGCACCTTGGTCCTGGAGGAACGTTGTTTCGTTTCACTGTGTACTGAACTGTATATGGTTGAAATGACCATAAAAGCCTACTTGACTTGACTTGACTTGATTTGAGAGAATTGCTAAAATGCTTTGGGGTTTAAGGGCTAGGGTTCTCTGAACAAAACAGTGCCATCTACACTAAAGAGTGTTTAGTACTTATATATCACATACGGGTAGATGAAGGGGAGGGTTAGAAGGTTTGATCTCTAAAATGAAGATATGTAGGTTGTTAACATATCTAAGAACAGAATTCGATAAGACAAGAACAAAATTGAACATGGATAAGAACAAAATTGCTTTGTAATAGATAAATGTTTTATTTCAAAATCTTGATTGTTTATTTTAAAAATACATATATTTATTGAAATTAAACTGGCAAATGGCAAACTTACTTTACATTCTGTACAAATGTAAAGAACTAAAATCAAGAATTAAAATACAATATAGCGAATATTTTTTATTGAGAAGTGAAGCTTTGTGTTCAGTGATTTCTGTATATATATATATATATATATATATATATATATACTTATCTTTTAAGGCTATTTTTGATTATACATTTATGACTAAATGTTCAACATTTTTTCATGGCCAACCCAATTAAGCTTACAGTACATATAGATTATAATACATATACATGTATAATCTAAGTACATACTGTATAGATTATAACAAAGAAATAATTTTCCGCAACCACCTACTGTGCCTGACGCAGAGCAAATGAAGCCCAAGAAGGTTTTTTTTTGGGGATTTTCCCCCGATTTTTTCCCTAATTTAGTCGTGTCCAATTCCTCCCCGTCACTAGGGGGCTCCCACATTAAGGCTACTACTACCACTCAGCCGGGAGGGCCGAAGACTATCACGTGTTTCCTCCGAACCACGTGACGCCAGCCGACCGCATCTTTTCGAACTGCTCGCTCGCGCACCGTTGGGGGCGGCGTAACACACTCGGAGGACAGCGCTAGCCGCTCCCTCCGCTGCGCGAGCTCACAGACGCCCCTGACTGGCTGTAGAGCCGTGATTAATGTGGGAGCACTATGTACCTCTCATCCCTCCCCTCTGAGAGAGCTCGGCCAATCAGCTCTCTCTAGACCTCCGGCTGCGAGAGGTTACAGCAGCCGGAGCTGCGAACTAGCGATCTCCGGATGATAGGGCGAGCGCTTTAACCACTGCGCCACTCTGAGGCTTTTTTTTTTTTTTTTTGACAAGGAATCAAAATGTAAGTTAAAACTACAGAGACTGTGGTAAAATAAAAAATAAAAAAGTGGTATACAGTACTTAGCTGATATTTACACAGCTTACGTTTGTTCTTAAATTGCAAAAGGAATTCGAATGCTACCTGTGGGTGGCTTAGCAGGTGGATTAGCATATCTATGTAGCTAACACTTTTACACACGTTTTTTAAATGGTAAAAATCAGTCAGCATGTCCTAAGTTAACCAGTGTGGACATATTAAGTTACTTTTTACCTTTTTTTTTTTTTTAAGTTAATGTTAATGTATAATCAGTTTTTGCAAACCAGTAGTTTTATTATAGTGTTCAGTGTTTAACAGTAGTTACCAGAACATGTAACTTTAGAGACATCAGTTTATTCTATTCTATTAATAAAGACCAATACGTTTGTTTGTGAAAAGGTTATCTTGGTAATTATATACGTTTTACTTTAACTGGGTTCCTTCAAGAATGCAGGAGAATGTTCCGGAGTCTTCATCAGCACATCATCAGTCAGGTAAGCCCATGAGCAAGCTCAAGCCCACCACTCAACCTTCAGACAGTTTGGAATGGAGTAGCTCAATGGTGTTTTGGTAAATCTTAAATGTTTTAATATATTTTATTTTTTTCCATTAGATACTAAGAAACTCCAGGAGTTTCAGACTTTAGATAAACATGTTGGACATCCACCACAAGAGAAGACTGATGTAGCCGGTAAGAAAGAACTTTTCCTGGCATTGACCCGTTCTTGTAGCCCTTACATACAGCAAGCAACCAATTTTCCTTTAAAATTTTTCAGGTTTTATAACATTTTGTATCATTTAGAGTCTTGGTTTGCCAGATTTTGCTGGTGTCTGTTATATTGTGTGAATTGTAAATTTATTACACTGCATGCTGTTAATGGAGGATTTTTGATATGTTCAATAAAACTTAATAAATCTTTTTCGTTTGTGTTTCATGCATCTCATTTATATCTGACTATATCTGCTTCTCCTTCAAATGCTGTTCTGTTTCTCATGTACAGCTCAGATTTCTCAAATGTTTCTCAGGTATGTCTCGCTTTGTGTCTCAGTTATGTCTCTTTGTTTCGCCTGAGTGGGGTTTAGGAGAAATAGAAAAGACAAAGTCAAGCTTGTAATGGGACTGCTCAATTCAGTCTCATGAGACAAGAAAAAGCTCATTCTGAGCAACAAAATTAAGCTGTGGGGCATCTGATTGGTGAAACAGTCATGTGGTAGATCCACCGACTGCATGTTTACAATAAATGGTTAGAAAATAAATGGTGGAGTCGAGTATAACCGAATGTAGCGGAGTATGAGTAGCCTTTCTTCTTCACAAATCTACTCAAGTAAAAGTAAAGGTAAAACTACTCATAGAAGTAAATTTTTTCCCCAAAACGTTACTCAAGTAAATGTAACTCGTTACTACACACCTCTGGAAGGGTGACTTCAAATCCAACAAGTGCCTAAAAGTTCCTTTCCATGATGGCGCTTCATCTCGGGTCAGGAGGTTGAACATACCGTAGTGTGGACGGTGACTTCTACATCTAGGCATTTTGGCAGACGCCCTTATCCAGAGCGACTTACATTTTTATCTCATTATATATCTGAGCAGTTGGGGTTAAGGGCCTTGCTCAAGGGCCCAACAGGGACAACTTGGTGGTAGGGGGACTTGAACCTGGGACCTTCCGAACCATAGTCCATTGCCTTAACCACTGAGCTACCCCTGATCCGACTGACTTCTTTGTTTCTCTGAGATGAAGCAGCATCACTTTTATGAAAAGAGACTCGGCTTATTTCCCTGGATTGAGATTGATTTGGTCTGTTTTTTTGTTCTGTAAGATTCCAGGAAAACAAGTAATATCAGAAAATGTCAGCTTGACCTGAGCGGTAGGTCAGGACCCATCAAATGTCAGCCTCTTCGTGTTTGGACATGGTTCTGCATTTATATGTGAGGAGATATCCCCAACAGGCAAAGTCAATAACTTGACCTCAACCCCATTTCACTGGAAATAAGACTGAAGGCAAAGAGCCACAGAAATGAGCGAGAACTGAAAACTAGAGCATCCACGGGCTAACCATTGATTATGAAGAACTGGCAAGCAAAGATTGAAGGACGGTTTTCTAAACAGTCGGGACATTGTGGTTAACGTTGTGGCTGGAAAATGGTTTGAAACACATGGCTGTGTGTAAAGAATAACACACACACACACACACACAAAGTAGATGGAGCCTGTGAGTTAAAGAATCACAATGTGAACAACAGTGAATTGTGTGTAAAATCGTAATTGAAAAGCAAACGGCATGTGAAAATAAAATAAAATGCATAGAAAAAAATCATGATAATAAATGAATCATGCATTAAAAAGAAATCATGTGATAATAAATCACTGTGAGAACAATCCGAGACATACTGTACTGTAGCCTAATCCTGTCTACTAATTATCTGATTGCGTCATTACACAATGCAGCTCAATGTAACCAATGTGTTGTATGTACAGTATTAATGTTTGAAATTTTTACCTTTATACACAAAGGAGTCTCCTAGATTTAAACAAGCTTAATTTTGAGAGCGTTCGTAAATCCAACAAACATTGTCTAGGTGCTAGAATACTTGTCCATTCACGGTATATTACAAAAAATAATGAGCAAAAAAAAGAGAAGAATGAGCAATGTGTGAGAAAATTGAGCAATGTCTGCCATCGTCTCAATTCTTTTCACTTTCGTCTCCATCATTTATGCTTGCTTCCAGACATCCTGGAACACACACGTTTGTACCTGTATCTTCGAAAGTTCATAACACGAATGTTTGTATGTAGGGGACTTACTGTACACACATGACATGATTTTAACATGAAAAATACATGCACAAAAAAATTCACGGTCACATGACAGGATCGACGATGGCGCGACTACTGACATCTTTAGAGACACTGCAACACTACACATTGCTGCCATGATTCAATTCGAGTTGGCATAGATAACAACTGTTTAAGGTTTGATATATACATTTTCAGCCCTCTCTGTATATTGTTCCATATTTCAGATTGTACAAGACAGACAAATCAGCTTTCCTTTTTGTCACTGTCTGTGTGGGCGTATTTCTGCCGTCTCCCAATAGCCTACTTTTCAGCATGATGCGGTTACTTTTTCCAGAAGATAATGCCACTTAATACACGTTCTCAAAGCTCTGTGCCTGGTGATTTAAGTGAGGGAAGAAAAGAGCAAAGAACGGATAATGACAGCGGGAATGACGGGGATGACAAACACGCTGCAGTCGCCTGGTCACGTAGCTTCTACAGATCAATAGGTGATGAAAGAAATAAATAAAAATTATGCTCAAAGGATGGAACTTACACGGTATTTTTAAAAAAAATTATATCCTACTCAGGAAGAGAGAATTAACTGATAACAGGAACTAGCATCTTGCGGATATTCCCCGACAAATAATTTGGTAGAAAATTGACATCATAAAAAAAAAAAAAACACAATAGATTTTTGGCAAACTGTCGAGATATTAAAGGAAATAAAAACATTCCCGATTGCGCAGTTATAACAAAATCATTAACTTTGCAGTAGGAGCAATAACTCTACTTCACATCATCATTATTTACCTTCAATTACTCGCCCACGGCCATTCTGTTACGTTCTAGTTTATTGCGCTACGCTGTCGTAGTGATGTTAGCTATAGTAGCATGAGAGTTATGGATAGCCACTAAATCCCTTACATGATAGCTGCACAGCAGCAGCAACAACTTGCTAACCCACAACCTTGCTAATTCTAATTCCAGTATACTGTATTACTTGCTATCATTGTTTCATATCCAGGAAAACCTGAAAACACAACTTTGGCTAGCAAGGATCAATGAATCATTTAAAATGCTATGTTAGGCAGAGTCGCTTTCCTTCTTAGCTTAGTGGCAAACCTTGTAGGTCAATTCAAAAGCTAATTCTTGCTAGCTTGTACTCTGTTGCGTTCTGTGTGCGTATGCAAGCATATTGTTCATCATTTTTTTCCATTGTCTATCAGTTTTCTATTAATATTACGGATGGGAATCACCAGGGATCTTTAGTTAGCTAATGGGAAATTAAGTAAAGTGGCTATGTATATGTTGGATAGATAACTTTGCTGCCCCCCTAATGAATGCCGCTTAAAAAGTAGAAAATAAGCATAAAAATAGAATAAACATAATAAACATAAATATGGGTATAAAAAGAATAGGTCATATAAAAATTAAGCCAGAATATGAAAAATGTGCAAATGTATGAAATGGGTAACAATATATACAGTATATTGAGACACCTACACACTGGTGTCTCAACACACACACACACACACACACACACACACAGACACACACACACCGACACTCTTAAAATAAATATTAGCCAATTTTACTAAACTACAACCTAGCAATAAAAAAAAAATGTTCAAGATGAATCACAGGTGTCTCAAAACTAATGTTATAACATGCCAGATACAGTGAGCTTGGCTAGAATATAAGGTTTAGCAAATATTAGCTAGATGATAAAATGTTCTTCTGGGATAATGATAGTCAATAACACCAGAAGCTAGCAAACAAAATAATTACGGGTCAAGCAGAAGGAAAGTAAGCATGTTTTAGATTCAGGTCTCTCCGGAGCTCCGGGACTGAAAAGGCAGACAGATATTCACTCTTGTCTTCTCATGTGCTCAGTGTCATTCTGTTGTGCACTCATTTTCCCTTTTGTTCTACTGAACAATTTATGTTTCTTAGTGATTTTGGACATTATGTAAAGTCCTTTATCTGCAAAACTGCAAATATTGAATATGTCTATTGATATATATTCACTGGAGATTCATTTCACATTCATTACTCATATGGGATTCCAGTGCATGAGTGTCCGGATATGCATGAGAGACCACCACCGTGCAGGGAAAAGTGACAGACTGGTGGAAACATAAAAGACCCAGGAAGGTGATTTTTCTCACAAGACCTTGCATTTTTATAAATCCTATCAGGAGGTAGAGACCGCAGCTTTAATGTAATGGACGTGATATCAATGCAGAGAAGATGGAGGAGAAGAAAACACGATGTGGCCCATGTGGCAGCTAAATTGGGCAGTGCTGACATGCTGGTGCCTGAATTAAAACAATTAGTGTGGCCCATCGTTTCCCTCTTCTGACTACTGAATGCTTGATGTTAAATTAGTCCGTCGAACTAAAGATCTCTGTCCTGTGTAAGAAAGAAACAAGTCTGACCCACGAGGGCACGTTCACTATGCAAATGTGACAGATGGTAAAGACAGAGTTTTGTAGTGTTGTAGAAATACGTTACTTACAGTTGAACATCATGCATTTTAGATTTTTAAGGAAATATGTGAAGCTCCCTAGTGTCAGTGTTTGTATGGTGTTACGAAATACATATCGTGTTATACAGTACATTGCCTGGCCAAAGAAATGTCGCCATTTCAGAAGGGTTAAATTAACTACAGAGATTTGAAATTACCGGAGCTGGGTTAAGAACCATTCGACACATTAGCAATACATGGAACAAAATTGCTGAACCATGAATGGCGAGCAATTGCAAGGTGAAAAATCAACAGTGAAAGTAAGAGCATTCGCACACACACATACACACACACAATGTGATGGGAACTCACAGGATTAGGACTAATCAGAAAAAAATGATGGAATTTGCAAGGGAGTAAAGATTGGACTTTGGAGCAATGGGAAAAGGTCATGTGACCTGATGAGTCCAGATTGAGCCTACTCCGGAGAGATGGGCGTGTCAGGGCAAGAAGGGAAGCTTATGAAGCAATGTGCCCATCGTGCATACAGTAGGATCCACTGCACAAGCCTCTGGAGACAGTGTTATGACCTGGGGTTGCTTCAGTCGCTCAGGTCTAGACTAAGTAATGATATGTGGCAATAAAATGCAGTCAGCTGACAACCTGAATGTACTGAATCACCAAATTATCCCATCTATGGTGTCTTTCTTCCCTGATGGCACGGCCATATTACAGGATGCAAATTGTGAAAGCGTGGTTCTGGGAGCATCAAACATGATTTTCACACATGAACTGGCCATCACATTGTGTGCTGTAATTAAATAAAGAAGGTGAAGGTGATCGGATAAAATCTTTTTTGGGGCCAGGCAGTGTATAGTACATGTAGTACCTGTTAAAAGTTTGGACGCACCTAATTCAATTCAAAGACTCATCTAATAAAATGTTGTTGTTTTTTTCTCAGTGATTTAATTTCTACATTTAAGAACAATACTGGAGATTAAAAGACTGTAAAATAACACTTGGAATTATGTAATTAAGTAACAACAACAATCAGTTGCTATTTTATGACATGAAGGGCAAGCGCATTTGCAAAACCCATCAAGCTCCACGATGGAACTGTCTCTCATGAAGACCTTTCCAGGAAAGCAAGACCAAAACTTACCTCTGCTACAAAGCAGAAGTTCATTTAGAGTCACCAACCTCAGAAATCACCTATTAACAAGCAGCGCCGTTATAAATGACTTACAGATCACGAGTAGCTGATACATCTCAATATCAACTGTTCAAAGGAGATTATTGTGTATATAAGGTTAGTTGTCCAAACCTTTGACTGGTACTGTATCTAGTATTGTACATCATTTAAAAAAATATTTTACATGGTGTTATATCATATCCTGGAGCTCTGTTTCATCCTACTTTATCAGAAAATTAAATGTGATTAGAGGTGTATGCACAGAGATCCTGTTTAATAACTCCATGAGCGAGCAGTTCGATATAGGACTTGAGGAATATCCAAAATCCACCTCCAGTTCATTTATCTTTAGTAAATCCGGTTACTAGAAAATTATAACCAATTCAACTTGTCAGAAACTATTGCAAGCAATTAAAAACAAATTTGAGAACTATACTGAAGTCCTCACGTGACCTCATGTGACCTGCTCGGGAAACTGTCAGAGTCAGACCATAAACCTCAAGTGGACTGTGTGGATATTGATATTTTTATGTACCTCAGCTGTGTAACCGTGTTATTAATGGCACAGTGTGATAGGGTTTATGTTTGACTTTACGTAAGACAAAAGTAGGGTCAATATTTGACCCTACTGGCCAGATATTGACATCGCATTACACAAAACATAATGCACTTTCAATAACTCACTCATCGTCTATACAGCTTCATCCTGTATACAGGGTCACAGCGGCCTGGAGCCTATCCCAAAAGACTTGAACAGCGTGCCAATCCATCACAGGGCAAACACACTTACATGCTTAATCACTCTATAGGCAATTTGGAAACAGCAATTTGCCTAATCTGCATGTCCGTGGACTGTAGGTGGAAACCGGAGTACCCGGAGGAAACCCACCAAGCATGGGGATAACATGCAAACTCCATGCACACACACACAGACCCGAGGAGGGAATGTAACCTGGACACTGGAGGTGCAAGGCGACACATCTTCATAGTATAAATATATGAAACTTTCTGCACCACTTGCAACACTTAATCTAAATAATGTAAATATATATTTTTAGATGTAGTGTTTTACCTTAATACATACTGTATGTTGTTATACATATACGTACACATATTATATTACATAATACACATTAGAATTACACCTATGGGATCATTTATACATACAAAAAACTCGTCCTTCTGATGAAACTCTTAATACCTATATAATGACCTTAAACTATTAAACCGTTGTTTTGTTACAATTATAGCTTTTCCTCCATGCACATGCACAGTATATTTGCAATTTAAACCTAAACTATATAAAAAATAATAAAAAAAACTTTAAATTAAAAAACTATCTGAAAGTGAATGACGCCTTGAAAACGCTGAGAGCAGGAGACAGAGTGTGTACTCACGGCTGCAGTAAGCGAGGCGAGCCACACGGCCCCGGCGCGCGCGCTCAGCATGTCGGCTCCAGCGCTCCGCACACAAGTCCGTCGCGCGCTCTGAACGACAGCGGAGCGCGCGCGCGTGTTCCTTTATAGAGGCGCCGCCGCGCGCGAGGGCGCACGCGCGCACGCGCAACCCCGCTCTTATTCACTTATAGGAGCGATGTGTCTGGAGGAGGTACGCGGCGCGCACGTGACCTGCAGCCCTAAGCCAATTCAGCAACAACAACAAAAAAAGGATGAGACGTTATTGTTGAGGCCTCGTGCGAAATTATACACTCGTGATCTCAGCATTGTTTTCAAATTTCACAGTGAGATATAAATTCATCCATTCAATTGATGTATATATATAACTATTTAGTTATTTATTTTGATATTTTCCCACTTCTTTTTATTATTTCCTCATTGTTTTCTTTATTCTCTCCATTCTTCATTACCATGCTGCCTTCTTTTCTTGCTTTTTTTCTTTCTTTCCTTCATTCCCATGCTACTTCCATTCTTTTTTCTTCCTTCCTTCTTTCCTTCATCAGTTCCTCTTTTACTTCTTTTCTCCATTCTTCCCATCCTTCCATACAGTCGTCCATGCTGCTTACCTTCCTTCCTTCCTTCCTTCCTTCCTTCCTCCGTCACTCATTTTCTTCTTTCTCTTTTCCATTTCCCTTCCACACTTTCTTCCTTCCTTTATGAATTCAATCTTTTCTTCTAAAGACATATCTCTTTCTTATATTATATTTGGGTAACCCCAAATTATTATTACATTACCTACATCCGTACCTGTGTACCCGTATATGGACATGTACTGTATACCCTCCACATATACCTTCTTCCGTCTTACTTTTACTTTTGTCCCTCTTTCATTGTTTAGTTTGCATTATTTTGACATAGAGGATTTTTTCATGCTTTGATTCTTTGGGTAAACGCGCACTACAAGTTGACACGACATTATGTGTTATAGAATGAGTCTATTCATTGTTTCATTACCTTCTTGGTGCAGGATGAATGTAAACAGTGTACAGTATTAATATTCTTGAACTTTCTCAGCGGATGCTCTACAGGGATTTGGTTCAAATTTATTTAAATGTCTTTTAATTGCACAGGAACTCGTAACCGGCGTTAGGATAAATATTCATTTATGCCACTTTAATTTCTCCTCGAATTACTTCCTAATTAGCCCAACATATCTACCACATGACACGGTTACCTTTAGCAGCTCATCTAAGCTCACAGAAGGTTGAAGTACACTCACTGACATTATGAAATAGTACCTTTCCTCGTTCTTTGCTGATTAACTGGCCTTCTTTCCTAATTACCTTTTTGTCCAGTTGTCCGGGGTTGAGGCAGCTCAGTGGGTGAGACACAAGGTCATAAGTTCACACTGGTCCACTGAGCAAGGCCCTTAACCTTCAGCTCAGTACGCATGAAAAAAAAAGTAGAAGTCATTCGGCTTAAGAGTGTCTGTCAAATTCCCAAAACGCTAAAATGTAAATGCAGAGTAAAGGAATGGGATTTCTAGAATGTCGTGCGATTAATCTCGTCACCCGCTACTGGGATTATCGTGTTATAAAGTTCCCGAGTCAAATCTGACGTGCATTTGTGTTGAGAGCGGAGATTGAGACACGGTGCTGAAGGAACTGCGCAGAAAATCAATGCAATCAGCAATCAGCACCGAGCGAAGGAAGCAGAGGCAGGATGAATTACCAGCCACGTCCTCTTCTGGCATGCACCATGCCACAAATTGCTCTCTACACTCTTAAAAATAGGTTTGGCTTCTGTAAAGAACTACTTGTGATGATTTTTATTCATTAATTTTTTTTATAGCAGTGACATTAATGGTTAAGGTTTTAAAAAAAAGATCACCATTTTTCTTTATTGTTAACTAGTAAAAAAGAATCAAACAAATGAAAGGTTTTGTGGCGCTTGTGCTTGTGTATGGAGTATGGAATAGAAATTTTTCAGGTGTGCTGTTATCGGAAAATAATCAGTGATTTGATGTGGCCTTGATTTAAGGCAAAGAGAAAATAAACTATTTTCATATAATATACTCCCCTGAAGGGTGGTGCGGTGGCGTAGTGGTTAGCACTGTCGCCTTGCATCTCCAGGGTCCGGGTTCGATTCCCATCTCTGTGTGCATGAAGTTTAGATGTTCTCCCCGTGCTTGGTGTATTTCCTTCGGGTACTCCGGTTTCCTTCCACAGTTCAAAGACCTGCAGATTAGGCTAATTAGGCTAACAACTTCTGTGAGTGCGTGAATGTGTGTGTGGGCCCTGTGATGGACTGGCACCCAGTCCAGTGTGTACACCGCCTCGTGCCCTAAGTCTCCTGGGCTCCAGGCTCCCTGCGACCCTGAATACAGGATAAAGTGGTATAAGCAGTAAGCGCTTGCAATCTAGCTGCTCTTCAATCGTGCTTGCCACTCAAAACACCTCGAACGACTCATTGCAGCGTCCTCGTGAACTTGCCGGATTGTGTCGAACGTCTCTGTGGCAAATCCGCCCAGAATTTCACGCTCGCTCTTTGTTCTGATTTTCTGTACATGATGAAATCGCATACATGCATGCATACTATAATAGACCAACATGTTCTATACTTGACCAGGTTGTAGTTAAAAAACACGTATGATAGATTATGAATGTGTACAATTACTCTCCAAGATCTGCAGTGACGTGTAAGGAGACAGATCTGTGCAGAGTAACACAATACTTGACCCTTGACCATAATAAGCATCGTTACTAGAACATTCCCAAAACAACTTCAGTCAGTGCAGTTATTACCTGTGGATCAAATGGTTAAGGTTCAGAGTCACTGATTAGAAGGTCGAGGGTTCAAGTAGCCACTGTTGAGCCCTTGGGCAAGGCGTCCTCTGCTTCAGAGGTATCATGGCTGACCCTGAGCTCTGACCCAAGCATCCAAGCTGGGAAATGCCAAAAAAGAGTTTTTACTCTGCTATAAAGTATGCGTGACAAATAAAGGCTATTCCTCAATGGGATTCGTCTGTTTTAAGTAGAATTTTGCTCACTAAGGCTGAGGGTTGGCCAGTTTGGCTCTTTCACATGAATGAGCGCAGGTAGAAGAATAATAAGCAGAAAATAAGATGCTTATATCAGACCATCATCAGACAGAATGTCAAGGTGTATCCTGAGAAGAAGAAGAAAAAAATGTAGACGTTACCTATTATATAATCTATTGGGAAACAAAATGAGGAAATGTTTTCAAAAATTTTAATCGTTTCACAAATTCTGTTCAGCAAGATACTATCGCAGAAATTAAGCAGTCATACACATGGTACTTTCTCTAATGATTGCCCGGAGATATTTGGCTTTTTTTGGTCATTTGATTAACGATTTTGCCCCAGAAATTTAACAACTTTTTCATCTTATATTCAAAATGATTTTTCTGTCTGCTTTTAAAGATGTATTATTTGGTTGTCATACATTTCTAAATGATCTCAAAGGTTCTTCCATTATAACAAATCTGCTTTTTATTCTTGCCAAATAGTGCATCCATAAATGTAAATTTACCAGAACAAGAACTTCTATTTGAAGTAGACAGATTGATGTGATTGATGAAGATGTTGGGACTAAAAAAGCCTTGGGACTGAAGCCTTTTCATTTCGTGCTTTTTTCTAAACTTTTAATATTTTTCATTCATATTATTATTTTTATTTATTTATTTTCCCCAGATTTTCTCCCTAATTTAGTCGTGTCCAATTCCTCCCCGTCACTAGGGGGCTCCCACGTTAAGCTACTACTACCACTCAGTCGGCAGGGCCGAAGACTATCACGTGTTTCCTCCGAACCACGTGACGCCAGGCGACCGCATCTTTTCGAATTCGCTCACGCACCGTTGTGGGCGGAGTAACACACTCCTTCCGCTCACGCAAGCCCCTGATTGGCTGTAGAGCCGTGATTAATGTGGGAGCACTAAGTACCTGTCATCCCTCCCCTCTGAGAGAGCTCGGCCAATCAGCTCTCTCTATATCGACCTCGCGATGTCGGGATGATAGTAGTGACAGGAAGTTTGAATCACTTTAGTGACTCGGTTCCTTGAATCTCGTTCATCAAAATGAACGGATCTTTTTTTTTTTTTTGAGTCATTTCGTTCTTTTGACCAGAAATTAAATAAATGTTATATTTTCAATAAACATACCCCCAACACGTATACATACACAAATTTTAGCTATAGTTACAGTAATGAAAATATCACAAGGACATATAAACAGAATGAGCAGCTCATATCATATCTGTTAGTCCGAGTCGTTCGTTCTTTTGAATCTATTGCATTTCATAGCGTCTATAGGAGTCACGTGACAAAAGAACGAACCACTTGGACTAGAAGATTTGTTGAGAACCGTTCAATTCTGATTCGTGTACATAACCTACGGAGGTTTTGAGATGATTTGCGCATGCGCGCCCAGTAGAGAATAAACGAATCATTCCCCGAGACTACTCGCTCTTCTGAGTCACGTTAAAGACTCGTTCAAAAAGAACAAATCGTTCATGAATGAACAACTCATCACTAGATGATAGGGCGAGCACTTTACCACTGCGCCACTCTGAGGACCCCATTATTATTATTATTAGGGCCCAAGCACTATAAGGTGCGCAGGACCCTCTTGTTTTCCTAAGGATTTTTATTATTTTTTCCCCACGCTTTTGGACTTTTCGGGGGTCTTAACACGCTCAAAATTTCATGAAACTTGGCAGACAGGTTTAAATCTGCTGCCATCAGGATGCCCGAGAGTCTCGTGGCCCCGGGCCCCCACACGAGATTTTGTTGCATAGCACGTAGGCACATGAAACTCGGTACACATTTAGAGCTCATTGAGCCGAACAACTTTCGCGCTGCATGTCCTGGGCTCAACTCAACAGGAGGACGGTTATTTTGGGTCAATTGCAAAACCGCACCCGATGGATTTTGATATACTCCTCCTAGGGAAATTATACAATCGCTACCAAACTGGGCCGAAGAGATCTAAAGATCTCAATATCTCAAACGGGTCAGATGTGAGATGTTAAACTTACACCAAAATATTATTAATAACTTTCTATGTGGCCTTATATTGAGTGACATTATATTCAGTGATGCCTTCAGTGACCTCACATTCAGGAACATCATAGTGTGATGCTTATTTTCCAGCATCTGCGGCCTATTGTACACACATACACATCACAAATGTTAACACTCTCACACTCGCATCACACACACACAGACGCCCACACACACACACACACACACACACACACACACTCCTCTCTCATGATGGCCGCGCACACACTCAAAAAAGTTGATCACAAATAATAATGACAGTAATCGATTAAACCCAGCTTCATGGAACCTTATAATACTACCACTACTACTACTACTAAAAATAATAATAATACATCAAGTTGATTTTTTTCCCTTCTAAATAGTGTCTGTTTTTGTTTATTTCTTAATAAACCAAATTTGAAATGGGAAAATTGCAGTCTGGTAGCACACTGCTAGGTTAGATTTGTTCTCCTTCCCATCATTTTCTGCACCTCCCTTCTCCTGTATGATTAATTAGCTCTTCATCGAGCATGAAATGCCAGCCAATACAAATGCGTGGAGGCGGGACTAGCACTTCTTCACCACAGTTTAACACATGAATAATTGCCATGAATAATTATTCTGATCCTGATATTACTGTACTGAGTCAGTGTCAGTCTAAAACACGTTCATGTATCACTCTTTCACTCACACGCCTCATCCTGTACAGGGTCGTGGGGCGCCTGGAGCCAATCCCAGGGAACTCGGGGCACTAGACGGGCCCACCCTGGAAGGGGATCCAATTAATTGTGGGGCACACAAGTATGCACACACACACACACACACACACACACACACACACACTACGGGCAATTCGGAAATGCCAGTTTGCATGTCTTTGAACTGTGGGAGGAAACCCACTAAGCACACGGAGAACATGATTAAAATGAAAAAAGCCACACAAGACACTGCTGTAGAATCGCCACAGAAAATCATCTACTGTAAGCAAGAATAGAATTGCACAAGTAGGCAGATTTATTTAAACAGTCTGTTCTGTCCCTTTCTTACGATTAATCTGACAAAAGCTGAACGATGGACGGCTTCCTGCTACAAAGCACCGACACTGGAGACTCCTTCCATAAACGCCGAATAAAGATCTCGTTACAGAAAACTGTCATTTCAGTAATTACACAGGCCATTCCCGCAGTAATGAAAGGACTTGACAGCGCTTGACGAGAAGCGAGTAAAAGCCCATCCTGAAAGAAAGAAAGAAAGAAAAAAAAAAAAGCGCTGCGTTTAGTAAGCCTATGTCGTCTTTGCGCTCAAATAATTCAGACTCTGCTCTACTCTGTTTCTCCGATGCGTTTCGGTGAGAGAACATGTTGCTGTCCTGCTGATTAAAGTGACACAACCGTTTCTTTACCCGCTTGCCACTCCCAGTCCTTTTAACCCGTCCAGGCCGTTCTGTGGGATTTTAATGAATCTGTGATTATGGAAATTCTGGAGCATTTACACCAAGTGGTTTTATGAGCGTGCTGAACGCACCGACTATGCTTTTAAGCCGGACTATAACTGCCAGATTTCCACAGTAGAGAACAAAACATGGTTTTAAACCCGGGGGGAGAAATAGCGTTTATAGCCGCGCTGCTAGGTCTGCAAATGTGTGTGTTACTGACAGACTGTCATAAACAGATACACCCTCTTAACCTGGGTTATAAATAATTCCTTCTGATGCCCAGTTGTTTACTGAAAAGCCTAAAAACCACAGGGTGTGAAGTGAAATGCATTTTATATATATATATATATACACCGATCAGCCATGACATTATTATTATTATTATTATGACCCCCTGTCTAATATTGAGTAGTTCCCCCTTTTTTTGCCTATAACACTAATGCACTAAGCCAGCCTTCAGTCCCCATGTGCATCAGTGATCCTCGGCTGCCCACGACCCTGTCGCCAGTTCACCGGTTTTCCTTCCTTGGATCACTTTTGTTATGTCCTGATCACTGCAGGAGCTGCAGTTTTGGACTCGCTCCGACCCAGCGCTCTAGTCATCACAATCTGGCCCTCGTCAAAGTCACTTCCATCCTCACGCTTGCCCATTTTTTTTTCAGATTCCAACACGTCAACTTCAACAGGAAAAAAGGTTCCCATGCTGCCTAATATATCCCACCCATTTTCAGCCGCCATTATAACGAGATATTGAAAATATTCAATAGTTCAATATACTGTAGTAGGCTACGGTGAGGAGTGTATCCTAAGTAAATGCTTTCTAATAAATCCTAGATAAGACTGAATTCTTTGATCCCAATCATTCCACAGAAAAGGGGATTTCTTAACCTCACACAGAGGCTGGCTAACATTTTGTTCTTCAGCTGTTTTGTTATTTACTTCACAAAAAAATGTTTTTTTTTCCCTTGCCATTTTCCCCAGTGTTATATCTCTGTATTGTTTTCCTTCCCATACTGAGGTCAGTAAAAGAAACACGGAGTATTGTGTAACAAAAAAATGTCAAAGTGTAAATGCCAACCAGCACCGAATAAAACTTTTATTACAACATTACACATATACATCGCATCATAACAACGGATTGTGCATAGTTTCCTTAGGATTCACTTCATAGAACTTGGCCAGAAATAGGAGACTAAAATATCTAATATCTAAAAATACTTGTTGAATAAAATGCAACTCTCAAGCAGAAAATGTGCATTAGTGTTGAATAGTTTGACACAGTTAACATAGTTGACAAGCTGTTTCAGTTTTCAGTTATATAAAGTATCGCAACAAGCTGCCGCTGCTCTTGGATTGTTTTCACAGGGTGATGAAAGTCAAAGAATGACATTTCTTTCTGGTGAATGAAGGTGTAAAAGCTCACGGCTCCGACGTACCTCGATGGTGTCTAAGCACTAGTGAAATGAGTGTATTAGTGGAGCGGGGATTATATATAGAGTTTATGCTCTCATACAGGTAGCTATTTTCTGCAATCAAAAGTCCCTGTTTGACTTGAACACCCCTGGTACATATAAACGTGACGCTGTAGGCGCAGCACATGAAATAAAAAGTCAGCAGATGAGGGAAGCACAAAAATGACAACAATTCAAAAAATGTCTGTGATACATTCGTGCAACAGAATGAATAAAACATGACCCAGGAGGAACACCGGGTTCGACATTCAAGGCGTAGAAGTTCCATGGATGGTTACAAATTTACAAAAAAAACACCTTTTCAAAAGAGGGACTCTTTTTTTTTTTTTTTTAAGTTAAGTTTTTTAAGTTAAAAAATATATATCGCTTGAATTAAAAATTTCTCCCTTTGCTTTGTGTTTTTTTACATATAAAAGAAAATCACTTTAAAATAATTTATGCTTCTTTTACATTTGTGAATTAAGCATAGATTGTTTTAAAAATTATTAAAAGTTCAGGTAAAATTTTGATAAAAACGGAGACAGAATGAAGTTAAGCACCTGAGTGAATGGCTTTGCGTTCTCTGAAGTTGGTGTGTTTTTTTATTTTTTATTTTAAAAAGTATGTAGTAAAAGGCACTTTTAGTATTTTGTTTATATTATTTCATTTACAAACAAAAACCGACATTAAAATTATATTGTGTGTGACGGTGTGGGAAAACTCATCCAATGTCATTACATCTGAAACCTGGCAGAAAAAAAAAATAGTTTTGACTTAAAATTCGAGTTTTCGTAAAGATGTGACTTACTTCACCGCCAAGGAATTCAAAATACACAAACGCTGATAAAATGATTGATGTTTTGATCAAAATTTAATTAAAGTTATAACTTACATTTTTCATTGTGCTGAAACTTTCTTCCTGCAAAAAATATTACATAAGTTACATAAGGATCCATTTAACCAAAAACGCAGGATGCAACTCGTAACTAAGAAAAAGAAAATCCTTCTTTGGAACAAGGGCGGATCTCCGAGTGACATTAAGCGTGCCATGACTGCTCACAGGACCAACATTACTAGCACTTCTCATATTTTAATGGTATACTGTATTAACTTGGGACGTTCGGGTCAAACCGGGACTTGTGAGGAAATTTCTGGTAAATGGAGCCGTGAAACATTTCAAGTACAAATACGGTGATGAGACTCTTAGTCGCAGTAAAAGATCTGAACAGTCCATGAAGCTGATGTTTCTACAAAAGGCCGTACGTCTGTGAATGACAATCCCGACCCAGGCGGCTCGGAGCCCACGGCATTCGATCCTGTGAACATTCAGTGGGTGGAATATATATAAATAAATTAAAATCGACGGATAACTTGTCGCCAACTCGCAGAAGACACAAATCTGTCCTTCTGAACTGTACACATAATTGTTACAGGAACTCAACCGAGCGTTATTGCCACAGCCCCAGCATAGTCTGAACCGTGATTTAAACAGTTTCTACGTGTTTGAGGCATTAAAGGAGTTCCTGGGAGGCCGGCGTTGTAGACGTGAAGCAGGCAGTGCAATCATGGCTCTGGTGTACCGAAACTTTCTACCTTGATGGTGTCCAAGCACTAGTGAAACACTGGGATTAGTGTAGCAGGAGATTATATAGAGAAATAAAGGCAGGTTTTACTCTCTTATTCTGCACAAAATAAAAAGTCCCTGTTTGACTTGAATGCAACTTGTACTAGCTTACGTAAAAAAAATAAAAATAAAAAAAAAGGACGCAGAGTCAGTCTGCTTTCCTCATAGTATGAACATCATGCTTTTGTAATCAGACACCCGGCTGTCAGAACTTCCCTGCTGTTCCTTTGGCCTTGAGTTTAAAAGAAACATTTTCCACTAGAATTCTTTAAAACACTAGAAATTGAGGCACACACACGCAAAAAAACAACAACAAAAAAAAAAACAGCCATTGTTAAAAATCTCCGAGTAATAAAGTATACACAGACCACCACAGACTTTGTGTCTAGAAAGCATAGTGTGTGCAGACTGTATTTATAAACAATTCTGCTTTTATCTTTGGTTGTCGAGGCTTTTATGATTAGCGTATGTAGTGTTAAACTTTAGCCACTTTCACTGCAATATATTAAAATCCTTCCTGATGTTCCGGTATTGATAAAGTGCACCGTCTCATTTAGCTTTTGGAGATAGAAAAAAAAAAAAAGCACTTCAAAGACAATTAAGTAATGTATAAAAGATCGTGCTAAAATACATATAGAAATTCCCATTAGCAGCAAATCGATGATGTCATGCAGCGTGTAGTGTGACTTTTACATCCAATATAACAAGCTATGTAAAAAGTGTCGGGATTAAAAATTAACAAAAAAAGACAGTCCAGAAAGTACAGTAACATCAATAATAATAATAATAATAATAATAATAATAAAAACAAACGCAGAAGCGTGGAAACCTCACAGCGGATCTCCGTTATCTATTAGTGCTGATTTTAAAACCATCATATGGAACTCAAAGCACTCGCATCCGTCAGGATCATAGGCTTAAACGTGTAACAAAATAAAGACAAAAGCCAGCTGAGAGAATTCCACCGCGTGTCTACGGGCAGTCGCTTCCATCGTAGATGACGGGCTTCTCGGTGGTCAGGTGGTAGTTGACTTTCTTCGAGATGAACCTTGAGATACGATGACAAACAAGACACGGTGTCTTTATTCATATCATTGTCAATGATGAACAAGTTACAGAAAAAATAATCCACGATGGCGGTTATCATTCTTTGTACGAAACAGGAATTCTTTCGGCAATTTTTTTTATTGATTAACATGTAATATCTTTAAAAAATTTTTACATTTTTTTTTTACCATTTATACACAAATTCTATTTAATGTTAATAAATGTCCACAAGGCAAGGTAGTTTTGGATGTGGTCAAAAAATATCTATAAATGCTTACTTTTATCTTTTACTTTTAAACCCTCAATTCTTTCCCAAAACACATTTCAAACTCAGCTCAATACATTATCCTTAAAAAAAAAAAAAGAAAAAAAAAGAAAAGAATGTAAAGTTAAACCTGTATACATAACATATAATCCCGCAGTGCTAGAATGTAAAACACAGATGTTACCCCTCTATATGTACTGTGACTCATACAAGCACAGTTTCTTTGATATCAGAATCAGAAGAGTTGTATTGACAAGTACACTTGCACGTACAAGGAATTTGTTTTAGCGACAGAGCTCTTGACACCAAAAAAAAAAATAAAAAAATTTAAAATTACAACAAATTGAGTAGGATGGATTTTTTGGGGTTAACATCAAATTTTCTTAATAATTGAGGGTTAAAATAATATCCTGCCACAAAAAAAAAAAAAAAAAAAAGGTTGCGGACGATATTTGCGGTTTCCGTGAAATTGCGGAGGTTTCCGCAAATAATGATTAGTAAAGAAAAATCTGCGAAAACGACTGAGGCCACGCACTCTAAACCGCGACTTCGCCGGTCTATTTAGGAAAACCGCCGTGGGGTCGGGGAAAAACTCCACAGATGTGATAACCTGGTCATTCAGTACATTCAGGTCGTCAGCTGCCTTCATTTTATTGCCGCGTAACGGTCCTGAAGCCTAGACCTGAGCGACTGAAGGTCATAACCCTGCCTGCAGAAACCTGTTTTGTTTACTTTAGCAGGCCAAGAATTTGACCCTTCTGAAATGGTGAGGGTTTTTAAATAAAAAAAAAAAAAAAATGTATATTAAAACCTGGAACTGCTTTCAGAGTCGTGCTGTTATTGAAAACTAAACTACACGTTCTGATTTGATAAGTCTGCGGCACGAGTACTGTATGGATATCGCCTGAAGGAAACCTGGCGTATCTTTATTTACAGTATGCGTGTTCTCCTCTCAGCCTTGTGTTTAGAAAGCGGATTGTACCTGGAGTAAGAGTTGTCAAAGATGAGTGTGTAGACTCCGGGCTTTCGGACTTTAAGCTGGCCCTGAATGGTCTCCTTGTGCGCGTTACACCGAGTCAGTGGGATGAGAACCTATGCACACATAATAAACACTTCCATCTCCAATGGATACAATAATGTTAATACAAGGTGCTTGAAACAGTGCATGTGTGTGTGTGTTACCTTCGCCTGCTCCTCAGGTGTGTCTGCGGATTCTCTAAAGACGACGCTGAAGCAGATGCTCTTCGGCTCGGACGAGAAAACCCAGCCGATGGCGCGTGCCTGCTCTTGCACGCTGACGGAGATGACGCTGTAGCAGCCGGACTTGGCGAAGAGCTCGCGAGAGGCGTCGCCGAACTGCTCGATCTCATCGATGCTCAGAAGGACCGAGGAGCTACACCGGCGTCATGCATGCAGGTGGAGAAAAGCATCATCGGTCAGGATCTAACATTCACTATGTACTATCCTCTGATCTATCTTTCTTCTCAGGAAAACGACACTTGGCTCAGAGTAACACGCCATTCTGGGGAGAACTGCTGCCTGTGACTACTTATCTTCACTAATCAAGCAGGAATTAAAAACAAAAATACCCGACTTGTCATGGAAAGGTGTTTTTCCATAGTAAGGTGGTTAAGTTGTTGAGATGTCATACGTTTTTGTCGCGCTAAACCGCGCTTCACTTAAGCTCCGAATCACGAGGAATTCGTTTTTGTTGTAGAGGAATCTAGACACTCATTAAGATTAGGGACGGGGCTCACCAGGGTGGCCCCAATATGATATCGCGATACCAACTGTATTGCAATTTTGTATGTATCACGATTTTATAACTTTTTCTTTTACAATTCTATAACAAACTTAGCTGTGCCACCTGCAGGATTATAGAGGAACTGCAACATTTTAACCACCTCAAATGCTAATGTACAGCATATAAATGCAAAACATTTTTTTTTTTCAATAGTCTTGATAAGAGTTGTGTGAACAAAACTAATCTGTTTATTTTTTTTACCCAGTTTAATGACATTTCAGCTATTAAAATGATTCAGCTGATTTAAAGCTCCCTATAGCATGATATAGGGATGAAGAACAGAGGACGTGATGTCTATAGCAGCATCTGTAAGCTTTTAACGTCACGATCGAGCCAACGCTCAGCTCGGTAGCGCCTGAAAACAAGCCCGTCATACGTTGCATTGTGTCAAAAAGTAAAATAGCTTTCTTTTAAATGAAGTGTTGTGACTTGTCTGTGCAATCCAGTAACAGTTACGGTCCTGAACAGCACAAAGTTTTGACACGACTGATAACATTGCTTGCATTCTCAGACTTTAATGAGGCTAGGCGGTTTGGACCTTGACAGACGTTTAGCAGACGCTTATGAGCTTTGCACACTTCTTAAGGTAGGAAACCCTAAATTTGGGCAGAAACCCGATTTCTGTCGTGGTCATTTCATGCACAGTGATATCTGATGGAGTTCTTTCCTAGAACCGCACATTCTGACAATATAATGCCGTTATCACGATAAACGACACCATGATACACTTTCTGTCATAGATTTGTAATTGATCTTTTTTAGGAAACGTGTTTATCGCTATCACGTATCATACAGATGTCCCGAGATATCGTGAAGTGATGTGGTGTTTCTGTCGCATCGCCCGCTCCTCGTGCACTCACGAAAGTTCTCCTGATTTGAATAGATGGATTTCGGCATCTTGGACAGACGGGGGACGTTCCTCCTGTTCCTCAGACTCCGCCGCATCACCGGAAACATCTCTAAATGACACATACACAAGGTCACATTACACTTACGTCATATTTAATACACACATTTTACATCTAAAATTCAAAACTTGTTTTTGCACAGTGGAGAGCAAAGCGATGTGAGTTTACCCTTTTCTTTTTTTTTTTAGTCTTATGTGCAAAAAGCAGGGACGGCAGCAAGAAGAGCTGAAAGAGCCGCTCTCGGGTTGGTTTTTAAAGCAGTTGGCGCCGAGAGGAATCATAAATTCATGTTAAGTGAGGGTTCTATCCATCCATCCATGAACTTCGGTAGACCAACTAAGGAGCGTGGAGGCCATTGTATTTATTCCCGTTTGTACAACTGTGGTAGGAGCTCCGCTCAACATTCACACACTACACGCAATTAGGGAACCAATTAACCTAACCTGAATGTCTTTGGACTGTGGGAGGAACCCGGAGAACCCGGCGAAAATCCACCAAGCACGGGGAGGACATGCAAACTCCATGCACATACACTGGCTATACAGTAAGTGACGTTAAATGTCTAAATATTTCATTGTTATTTACTCTTCTAAATGTTTAGATTTTTATATACAGAGTTATATATAGAGATTTTATATACAAAAATATCATTATAGTGATGGAAATTGGTAATGTTGGTCATATTTTAGGGTGGCTGGAACGGATTATCAGCATTTACATTATTTCCTATGGGACAATGCGTCTCACAATACGAAATTTCCGTCAAAGAACTCACCTCAGGAACGGATAAAATTTATTTGCCAAGGTACCATACACACACGCACACACACACACAGACACACACAAAGACAGACACATACAAACACACGGACACACTCTTAAAACAGGAAACAGAACTAAAATGTTATCCAGGTGTTTCCATGGAGATGTAAGTGCTACTAAGCGTTTCCTGTTAAGCTTTTAGAGCTCGGCAGAAGACGAGGTTCCCCCCGCAGTGACACCCCCCCCACCCTCCACCCCCACCCAGAAGAGCTCCCTCCCTGTTTCTGAAATTAGGAGCGATTTCCCAGTGGAAACCACATACCTGAGGCGACTCACATGTGTGTGCGTGCGTGCGCGCATGGTGTGTATAATTAGGTGTGTTTCGTTCTGTGCTGCGGCGCCTGCATTTCCCATGGCAACCAAAAGATTATATTTTAGGTAGCTGTGTGTATGTGTGTGTGTTATTTTTGTGGTGGTGTGAAGTGTATGATGTTTTCCTGATACCTGTGTATCGTGTATTCTGTACTGTGTGTGTGTGCTTATTAGACTCACGGGTCCTGAGCGGTCCGGCTCTCGGCTTCCTCGTCCTGAGACTCGGTGGTGGTCTGTGAGTGTGCGTCGCTGTCGTACAGTCCGTTTACCTCCTCGTCGGTGATGATATCGAACGCTCCTTCGTCCTGCTTCGCGCTCGGCTCGATCACTGCACACACAAACACGCGCACACACACACACGATGACACAAAGAGAGTGGTGTATACCCAACCTGCAGTTTCCTCAAGCGCTTTAAATTATGTTTTATACATGAATGAAAAAGGCACTGGTACGGAATAAAGCACTTCACACACGGCAGCTTCAACAGAAACATCTCAGAGTGATTACTGAGACGTACTTCAAGATCAAAAGATGCCCTTAGCGCACAGAGCTAGAGATCCAGAGCTCATGTCAACTCTCATGTTGCAAAGCAAAGGCAATTTATATAAATAAAGGGGTTGGACAATGAAACTGAAACACTGGCTAATTTCGTGTTGGAGGTTCCATGGCCTGGTGGCCGATCTTCATTGATTGCACATTCCACCAGTAAGAGCAGAGTGTGAAGGTTTAATTAGCAGAGTAATTGCACAGTTTTGATTAAAATATCGCAACGCACACGACATTATGGGAGACATATCAGAGTTCAAAAGGACAAATTGTTGGTGCGAGTCTCGCTGGCGCATCTGTGACCAAGACAGCGAGTCTTTGTGATGTATCAAGAGCCACGGTGTCCAGGGTAATGTCAGCACACCACCAAGAAGGACGAACCACATCCAACAGGAGTAACTGTGGACGTAAGAGGAAGCTGTCTGAAAGGGATGTCCGGGTGCAAACCCGTATTGTATCCCTAAAACATAAAACCACAGCTGCCCGACTCACTGCAGAATTAAATGTGCACCTCAACTCTCCTGTTTCCACCAAAACTGTTCATCTGGAGCTCCACAGGGTCAGTGTACATGGCCGGCTGCTATAGACAAACCTTTGGTCACTCATGCCAATGAACATCGGTTTCAAAGGTGCCAGCAGCGAAAATCTTGGGCTGTGGACAATGTGGAACGTGTATTGTTCTCTGATGAGTCCACCTTCACATCTGGGAGAGTTACGGTGTGGAGGAATCCCAAAGAAGCGTACCACCCAGACTGTTACATTCCCAGAGTGAAGCATGGGGGTGGTTCAGTGATGGTTTGGGTTGCAATATCATGACATTCCCTCGGCCCAATACTTGTGCAAGATTTGGCGCGTCACTGCCAAAGACGACAGAACCATTCTGCAGGACCATGCGCACCCAATGGTTCAAACGTTGTATCCTGAAGGCAGTGCCGTGAATCAGGATGATAATGCACCAATACACACAGCAAGACTGGTGACAGAGTGGTTTGACGCGAAATGACCCACCGACAGGGGTGAGAATCTTTATTGAGGACGTCAGAAATCACGCCGACGGCATGCTGAGCACGGGAGCGATTTCTCGCTCCACACGAGGGATTTCTCCATGAGCGTTTCATCCGAGGGATTCAAATGTTTTGGCGCTTCTGAAAGGGACCGAAATCGTATTAATGTTAACAAACCTGTACTCTGGAAATAAAAGCTTTCTTAGTACAGCGGAACCTTGGATTACGAGCATAATTAGTTCCGGGAGGGGGCTCGTATTCCAAAACACTCGTAAACCAAATCATAAGAAATAATGAAAACTCAAATTATTCGTTCCACAGCCCCAAAAAATAAATACATAAAAATAATTAATACAATCTATAAAATGAAAATAAAACAAATTAATCTGCATTTACCTTTAAAAAAAAAGTACAAATAAATCCTGCCAGATAAGTGTTTCCGTTGGTGCGCGCAGTGTTTGTGTGTGTGTGTGTGTGTGTGTGTGTGTGTGTGTGTGTGTGTGTGTGTGGAATTAGCCCCTTTCCTTGCCTCGTTTTACACAGTAACATTCCTCCTCCCTCTCCCCACCTTGCTTTTTAAGATTCACAAACAAACACACACACACACACACACACACACACACACACACAACGGAAACACCGTTTTAACAGGAAAAAAAGAAAGCTCTCTGAAACTGGCATGAGCGTAAATTAACGGACTCACAAGTTTTAAGAGTGATGCTCGGTGTCAAAATAAGAGTCGCATGTGTGATACATGATACTCGGCGCTCGGAAACTAACACTTGCTCGGTTTCCGAATAAAAATTTATTAAAAATCTTTGCTCGGTTTGCGGAACACTCGTAAACCACGTTACTCGCAATCCGAGGTTCCACTGTATGTGAATCCCTGGAAATATTTAGGACAGGACGACCAACACGGTCATTGTATGCAAATACTGTATAACATAACATTATGTACCATGTGAAATAACAATAGGCTCCAGAGTGGTTTAAGGTTCACCCTATGACGCAGAGATCGCACATTTTCAGGTGATGTCTCAGCCACTCATAGCCATGGCTCTATAGGGAGCAGATTCACCGTGCTCTGTCTCGAGGGGAAACATGGCAGACCTGAACTGAACTCAAACGCCAATCATAGTGACACTAGGCCTGAGGCATCATGTATCTCAGAGGGAGTATGTGACAGACATCGCCCTCTTTGGTTGGCAGACAATATCTTGATATGAGAGAAAGAGAGAGAGACAGGTGGGAACTGTCTATAGTAAAATTAAGGACAAAATCCAAAAAAATTTGATATTCCAAACCTGGACATGGCATGAAGGTCCTCATATTTATCCTTCGAAATACGAGTTACATTTAAAAGAACTGACATGAAAGTGGTATTTATGTGGCTATGCAATGTCTCTGCTAACAGTGGAGTTGATTGATTTTTTTTATTGTGATAAACATAATTTTCAGTTTAAAAAGTTTAAAATAAAATTTGGGATGGAAGATACAATTTGATTCAGTTACTTTTCCTGATTCTTTTGTATTTTCCAAAACTGGTTTTCTTTCATTCATTTGCATTTGATGGCGACACGGTGGCGTAGTGGTTAGCACTGACGCCTTGCACCTCCAGGGTCGATTCCCGCCTCTGAGTCTGTGTGCATGGAGTTTGCATGTTCTCCCCGTGCTTGGTGGGTTTCCGACGGGTTCTCCGGTTTCCTCCCACAGTCCAAAGACATGCAGATTAGTGCTAATTGGTGTTCTCAATTTGCCCGTAGTGTGTGTGTCCACCGTGATGGATTGGCGTATCTTGGCATTTTGATCCGTACCCCCCCCTCGTGCCCCAAGTCTCCTGTGATGGGCTCCAGGCGCCCTGCAGCCACGAGTACAGGATAAAACGGTATATACGATGAGCACATTATTCAGTATTTGCCTTTGAGATGGTCATATGTTGCAGTTCCTCTATAATCCTACAGGTGGAGCTCTCTAAACTAGTCGCACACTAGCGGGCAGCACAGCGTCTGAAATGAATAGACGTGAATTATTTCCATAATTAATTTAGAATTGTAACAAACTCTTTATAAATTGGGATATTTATACTGTAAAATCGTGACGCTAACGGAATCGTAATAAGAATAATCGATTTGGCATCTAGGGGGCGGAGACAGGAACAAAAACAAATGTAAGCACAAAACCGTGATGCTAAATGGGGCATTTTTACACAGTTATACAGGGTGGGCCATTTATATGGATACACCTTAATAAAATGGGAATGGTTGGTGATATTAACGTCCTGTTTGTGGCACATTAGTATATATGAGGGGGCAAACTTTTCAAGATGGGTGGTGACCATGGTGGCCATTTTGAAGTCGGCTATCTTGGATCCGACTTTTGTTTTTTCAATAGGAAGAGGGTCATGTGACACATCAAACTTATTGGGAATTTCACAAGAAAAACAATGGTGTGCTTGGTTGTAACGTAACTTTATTCTTTCATGAGTTATTTACAAGTTTCTCTTTGTTCACAGCCATTGACATGTCGAAGAGGTTAACACGTGATGAGCGGATCGAAATTGTGTTGATATCTGGTGAACGCAGTAAACAGGTCATTGCAGCAGATTTCAATGCAAGACACACTACGAAACCACCCATCTCCCATGCTGCAGTTAGCAAACTGCTTGCTAAGTTTCGTGAAACTGGTTTAGTGTTGGATTTGCCAAAATGTGGATGCATGAAAACTGTCACTAATGAACAAACATCAGTGGCTGTCCTAGCTTCATTCAGCAGGAGCCCACAGCGTAGCACTCGCCGCATGTCACTGGAGAGTGGCATTAGTCCAACATCCCTTCGGCGGATATTAGCTACTCACAAATGGCACCCTTACAAACGCCAGCTACTGCTGCAGCTCACCAAGGATGACCCAGATCGGCGCACACAATTTGCAGAATGGGAAAAACTAAAACTGGAACAGGACCCTCAATTCACGCAGAAGATTTTGTTCAGTGATGAGGCAAACTTTTATGTGAATGGTGAAGTTAACAAACAAAACCACCGCTATTGGTCTGACAATAACCCACATTGGATAGATCCCTCCAAGACTGTTGGAACAAAAAAAGTGATGGTATGGTATATGGGATACAAAGATAGTGGGGCCATTCTTCATCAATGGAAACCTCAAGGCCACTGGATATTTGAAATTGCATCATGACGATGCGTTTCCCTCTTTATGCACTGAAGCTGGCACGTTCCCTGAGTTTTTCCAGCAAGATGGTGCACCACCACATTATGGGTGTCAGGTCCGAGCATTCCTAGATGAACAGTTTCCTGAAAAGTGGATTGGTCGTCGTGGGCCAGTTGAATGGCCCCCAAGGTCTCCCGATCTGACCCCCTTAGACTTTTATCTTTGGGGTCATCTGAAGGCAATTTGAGATGTGCAGCACCTGAAACTACGGATACTGGAAGCCTGTGCTGGCATTTCTCCTGCGGTGTTGCTATCAGTGTGTGAAGAGTGGGAGAAGAGGGTTGCATTGACAATCCATCACAATGGGCAGCACATTTTATAAGTGGTCAGAAACTTGTAAATAACTCATGAAAGAATAAAGTTACGTTAAAACCAAGCACCATTGTTTTTCTTGTGAAATTCCCAATAAGTTTGATGTGTCACATGACCCTCTTCCTATTGAAAAAACAAAAGTCGGATCCAAGATGGCCGACTTCCAAATGGCCACCATGGTCACCACCCATCTTGACAAGTTTGCCCCCTCACATATACTAATGTGCCACAAACAGGACGTTAATATCACCAACCATTCCCATTTTATTAACGTGCATCCATATAAATGGCCCACCCTGTATATAATTGCTTTTGTCATCACTGAAAAGTAATGCTTAGAACTGTATAAAAATCATATATGAAGTGTGACAATGAAAACAATACATTTTGCTTGGCACGAGTCCACATGTCTCCTCAGCGACAAATCAAATCAATACAAGGTCTCTCCCTTTGGATGGGCGTTGCACGGTCTGGCATGACTCCGCCCCCTCGAAATCCACAGGGTTTAAAGATGCCATGATCTCGATCCAAACCCAACTGGAATTCTCCCATGGAAGAATGTTGTGAGCTTTGTGTTACGACGCAGCGTCATCAAATAAATATCTTCTGGAGGACCAGAGTGTGTCGCTCCAGCACCGTCTTAAAGACACACACACGGTCTGAGCCCGGGAGGTCCTGAGGCAGTTTCAGGGGCTTGTGGGATTTAACACCCTTAATGTTGGTTGTTGCATTGATCTGTCACACATCTGATATGCTTGAGAAGAAAACTTGTGCTGTGAGTTTTTTCATCACCACTCTCAGACTTGATTTGCTCTCTGGGTTGTCGCTGGCTTTCAGTCAGTCTTTCTTAGAGAAAGAAAAAACGTCCTATACGAGTGCTTTCACACTTTGTGTGTTTCTTTTTTTTTAATCCTATATAGAGGTCCTTCTGTGGTGAAAAAATGTAAAAATAAAGATTGAAAGAAAAACAGAAAAAATATGTAATTAAACTGAATAAAAATAAAAGGTGGCTTATAAAACACACACACACACACACACACATACACACACACATACACACACACACATACACACACCATATCAACACTCTGAAAATAGAGAAGTACAACAGTGACAAAATTCCTTAAAGCTTAATTTTATGAACTGACTAAAAACTAAATCATTAAAAAACCAAAAAAAAAACAAAACAAGAAAAAACAAGAAAGATGGGATGCTGTACGGATTTTATAAACAATAAAATTAAATACTTGAATTAAAATGTAGTTGGAGCATTTAAAATTAAATGCAGAAATATCTTACTAAATTGCTGTCTGAAAATATATTGAATTATTAAAAAATTCCATCTTCAACAAGATCTAAACAAAACGCTGGACAGAAAGATAGAAACAAGAAAGAAAGAAAGAAAGAAAAAAGAAAGAAAGGAAGGAAGAGTAAAAAAGAGTGGATGAAAAAAAACAGGAGAAAAAAAAACAGAAGGTTGAAAAGAAGAAAGAAAGAAAGATAGCTGCATGAATGGACAGATGGAAGAAAAAAGGGTAGAAGGCAAGAAGAAAGTAAGAACAGCATAAACTAAATGCTAGAAGGAAGGAAGAAAAAAATGTACGGGTTAAGAATAAAAAAAAATAAAATTATATATATATATATATATACTCCATATATATATATATATATATATAGTCTCTTACGCAAAAGTTTAGGCACTCCTTGTTTAACAGTGATTTTTTTGCATCGAAAAAGATGTTAACACAGTCTCTCTTGGAAATGGAAAAAATGCACAATATTTTCAGCAAACATTGATGCATAGTTACTTTTTATATGTCATAAATTGAACAAAGATAAAAAATAAAAACATTACTGTGGCACTGTGTAAAGGTTTTATCAAGGGGTGCCTAAACTTTTGCATAAGACTGTATGTATAAAGAAATAAAGCACAAAATGTACAGTATAAAAAGGGGGGGGGGGTGTGCAAAAGAAAAAATGAAAAAAGAAAGAAAGAAAAAAAATCAAAAGAGAAAATGAATTATGAACAAAGTAACTACATATTAAAAATAGAAAAAGAAAAGAGAGAGAGAGAGAGAGAGAGAGAGAGGGTGGATGCAGGATTTAATCAGGATGAAACGCTCCTGCTGTGTGAAGACGTTTTTTCCAGCTGAAGTGTAAACCCACACACAGGTACACACACCCTCACACACACACCCTCACACACACACCCTCACACACACAGCTTTAAAGCACACAAGAGATTAAAAATGTTTATTTTTTTCCTTTTCTAATTTAGTGTGCGTGTGTGAGGGTGTATGAGGGTGTGTCTACCTGTGACACTGGGTGTAGGTATGTACGGGGGAGCAGGTGGAGGTGCCGGAACGCCGGGCGTGTGTGTGCTCTCCGCGGGCGTGTGGGCGGGGCTGCTGACTTCCAAGCGTGTGAACCTCTCCACCACGGCGCTGTGCTGTGTGTAACACTCCCTACAGCAGCGCTCCTTCTTCCCTCCGCACCGCGTGCTCACAAAGTTATTACTGCAGTAGTAGCAGAAGATCCGCCCACACAACCTGACACACACACACACACACACAGCAAGTAAAGGGTTACTGTCAACCACAAAGTGAGTTATTCAATTATATTTAATATAAGATAATTATTATTTATCTGCAAATATGAGGATTTCTGGTACTGATGTTTCACTTCATCAGTCCTTCGAATCTACGGCCCTGAACATTATTCTGTTCTTTTCTCATATCTGTTACATCTGTTACACTTTCCTGCACACCAAGTCAATGCTCTACATCCGGAAAGAAAAAAAGAAAGAAGGAAAGATAGGAAGTAATGTGCAAAATCATTCAAATCCAGAATGGAAAGGAGAAAGAAGAAGAAATATAAAAAATAAAAAAATAATAAAAAAAAGAAAAAAGAAAGAAAAAAAAGAAAGAAATAAAAAAAGAAGTGTGAATGAATGGATCGATGGATAGAAGACCAAAAGGAAGAAAGAGTGGAATGTTAAAATGATGTACGGAAGAGTAGAAGGGGGAAAGGACGCATGTACTGTACTGTAAGAAAGAAAAAAAAAGAAGAAAGAATGGAGGGAAAAGACAGAGAGACAGATTGGTCGACTGATTGGTTTAGGGTTAGGGGACGGATAGAGGAATGGAGGTGGATACATGGATAGATTAATATGATAGAGAAATAAATGAACGGATGGATTATCATATAACTGGATGAATAAATGAAAGGATGGATTAAAGTAAAAGTAAGATAAATAGATGGATAGTTGGATGCATGCATGGCTGGATGGATGGATTGATTAATGGATGGATGAACGAAAACGATCGATAAATTGATGATGGTTGGATAAATGGATAGAATAGTAAAGAAATGGTAAAGAAAAAGGGGAAAGAGAGAGAAAAGAAAAAAAAAGAAAGAAATCATTAGGAAAACAAAACAGAAAACAACATGAAAACAAAAGGAACATAAACAAAGATAGATAAAAATAGAAAAAAAAATATATATAGAACAAAAATTGAAACAGATAGATAACAGCATAAAAAGCAAAAAGTAAGAAAGAAAGAAAGAAAGACAAAGATGGGTGAAAGGATAAATGAATGGATGAAGAAAATGACAGATACAGTAATGATGGATGGATAAATTGATAAATACATGAGTGAATGAAAAAATGACTGGATGATGGATGGATAGATAAATGTTGAATGCAAAAATAGATGGATGGGTGGATGCTACCTTCAGCCAAAATGCAGGTGTTCCAGTAAAACTCTACAGGTGTGCTTATTAGAGTGTTTATGAGTGTGTGTGTGTGTGTGTGTTTATGAGTGTGTGTGTGTGTGTGTGAGCGCTCCACCTGCAGTGGTGCTTTCGGAGCCACCATGTGAACTGGCTGTTGCAGCTCAGGCAGCGTGACGCCTCGCGGTCCACTAACCACCACTGTTCCTCCGCCCGCTGCTTCTGCTCAAACTCCAGAGCGTCAGACTTCTGCCACAGCGCGTCCTTGTCTCTGCAGGAGACACCGAGGAGGACGGTGAGAGAGGGAAGAGGATATAAAACACGCTCGCACGCTGAGAGGCGGGAGGACGGAAACCCGAGTGCGTTTCACAAACCGGCGTCAGAACATCATTAGGCTGAATCACCTATGTGTGGTACACGCCACGGTTCATTCAGTTCCACCCGAGTGCACTAATCCGCCAGTCAGTCCTCATTCTGACAGAGCCGAGGCAAAGCTGCTCACTTTTATTAACCATAAACACCTCCTGTTCATTCGGTCAGTCAGGACGAAAGAAAGTACAGGATAAGAATCAAAGAAATAAAATGAGGAAAGAAAGAAAGAAACCGTTCAGGGTGAGAAGAATATAAAGGAAATAAAGAAGGTACTGAATGATAAAAAAAAATTCATAAATAATAATAAAATAATTAATAATAATAATAATAATAATAAAAATAATAAAATAATAATAATAATAAAAAATAATAATAATAATAAAAGAAAATTATAAAAGAAAGAAGGAAAGGAAAAAAATAAAGTAATGACAGAGTGAAATTTAAAAAAGGAAAGAAAGAAAGAAACCGTATAGTATGTAAATACAAAAAATATAAAGGCAAATAATAAAGTACAGACTGATAAAGGAAATGATAAAGGAAAGAAAGAAAAACAAATAAACAAACTACAGTATGAGACTAAAATATGAGGGCAATAAAGTACAAAATAAAAAGAAAAGAAAAAAAGAAAGAAAGAAATGGCACAGTATGAGGATGAAAAAAATATAGAAAGTACAGACTGATGAAGAGAAAAAAATAAAATAAAGAAAGTGTACGTGATGAGAATAAAAGAAAAATATAGAATAAAGAATGGTAGAAGAATGGAAATATATATATATATATATATATATATATATATATATATATATAGGAAAGAGGGAAAGAGAGAGAGACAACAGAATGACAATAAAAAATGTATAAAAAATTTATAAAAGAAGGAATGAAAAAGAGGGAAGAATGAAAAAAGAAAATGGTAAAAGAGAGGGGAAAAAATAAAAGGGAATTAAATTGCCTTGAAGTCAAGAAGACTCTCTCTCACACACACACACACACACACACACACACACACACACACACACACACACACACACACACACACACACACACACACACACACACACACAGAACACTGATTACAGAACTCTGTGGCACTGTCATGCTGTCTGGTGCCATTTTAAGGCAAGAAACTTTGCTGATTAAATAAATCCTCATTGCCGCCCCCCTCCCCCTCCCCTCCACTCCAGCAGTGAGTGCAGAGTCAGAAAGTCCGTCTCCTTCAGTCCTGCTCAGAACACCAGACTGATGCACTCTGCAAAGTGGACACAACGACTCAATACACACACAATTCAGTGGTCCTGCTAGAACAGGTTTGGGGAAAAGATAAACATTACAGCATACAACAACTTTCTATACACCTGTCTGCCTCAGGGGAACACATGCTCAGGTGTCCACATACTTTTGGTCATAGTGGGGCGGCGAGAGAGAGAAAGAGAGAGAGAGAGAGAGAGAGAGAGAGAGAGAGAGTAAAAGAACACAGATTTTTGTAAAAAAAAAATAAAATTAAATAAAAAAACAACAACAACAAAATGAAGAACTAAAGATTGATATATAGATAGGAAATAATAAAAAATAATAAAAAAATATGATAAGAAAAATAAAGAAAAACATTTAGAGTAAAAGATAGGAGAAAAGGAAAATAGAAAATAAATAATATTAAAAGAGAAAGAAAGACAAAGAGAGAAAAATAAATAGAAAGGAAATAAAGAAAGATAATGGATGATAAAGAAAAAGGGAATAGAAAGAAAATGAGAGAAAAGAAAGAAAAGATTAGGAAAACAAAAAAGAAATATAGAAAGAAGGGAAGACAAAGAGAGAGAAAGAAAAAAAAGAAAAAAGTAAGGAAGATAGATAAATAGATGGATAGATAGACAGCAAAAAAAGTAAGAAAGAAAGCAAAAAAGAAAGACAACAAGAAATGAAGAAAAGAAGGAAGAAGGAAAGAAAGAAAAGGATATATAGATATAGAGAAAGTATAAAAACATTAAGTGAGAGAACGAAAGAAAGAAAGAATAAAACAATAAAACAGCATAAAAACTAAAAATTGAAAAGAAAGAAAACAGGAAGAAATTATAAAAATAAGGAAGAAGGAAAGAAAAGAAAGACACAAAGGAAAATAGATATATTAGTATGAGAAAAAGTAAAAGCATCAAAAGAAAAAAACAAAGAAAAAGAAATAAAAAGCACTCATAGATAGATAGATAGATAGATAGATAGATAGATAGAGCGTGAGTGAGTCATGTTGAAAGTGAGCTGGAACCTGATGAGTTCGATCAGCCGCTCCTCCAGCGTGGTCTTCACGTGGCTGAGGTCGTCGATCTCGGCGGCCATTTTGATTTGCTCGGCTTTTGTATCAGACTGAAGCTTCTCCATCTCCTCCTTCAGCCCGTCTCGCTCCGTCTGCGCCAGCGCCAGAGCCTCCTGTGTGCTAGGCCGAGAGAAAGAGAAGGAAATCGCAGACATGAATAAACTTAAAGAGCGGTTCTAAATAAAAAGTGATGAAGTCTGAAGTCAGACTCTGAGTCAGTGTGAGCGATGATGTGGGAGGCAGACACACCCTGCTGAGATCCTCATCCCTCTCTCCATCTCTCTCTGTCTGCGTCTCTCCGTTTTGCATAATAGCTAAACTTTTAAATCACTTTGATGACATTACAGGAATTCAGGAAGGTCAGAATTAGACATTATTTCCTCGATTATTATCAGCGTCCTGCTGCGGCAGAATCCCGCTTTAATTACACTCCGCTTTGACGGTTAGCATTAAGCTACATGCTAGGCTAGCTCGACTGCACTGAGCCTGAGCCTCATCAGAAATCACAGATGAACCCGGGGCCAGACGAAGACATCCAGCCACAGCTCCTCCGTGTACCTCAAAGAAAAGCAGACGGTGTGCAGACCTGGACAACATCCTCTACATCTCATCAACGGGATTTAATAAGAAATAAACACACTCTCTGTCTCTAAATAATACACTCTCCTTAAGGTGTTCATGCCCTCAGCCAGCTCACAGGCTGTTTATCCAACAGCACATTACGCTAGCTAGGATTAGCCTCGTCAAAGTCTCCTCGCTCTGGCTCATGAACGGCCAGAAGGGAGGAAATACAATGAAGACAAAGAAGGAAAGAATGATAATAAATAAATAAATAAATATATATATATATATATATATATATATATATATATATATATATATATATATATATATATATATATTGCAAAGAAAGAAAGAAAACAGACCAAAAAAAAAGAATTAAAAAAAGGAAAATCACTCGGAGATCGCGAGTTCGATTCCCGGGTGATGCTGTAACCTCTCGCAGCCGGAGGTCTAGAGAGAGCTGATTGGCCGAGCTCTCTCAGGGGGGAGGGATGAGAGGTACATAGTGCTCCCACATTAATCACAGCTTTACAGCCAATCAGGGGCGTCTGTGAGCTCGCGGAAGGAGCGAATAGCGCTGTCCTCCGAGTGTGTTACTCCGCCCCCAACGGTGCGTGAGCGATCAGGTCGAAAAAAAGATGTGGTCGGCTGGCGTCATGTGATTCGGAGGAAACACGTAATACTCTTCGGCCCTCCTGACTGAGTGGTAGTAGTAGCCTTAATTTACATTTAGGCATTTGGCAGATGCTCTTATACAAAGCGACTTACAAAAAAATTATGTGGAGCCCCCTAGTGACGGTGAGGAATTAGACACGACTAAATTAGGGAGAAAACCGGGAAAAAAAGAGAAAATTGCCTAAAGATAAAACATATAAAGAAGGATAATGGGGGAAAAATTTATCTATCATGATGACAGAAAGAAAAAATAAGAAAACAAGAAAAGCAACAAAGAGAGAAAGAAAAAAAATAGCATGAAGACAAAAATAAATGATAAAGGATAATAAAGGAAGAAAGGGGAAAAAGCACTATGATAAGAAAGAAAGAAAGAAAGAAAGAAAGAAAGAAGACAATATGAAAACAAAAGAAAGGAACGAAGGAAATATCATGAAGACGAAGAGAATGATGAGGGAAAAATGACAGAATGAAAAAAAAAAGCATAGCATTTAAAAAGAAAGGATGATGAGAAGAAACAACAAAGAAAGATAAAGCAAGTACGAAAGAACACAGTATCAAGGCATAATGAAAGAATGATAAAAGATAATAAAGGAAGAAAGAAAACACGATGATAACAGAAAGAAAGAAAGAAAGAAAGAAAGAAAAGCCTAAAAACAGAAAGATAAAGGATGATGAAGGGAGCGAAGAAATATAGCAGGAAGACAGAAAAATCAAAGAAGAAAGAAACTGAGTCACTGGGACTGTGAAGGCTATAGACGTGTCTGGCCCGTACAGTATGATGTCAGGAGGTCATGGTGGTGGCGGCAGCGACACACGGCGAAGTCACTTCAACAGTTGCTCAGAGTCAAACCCAGACTTTACACAGTGACCACAAGGGGCGCCAAACCACCCAGTGCTGCTTCATCATTACAGCACGTTCAAGGAGATGTGAAGTGAGAGTTTGGGACGGAGAAGAGAAAATGCATTCGTGCTCAGGAAGCGACTGGATGTGTGTGTGTGTGTGTGTGTGTGTGTTTTGTGTGTTACCCTGTCACCCTCTCCTTCAGCTGCTCTATTTCACTCTCTCCACAGCGAATCAGGCTCTCGGTTTTGGCGATGTGTGAATCTTTCTCCCCCAGCAGTCGGGAGCACTCCGCCTTCACCTCCTGCAGAACAACACAGACCAGACTGCGTCTACATTCTACACGATAAGAACTCGATTTCACCGCGTTAACACTAGCACTGACAATGTTACTGGAATACTAATGTTACTGAAATTTTTTTTAACAAACTAAGTCAATTATTTTTTTAGTCTGTATAGAAATTTTTGCCTAAATCAATTTTTTTTTCATGTCACACATTCACACGGTTTTTAAAGATTGGGAGATATTCTGGTCAAATTTGGGATAACACATTTTTAAAAAAATCCTCACCATGGGTGCCAATAATTTTGAAACACAGGGTTGGGGGGAGGGGGTGGGGGGGGGGGGTTGGTTTGGAAACAACTTTTCGGAGTGAAAAATTCACATCAATGTGTTTTAAACAATCTTGATACAGCAACAACTCTGGACAGCGATGTGCTCTTTTATACCCTGCCCCTTAATTCTAATCAGTCGGTTGTTACTCGGATTAATTTCTATAACAAGTGCAAGGTTCATATGAATGCATTTATCTATCCAATGCATTCGTTTCTATGGTAACATCTTCAACAGCGAATGCTCTGCATGCTGTGAGTTTTCTGTAAAGTGAAAGAGTTCAACAATTACTACATAGATTTATTATTATTATTTTGCAAAAAGAGTTAAAAACAGACAGACCTCTAACTCTGAGACTTTCACCTCCAGGCTCGATGCCTTCTCGCTTTCAGACTTCAGCTGCACTTTTAAATTCTCAAGCTCTTCGTTTAAGCTCTGAAATAAAAACAAAGAATAAATAATAAGTCACAACTGTATACGTTATACAGAATACATGTAGTGGTGACTCAGGGGTTAAGGCATCTGATCAGAAAGTCATGAGTTCAAACCTCATTCCTAACTGATGCTACTCTACTCTTGAATCACGCCGTTCTTTACCGCTGTTCCTAATTAAGTGGCCACTTAGTTATGTTCCTCAAAAAGTGACCAATGAGCTCATACATAACATTCTATCACCTAACAAAGATACATGTACTTTCTCTTTTACTTGCATTTACTCCAATAGATGTTTCTTCTGGTCATACTATCCAGACATACCCAACGCAGTCCCCTTGTCTCCGAGACCCTCTCCTTACCTTCACATGCTTTTGGTGCTCCATACTCTCCGTACTCATCTGAAACCTCATGGCTGTCGTTTCCTCACGCGCCACCTCCATCTCCTTCTCGGCTTTGTCCAGCATCTCCTTCAGCTCCAGCAACGTTCCCGGAAGCTTCTCCGTTTGCAGGAGTTCCTCTCGCAGGCTGGCGTTCTCCTGGCGTAGCGCGATCATGCTGGCGTTGAGACGATCCGCTTCGTGCTCGCCCCGCTCCTTCAGCTCGTGGATCTGGGCGCTCTCAGCCGTCCAGCGCTCTTCAGCTTCCTTGTGTTCCGCCGTCAGCTGGCAGATGGTCATTCCCAGCTTAGCCATCTCCGTGTTGGCTCTGTGGAGTCCCTCTCTGGTCTCTGCGTTCTCGGTGACCAGTTGTTCATTTTGGGTCTTTAGGACAGCCAGGTCTTCTTGAGCCGCAGCGAATTTAGCTGACGTTTTAGCGAGCGAGGATGTTGCTGCGTCCAGCTCTGACGACATCTCCTCCATTTGCTGCTCGGACGTTGCAAGTTCGTTGACGTGATTACGGTTCTGCTCCTCAGCTTGCTTTTTAAGTTGTTCAGTCAAAGTCTGCAGCTCCGTCTTGGATGCCTCTGTGATTTCCAGCTTGGTCTGGATCTTTACTTTCTCCTCCTCCGAAAAGAACAGTTTGGCCTTCAGGTCCACCACTTCCGCCTGAAGCCTGGAGACTTCTTTCACATTCAGGCCTAGCTGCTCCTCCAGTAGGGCAACTTTCGATGCCTTATCCTGGGCCTCCTTTGAATGGCAGGCGCTCAGCTCCAGCTGAGCCTTTTCCACCATTTTCTTTTCGATCTCCAACCTTTCCATCATCTCCCTCTGCTTCTCCAAAGCTCGCTCAGCATCTGCCTTCCCTGCCTCCAGCTCTTCCCCCTGGGCTTCCACTTCGTCAAGTCTTTCTTGGAGCTCCTCGCAAAGCCTCTCTCTATCCTCCAGCTGTGAACGTTGTTCCTTTAGCTGCAAAGTGAGATTCGTCTCATTAGATCTAGCTACCTCTAGGCTTCTCTCTAGATCTATGAGCTGTTCAGTCAATTTACACAGTCCTTCCTGTGTAGTTGTCAGAGCATCTTTACTCTTTAAGCACTCCTCCCTGAGATCCGTGTTCTCCTGCTCCAGTTTAAGGACTATGCTTTCTAACTCCTTGACCTGCACGACTGCTTTTTGGAGGTTCTCATCCAGGCTGCGGTTCTCCTCGCGCATCCGCTGTTCCCTTTCATCCACAGTCACTTTAGCGTCATCGAGCTGACCTCGCAGCTGTTTTTCGGATGCCCTGAGTACAGCCAGATCATTTTCTAACACGACCTTGCTTTCCATCAGCTCCTTCTTGGTCTCCTCGTTCTTCTTGAGTTTCTTGATAAGCTTGCTGTTTACCTCTGTGAGATTAGTGCACTGTTCCTGGTATTCATTAACCTTCTTGGTTTGATCTTTTATGCTTGCTTCCAGTTTTACTATACTTCCACTCAGACCTTCTTTCTCCCTCGCCGTTTTCCCAGATTCAGCCTCCAGGTGCTGTATCTTCTTTGCACTGGAGATAAGTTCAGTTTCTTTACTCCAGAGTTTTGCCTTTAGGTTCTGCACCTGTCCTTCCAGACTTTCTTTCAGAGAATTCAACTTTTTCTGCAGAACTTCTCTCTCCCCCAATGCCCTTTTCCTCTCCTCCACAGCCTGTTGCTCCATTGCCTCCAGACAGTGCTGAAGGTCTTGTAGGGCTTTCTGAAGACTGCTTGCCTCCTTCTCCCTCACTGAGAGCTCCTCCTGGAGCTTATCCATGGCATTCCGTTGTTGTTCTGCCTGTTTCATCAGCTTTGTACCCTTCTCTGTTAAAGTGGACATTTTAGTATCGCCATCCGTCAAGGCTTGGTGTTTCATCCTGAGCTCCTCAGCCAGACGTTCAGCCTGCATCCTTTGCTCTTCAGCATGCGCTAGTGCTTCTATCCTGCCTTTCTCTGCCTCCTTCAGTCCATCCAAGAGTTCATGGATCTTCTGAGCTGAATTAAACTGGCTAGCCGTCCTCTGACCTTTCTCCTCAAGCACCCCATCTAGTTTATCCATTAGCTCCTCGTTCTTTTTCTCCGCAGCAGCTAACTTGCCCAGAATTTCCTGATTTGCTGCCTCTTTAACAGCCTCGCGCTCCCTCAGGACTTCCAGATCCTGGGCTAGAGTCCGTTCCCTCTCGGCAAGGACATCCAGTTTAAGCTGAAGCTCCCGATTGTTAGACTGGGCTGCTAATGAAATGTCCAGTTGTCTCTGCAGTTCAATAACCACGCCACGGAGCTCTGTGGCCTGGTTGCCGAGTTGTTGAACATGGTCCTCAAGCCCACGTTGTTTCAGCTCTGACTGATCCAGCTCCAGGCGAAGCTCGTCCACGGTGGCGATGGCAGAATCGGACAACGGCTCTGCGGATTCGCTCAGCAAGCTATGTCCAAACTCTGGACTGCAGGGGAACTCCGGAGGCTGAGGGAGCAATGACACAGGACAAACAGTTAGTACTGGTGCGACATATACAAGTATCAAGCTCAAGCACTGCAATTACGCTTATAGAACAGCTCGATGGGAAGGGAATCACCAGGGACCAGCCGATACAATATCATCACGATACCTTGATGCCGATTCGATTTGTATAAAGATTTGATAAAAATCTCGATTCAATATTAAGATTTCGTTACAAATCTAATCAGACTTATCAATAATCTGCTCCCACCACTCACGATGCTGCCAATGTGTGAATAGTTTAGAACGCCACCTGTAGGATTATAGAGGAAAGGCAACATTTTAAAACCTCAAATGTAACGTATCTAAATTTAAATACAATAAAATAAAAAAAAACGATTACGGAGTCAGAGTGGAGCTACATGATTAGCCACCCAAAAAAAAAATCATGACGTGAAACTGAATCGATTTTTCCTCCATCTCTGATAGATACACTACTTAGGATCACTTAGTTTAGGATCACTTGCAATCTTTTTTGTTTTTGTTCAGTGATTTAATTTCTACATTCTACAATAATACTAAAGATTTAAAAACTATGAATAACATGTATGGAATTAGATTATTATGTGACAACAAAAACAAAAACAATCACTTGTGATTTTAAGACGCGAACCGTCAGCTGTTCTGGAACAGTTCTTACAAGAACAGTATCGTGTCAAGTGCATTTGCAAAACCCATCGAGCTCCATGATGAACCTGTCTCCCAGGAAGGCGAGACCAAAACTTACAGTACCTCTGCTGCAGAGGAGAAGTTCATTTACCAGCCTCAGAAATCACCAATTAACAACCAGCACCTCAGATTAGAGCCGTTATGAAGGATTTACAGAGCAGAAGTAGCAGATATGTCTCAATATGAACCGTCCAGAGGAGATTATTGCACATTTTGGACGCCTTCAGCATCGTTTTACAGCATAGAGAAAAGAAAAAAAAAAAAGAAAAAAAAAATGAGGTTGACCATGGAGTTAGAAAGTGATCCCAAACTTTTGTGAAGTAGTGTAGTTAACCTCTTCTTTTTTTTTTTTGTTATCTAAAAAAGAGGGCTGGAAAACATATCCACAGGAAAGGCCAATCATAAATCATAAAAAAAAGAAAGACAACAATTCAAACTTCCAGCCCTCGGGATGCTCCCTCTGGAGTCCCTAATTACTGGGAACAATTGTAGTTGGTAAAGGTGTTGGTCCCAGCACAACACCAAAGTGCCACTGCCAATCAACTGAGCCAGACCTTTAACCCTGAAACTTTTCAGCTCGTTAATCGTTTATCAAACTGATTAAAAGCGACAGCCAACTAAGGAAACGTAAATGTAAATCTAAAGGATTACTTCCGGGACAGAATGTAAAATGACTCCAACAAAACAAAGAGAAGACGTTTGGTAACTCCTGCCATCTACTGGAAACACTCAGAAGTGATTTATATGTCAATATAGCCATGATATCTTTCCTTTACATTTGATGACCCTTCTAGACTTCCAGTGTATTGTAAAGCACATCACCTGTGAGAATGAGCTGGCCAGGCTGTTAATGCTGGAGCTGCGGCTCGGCGCTTTCCAAATGTGGCTCGGGGAGCTGGTCATACCTAGAGTCCTCCTGTGGAACAAAACGTCAGCAGGGATTTAGGATAGATTAAAGACTAAGAAAGAATCTGTTCAAACCTGGATACTGGATTGTTTACTTTTACTGGTTTAAAAAAAAATAAAAAAATGCTTGGTTGGTTTTAGCATTTCGATTTAACACTGTGTCTCTCCACTGCTATTTAACTCTTTACTGTAAGAGCAGCGGCATCAGTGCATGTTGACTCACATTCAAATATCTTTCCTTTTATTTCCTTTTTTTAGTATGTAAATCAGTGACAATACAATTATGCAATATGCCACAACAAGGCTGGACTATAGGGGAGAAAGAAAAAATATATATAAAACAATAGACAATAAAAGGTTTGTTTGACCTCTTTAAAAAAAAAGAAAGAAAAGAAATTGTAATCTTACCTGTGAATTTATTTTTGTTTACTGTAAAATTTTGCTTCATAACATAATAATTGAATAAAAAAAAGTTAATAATTTGTGTGTTTATATTACAGAAGAGGATTAGAGCCACCTTAATCAAGTGATTTGAGTTATTTCTTTTCTCAAAATTCTGACTTTAATCCGTGATAAAATAATTCTGAGAAGAAGAAGAAAAAAAAAAAACTAAACTCAAATACATTCTAATGGTGACCTTAAGTTACTCGAAATAATTTTCACAGATGGGCAGTGCCAAAATAAATGATCAGCAGTCTCGGGGAGAGTGTCTCTCCTAAGCCGTCTCCTAAGAGGTGTGCTCACCTCGCAAAAGTGGGCCAGGCCGAATCCAGGTCGTGACCCCGGGACGCCACGTCGAACTGGACTTCGTTGAGCTCATAGAGAGAGTTAACGATGTCCACGCTGAGATCGGGCTTCAGGAAGGGACTTCGGGAATAATACCAGTCGCTGCAGATTAAACACACGTCGGTTATCACCTCCACCTGAGAACTAAAGATTCCTCATGTCCTCAGTTCACAATCTGCGTGTTTTCTGAGCGTGTTAAGACCTACAAAAAGCCATCGCCACCTGTGTGCACCACACAACTTGTTAAGTGTTAACCCTGTTTGTGATATCAAAAATCCCTCCCCAATTCTGCGTCCGCAATGTCTTTAAGTCACATCAGCCTGGTTTGGTGCCGATCGTATAAATTCCCTAGGAGGAGTATTTCAAAGTCCATATTTGTGAAGGTACCAAAATAACCAGCCTCCTGTTGAGTTGAGCCCAGGACATGCGGCGTGAAAGTTGTTCGGCTCAATGAGCTCTAAATGTGTACAGTGTGTATGAGCAAGTGTACAATGTGTGTATGAGCTATGCAGCAAAATTACATGTGAGGGCCCCTGAGGGCCCCATGCCACGCCTGTGGCCCAGACTCTCAGGCATTCTAATGTAGGGGTGCTCCGAGCGATCGTCCCCGATCATGATCGGCCGATTCATTTGGGACGTTTGATCGACAGTCCCTATAATGGCCGATATAGAAAAGCCGCGATATAGATGACGCGAAACTCTAAACCATTTTTGTGCGCTGCTAAAATGGTGCTGCTAAATGGTGTCTGGCAATTCTACGTGTCGTGTGAAAAAGACAATACATTAGCAATCGGCAAGCTGTGTAACAAGCCAATTCCACGAGGCGGGAAGCAGCCAAAGCATTTTAACACCACGAACCTCATCGGACATTTGAAGGTTAGTCACGTAAAGGAGCACGAGCAGTTTTCAAAGTTGTCTAGCGCTAAGAATGCAGGAGAGCTCAGCAACTCGCGCGCCGCCGCCGCCACCGCTCACTCAGCTGTCGGTAATTCACCCTATCTCACCTACGCGGTTTCGCTCGGTGGCCGTAAGTACGGTTCATCATAATTCACCGCGAGTTTTGGCGCTGTGATCACGTTTCCATCTTTCCGCGCAAATTATTATTTTTTTTTTGACGTGTTGCTTGCCAACAAATACAGTTGTCAATTCATGATATTCCTCTTCTCGTAATTTCCATACTTAATTTACATTGTTGTTGGATATAGTTTAATGAATAATGCTACATGATAAGGCTTCGAGTCGACCCTGTGATCGGTGACGGACGATACAGCTTCTAGTGATCGGAGATCGGCCCCAAAAATCCTGATCGGAGCACCTCTATTCTAATGGCAGCAGATTCCAACCCGTCATCCATATTCCATATGAACATGCTTTGACACCTCTTATCAATAGTCCTGAACATACTGTGAGTAGACTAGAGAAGTGATTTTAGAACAAAAGGTTTTTTCATTACAAATTACATTATTGTCATGTCAAATTCAAATACGTATCAGACGGTATTAAAAACACTGATGCATTTGGTTTACACTGCGACTATGTCGCAATGCTGTTGGCGAATGCATTCTCATTTCCGTAGTAACAGCCTACACATGGACTGACCTACATGTGATAACCAGAGTAAAAAAACATGCTATTATACAACAAAGATGATTCCATTTTGAAAGGAGTCTCCAGTATCAGTGCTTTTTTTTTTTTTTTTTGTGGACCAGTGCTAATTGTTATAGAAATTCCCAACGAAAACACAACGAAACAGCTTTAATGCATGTCGAACTAGGACCCTGTAACTACGTAGGTTTTACCTGATTTATTTTTTTTTTTTAGCAATGAAATGTAAAATCTGAGGTTAAGAGTTTCTTAGTATTCGGTTTGTTTCTTGTTTCCTCTTGTGTGCACTCGAGCTGGCACAGAATCCCCTTCAAGTCAATATTGATGAAAATGAACATTTCCTCTTTTTTCCCAACATTTCAACATTCTAAAGTGTTTGGTTTGTTTTAAATAAATAAATAAAAAACTCCCAGATTTTGAATGTAGTTTCAGACCGTTGGACCTCACAGTATACTAAATAAAGTTTCAATGTTGTTAAGGGGTCGCTACACAACAACGTGGCCCGGGTTTTATGCCCCGGATGCCCTTCCTGATGCAACGTTCCCATTGATAATCCGGGCTTGCACCCAGTGGCTGGGGTTTGGGCAGTGGGTGGGAATTGAATCCTGCAAAACTGAAGCCATTTTTTTCTCCGTCTCTAAGAACTCTGTAACAACAATTATTGTAATTATGTAACAACAAAAGCAATATATATATATATATAAAATAAAAAGTATTTTCATGTTGGATTTTAAAGACCATCATGTTTTTACAATAAACACAAAGTACTTAAATTGTTTTTAAATGGCTGACCTTTTTTAAAGCCATATTTGCTTGATAATTTATCAATATTTAAAATCAGTAACAAAACAAAACAAAACAAACAAACAAAAAAAAAAGACGGTATAATCTAGAATCAGCAGTAGAAGAACTGAACTTGAGGTTACATGCGCGACATAACGCACTTCCCGAATTGGTCGGCACACGCGTACTCGGTCGCTTGCGCGCCACCACGCACATGTACCTATTCTTCTAGCGATACGTGGAAAGGGCAGCTTCCACTCCCAGTACGCTTCTGATAAAACAGGGAAACAGTTTTAAAGAAGTACAACTCGACACGGGAAGAGAGATTTCGTAGGTAAAACAATGAAAGTGATGGTTTGTGCAAACCTGGTCATTTACAGGAACACGAAACAGCGGCACGGCCAAAAATAAGTCTTAAACAGAACGAGTCATGGGAAGAGAGTGTCCAGAACGGTATGTGCAGGTTGCATACTGTACACAGGTGCTGCAGAGTTAAATGAATGACCACTCAGAAGTGCAGCTCGAGCGTGGTTACCTGGTGACCCTTTGGTTCATGAGGCACTGCTGGAGCGTGTCCGCTAAGCGCTGGTGCACCAGAGAGTAGCGGATAAATGCTCGTCCCTTCCCGAGCGACGTCTTCAGCTGAGAAAGAGACGCACACAAAGAGTGTTGTACTTACAAGCCGGGTCACAAAGAACATCCTTTACGCTGAAATAAAAAGGTTTGACTGAGTCGATGCGAATGCGTATCAGATCGTATTAAAACACTGATGCATCTGGTTTACACTGCTTATGTCGCTGCGCTGACCGGCAAATGCACTCGTTCTAATATTTTCTCATTTCCATAGTAAAACAAAAACAAACAAACAAAAAAAAACCATGCTATTCTACAACAAGAATGGTTAATTCGATGATATTTTGTGTCATTTTGAAAGGAGTCTCCAGTATCAGTGCTTTCTAACAGGGGGGTTTTGCACAACGAGGAAGTCTTCAGGACTTCACGTTTCATCATTTTTATAGAGATTTTCAAAGAAAACATTACAAAATATAGCTTTAACGCATATCTAACTTGGACCCTGTAACTACATAAACAGATATTAAAAAACAAACAAACAGTGCTGTGAAATTGGACACATTTTAATATTACACAAATTACTACCTGGCCCTATGTAAAAAAAAAAAAAAAAAAGTAATTGCACCCCAATTCCCCCCCAA